>CM046423.1:21480039-21825039 GCA_025506505.1 Flaveria sonorensis | reverse complement strand
AATGTTCTCTACTTATTTGGAGCTGGTATGCATATTAAACTAATGTTTTCTAATCAAGTTATGATTTTCCATGTATGGTATGGTTGCTTATGATGATATAGATATGTTTTATGACTTTCATGATGTTTGTATGAATGTTTAAGATGTTCTAAGTGTTAGACCGATAGATCTAAGCTAAGAATATGCTTAAGATGATGTATGGAGACTGGAAATTGAGTAAGTTGGATCACAGGTGCAATAAGCTGTCCGCTGTGGATCTCGTATGTCCGCTGTGAACACTTAGAAAGGTTGTCTAAGTCGTCCGCTGTGGACACTTGGACATTATTAATGTGTCCGTTGTGGACACTTAGGCATTTAGCTTTCCGTTGTAGACTTTGCATGTCCGCTGTGGACCCTTGAATGTTTTAGTTGTGCGCTGTGAACACACTTAGTGTTTTACTCATCTGCTGTGGACTTTGGCTATCTGCTGTGAACATTGTTCATCCGCATTTACACTTGTTCTTCCGCATTTAGAATTGTTCATCCGCATTTGGACTTGTTCATCCGTATTTGGACTTGTTCATCCGCATTTGGTTCACCCGCACATCTTTAGACACTTAGAATATTTTCTAAGACTATCATCCGCATTTGCTTATCCTTATTTCTTGAACATTCAGCCGCATTGGCCTATGTGCATCCGCATTTCTTTATGGACTTAGGATTTTTGAAATCTTGGGAAGTAGAATATTATGTTCAGTTCTGAAATGTTTTGGTGGTTTATGTTTGTTGATGTTATGCATATTTGTGGGCTGTGGTTGATGTTCTATATTACGTATTAGTGTGTGACTTTACGTGGTGTCTTAATATTCTTGTACGTAAAGTATTATTGTAATGAAAGTGGAAGATAAATATAATGAGAAGTGGAACGTAATGAATAAATTAAAAGTCTTGCAAGCATATAAAAGGGGGTCACAACTCTTTATGGGTTGCTACCTCGATAGTATGCCAAGTGCACACATAACGGCCAGTCTTTGTGACTGATGGAAACATACGAAACGGGGTCCTTGCCACTTGCCCCCTAGATTTTAGTTGCTTTGTGCACCGAGGAGGGGGCATGGCAGGATTTAGATAGAAGTAAAAGATAATAAAGTACGAAACAAACGATTATGAACGATGATAAAGGATAATCAATCCACACCGGATGAACACTCCATAGCGGACAACTAACAAGACAAACATACAAAAAGTGTTCACAACGGATAGCATCCAAGACACAGCGGACAGCTTATTCAACATCCACAGCGGACGACTTAGCATCCACAACGGACGACTTAGCATCCACAGCGGACAGTCTAGCATCCACAGCGGACGACTTAGACTTAGGATTTTTATGTAATTTTTGTTTACATAAGTGTATTTTTGTAATTGTAGATAGCTATCTGCATAGGCTATAAATAGCCTAATACCCTAATCCTTTGTAAGATTTTGAACAATCAACACAATCAAGCAGTTTATTATCATTCAAAGCATTTCAAACACTAGCAATCAAGCACACACACACACACACACACACACACTGATATCATAGCATTAATCATGGGTTTTCACACTATAATTATTGATTGTTGAATACAATATAACAATCTGTTGTTATATTTATTGAGAGATTTGAAAAGATCCTTGGAGGAATCAACCTGATTATGCTCATATTGTTCTTAAAGTTCATAATCAGCCTTTGTTGATTTCATCAGGTGGAAGCTAACTTTGAAAAATTTTCTTCCAAAGCATGTTTGATAAAATTTTCTTTGGAAGAAAAACAAACAAAATTTGCTTTGGAAGATAAACAAACAAAAATTGCTTCGGAAGAAAAACAAACAACATTTGCTTCGGAAGAAAATTAATCAAGATTTTTCAAATTTTTTGAAAATTTGACAACTGTTGTCACAGCGGACACATAAACATACATCCGTTGTAGTTACAGTAACCATCATAACATGCAAAATACACCAAGTGTATATAGCGGACAAAACAAACATACATCCGCTATGCACTAGTGAACATACAAGTGTTCACAACGCATGATGTTGGTAAGACATCCGCTGTGAATACAGTCATTCCACGGCACATGACTAACATTAGTCATCCGTTATAGAAACAGTACAAGTGTACACAGCGTATGTACACAGGTGAACATATGCTGTACATCATCATCAACATTCACATCGCATGACAATAAGTCATCCGGTGTGAATATATCTTGAACACACAAAGTTTACATAGTGCACGAACAAATGCTCATCTGCTGTGTATAACAAAACAAACAAACATAGATCATACAGCGCATGAACAAAATATGGAGGAAGTTCATCAGGTCATGTCTGTAGTGACCGAGGTTATTCGTGCTGTGAGGGAGGATGAAAAGAAGGAGAAAGAGGAGAGGGGGAGAACTGCTAGGCGAGGGGGCAAAGAAGGAGGTTCAGGGGCAAGGAAGCAACCGGATACTGAGATGGTTGTCTCCAGTGATGATGAGGAGGAGGCAGCGTAGGAAACTGCAAAAGGATGCAACTATAGGGCATTCCAAAGATGCAAGCCCTCGACTTTTGATGGGAATGGGAACGCTGCTGTTGCTTACTGATGGGTGAGAGAAATGGAGGTTGTATTGGATATCAGTGAATGCAGGGAGGATCAAAAGGTGAAGTTTGCTACCCACTCATTCGTGGACTCAGCCTTATGTTGGTGGGACAATATTGTCCAGGCCAAGGGTAGCAGGGAGATTGGGAAGATGAGATGGGGTGAACTGGAGAAGATGGTGATCGAGGAGTTTTGTTCTCACAGGGAACTTGACAAGATTGAGAGGGAGTTCCTACAATTGGAAGCGCGGACCATGACACACCAGCAGTTTATGACCAAGTTTAATGAGATGGCAAGGCTGGTGCCAGATCAGGTGATGCCTGTGTCATGGAAGATTAGGAGGTACATTCAGGGCCTGCCAGCAGATATCCGTAGGCACATGATCGCCACTCGGCTGAGTACGTTTAGGTCGGCGGTTGATCTGGCAGGGAGGTTGTATGATGAAAGGGAGGAGATTACAATAATGGAAGTGAGTAAGAAGAGTGGTGGTGATAGGAACTAGAATGGGAAACGATTTGGTCGTGGTGGTTTCACCCCAAACAATAAAAAAGGCAAGGGTGGATGACCGGAGGGTAGTGTCGGCGGGTTCAGGGACGAAGAGGTGTGATAAGTGTGGGAAGGAACATATGGGAGAGTGTAAGTGGGGACTGAACGTCTACTTCAAATATAGGAGGCCTGGTCATATGACAAGGTATTGTGGGGAGATGAGGTGCTACAACTATGGTTAAGAGGGCCATCTAAGCAGGGATTGCAAGAAACCGAGGGCTGAGAACTCCGGGGCAAGAAAGGGGATGGAGAAGGAAAAGGAAGGGCAGCGGGCAAAGGCCAGAGCATTTACTATGACTTGGGAGGAGGCTAGAGTGGATCCCGATGTTACGTCAGGTACCTTCCTAGTAAACCAAATTCGTGCCTCTGTGCTTTTCGATTATGGTGCTAGTAAGAGTTTTATTTCTACTGCCTTTTGTGTTAAGTTGCTTCTTATAAGTAGAAGTATTGATGAGCCCTTCGATGTAGAAAATGCCATTGGTAAGTCTACCAAGATTTCTGATCTGATTGAGGATTATGACATAGAGTTGGAAGACCATAGGTTCTCTGCTAAATTATTCGTGATGCCCCTAGGCAGATTCGATGTGGTTCTAGGGATGGATTGGCTAGCAACCTATGAGTTAAATATTATGTGTCGCAAGAAGATGATTCAATTGACCACGCCTGATGGGAGTTCGGTCATGATTTACGGCGATAGGGTCAGTACGGTTTCGAAGGTAATTTCAATAGTGGTGGCCGAGAAGTGTATGAGACGTGGATGTAGTGCCTACCTGGCTTATGTGAAAGATGTGGATGCGTCAGCACCACGATTGTCTAACGTACCGGTCATGTGTGACTTCCCAGACGTATTCCCGGAGGATCTACTAGGCGTGCCACCGCACCGCGAGATCGAGTTCGAGATTGATCTGATACCTGGTGCCCAACCTGTTGCCAAGGCACCGTATCGACTACCTCCCTCCGAGATGAAGGAACTGATGGTCCAGTTGCAAGAGTTGCTGGATAAGGGGTTCATCCAACCGAGTATCTCTCCCTGGGGTGCTCCAGTCTTGTTTGTAAAGAAGAAGAACGGTAGCATAAGAATGTGCATTGACTACCGTTAGCTGGATAAGTTGACTGTGAAGAATCGGTATCCGTTACCAAGGATTGATGACTTGTTTGATCAGCTTCAAGGTGCCAGTTGGTTCTCGAGGATAGATCTCCTATTTAGTTACCACCAACTGAAGGTGAGGGAGCACGATATTCCTAAAACAGGATTTCGTACATGTTACGGACTCTATGAGTTTCTCATTATTTCTTTTGGTTTAACCAACACGCCAGCTGCTTTTATGGATCTGATGAATCGGGCTTGTCGGCCTATACAAGATAAATTAGTGATTATGTTATCGATGACATCCTGATTTATTCGAAAAGCTAAGAAGAGCATGCCGAACATATTCAGGAGGTGCTGGAGACGCTTAGAACGGAGAAGCTGTACGCCTAGTTCTCTAAGTGTACGTTCTGGTTACGCGAAGTTCAGTTTTAGGGTCATGTGGTTAATCCTGAAGGGATCATGGTGGACCCAGCGAAGGTTGAGGTGGTGATGCAATGGAAGTCTCCAAAGATGTCATCTGAGATTCGTGGTTTCTTGGGTTTGGCGGGCTACTACAGAAGGTTCATCCAAGACTTTTCCAAGATAGCTTCACCATTTACTAAGTCGACCCGTAAGGATGAGAAGGTTATATGGGTGATAGTTAACGGCCTGACAAAGAGTGCTCACTTTCTGCCGATCCGTGAGACGTATTCGTCTGAGAGATTGGCAGATCTGTTCATGAAGGAGATCGTAGCTCGTCATGGTGTACCGGTGTCCATCGTGTCTAACCGTGACACTAGGTTTACATCTAAGTTTTAGAAGAGATTCCATGAATGTGAGGGAGACGAAGCTACATATCAGAATGGCTTATCACCCCAGACAGACGGTCAGTTGGAAAGGATGATATAGATGCTGAAGGATATGCTACGAGCATACGTCAGCGACCTTGGCGGAAGTTGGGATGAACACTTATCGTTAGCCAAGTTCTCATATAACAACAGTTATCCTGCCAGCATTGGTATGTCTCTTTACGAAATTCTATATGGTAGGAAGTGTAGAACGCCCGTATGTTGGGGTGACTTCGGGCAGAAGGAGTTGGAGAGCATTGAGGTGATCGAGGCTACGGCCGGAAAGTTAAAGAAGATCAAGGCCTTTATGAAGGCGGCAAAAGATAGGTAAAAGTTGTATGCTGACAAGAGGCTTAGAACGATTGAATTCAAGGTGGGTGGTAAAGTTATGCTAAAGGTTTCACCTTAGAAGGGGATTATCCGGTTCAGGAAGCGAGGAAAGCAAAGCCCAAAGTATATAGGGCCTATCCAAATCATTGCTTGAGTTGGAGAGGTGGCTTACAAGTTAGAGCTACCCGATCTATAAGTGGAATCCATCCAACATTCCATGTATCTCAATTGAGAAAGTGTCAGCCGATGAGGATATGATTGTGCCACTGGAGGATATTAAGGTAGATGAACAGCTCAATTACGTGAAGCAGCCAGTGGCCATCATTGACAGAAAACAGAAGAGGCTACGGAAGAAAGTGGTTCCACTGGTGCGAGTACAGTGAAGACACAGGAAGGGATCCGAGTCTACGTGGGAGGCTGAGGAGGAAATGAGACAGCATTACCCACAGCTGTTCTAGGAGTGACAGGTTTCGGGGACGAAACCTATATAAGGGGGGTGGACTTGTAACACTCAAAAAATTTCAGCATGAAGAAAAGAAAAGAAAACAAGGGAGAAAAAGAGAATTATTGTAAAACAAGGGGTTAAAAGCAGGCAGGGGCCAAACTTGCCCATAATGGGTTCAAAAATGTGATAAGGCCGCCCATACTTCTCTCTCTCATGCAAGAAATCTCGACTGAAGTAAGAAGAAGAAGCTTCACCCGGTTTTAGAGAGAGAAAGTCTTCGAAAGGAAAGATTCTATGGTGTTCTTCTCGGTTTCGGTTGGGTTTTCAGCTTCTGGACCGATCCTTAAGTGTTTCTATGTGTTTGGTCGTGTGTTTTCGTGTGTTAAGTGCTAGAACTCAAGGTTGCTCTCAGGTTTGGAGGAGTTTTACTCGAAAGCAGTTAGAGGTGAGTTCTAGATCCCCTCTTTTAAATGTTCTCTACTTATTTGGGGTTGGTATGCATATTAAACTGATGTTTTTGAATCAAGTTACGATTTTCCATGTATGGTACGGTTTCTTATGATGATATAGATATGTTTTATGATTTTCATGATGATTGTATGAATGTTTAAGATGTTCTAAGTGTCAAACCGATAGATCTAAGCTAAGAATATGCTTAAGATGATGTATGGAGGCTGGAAATTGAGTAAGTTAGATCACAGGTGCAATAAGCTGTCCGCTGTGGATCTCGTAAATCCGCTGTGGACACTTAGGAAGGTTGTCCAGGTCGTCCGCTGTGGACACTCACTATCCGCTGTGGACACTTGGACATTATTAGTGTGTCTGTTGTGGACACTTAGGCATTTAGCTGTCCGCTGTAGACTTTGCATGTCCGCTATGGACTTGGCTGTCCGTTTTTTAGTTGTGCGCTGTGAACACACTTAGTGTTTTACTCATCTGCTGTGGACTTTGGCTGTCTGCTGTGAACATTATTCATCTGCATTTACACTTGTTCTTCCGCATTTAGAATTGTTCATCCGCATTTGGAATTGTTCATCCGTATTTGGACTTGTTCATCCGCATTTGGTTCACCCGCACATCTTTAAACACTTAGAATATTTTCTAAGACTATCATTTGCATTTGCTTATCCTTATTTGCTGAACATTCAGCCGCATTGGCCTATGTTCATCCGCATTTCTTTATGGACTTAGGATTTTCTGAAATCTTGGGAAGTAGAATATTATGTTAAGTTCTGAAATGTTTTAGTGGTTTATGTCTGTTGATGTTATGCATGTTTGTGGGCTGTGGTTGATGTTCTATATTACATATTAGTATGTGACTTTACGTGGTGTGTTAATACTCTTATACGTAAAGTATTATTGTAATAAAAGTGTAAGATAAAGATAATGAGAAGTGGAATGCAATGAGTGAATTAAAAGTCTTGCAAGCATATAAAAGGGTGTCACAACTCTTTATGGGTTGCCACCTCGATAGTGTGCCAAGTGCACACCTAGCGGTCAGTCTTTGTGACTGATGGAAACATACGAAACAGGGTCCTTGCCACTTGCCCCCAAGACTTTAGTCGCTTTGTGCACCGAGGAGGGGGCATGGCAAGATCTAGATAGAAGTGAAAGATAATAAAGTACGAAACGAACAATTATGAACGATGATAAAGGATAATAAATGATTATTATCAAGATGTACGTATGATGTGTGATCACGAACAATAGTAAAGGAAAGGTTTATTAAAAGTAAAGTATTTTATTATATAAACTAGAACTCACTCAGCAACGCTGACTTTTTATATGCATTTCCAGTTGGCAGGTAATGTGGTTGCTGAGGGTGGCACGAAGTTGAAGCTACTTGTCAAGCAAAAACTGGCAACCACCCCATGCATAAATAATATTGTTGTTTTGTAATACAACTAAGTATTCTTTTGTAACTTTAATCAACGATGTATTACTTGGCAAAAGTATTTATTAATGCATGAAATGGTTTTTGATAATTCTTCCGCTACAATATTTTCTTATGTTAATATATATATATATATATATATATATATATATATATATATATATATATATATATTAAATGAGATTTTAAATGAATGTTGCTATGAATGACCAACTGTGGGGTCTCTGAGATTGGGGCCTTGCAAATTATTGTTTAAATTTCTTTTTCAGGTTTGTAGATAAAAGAAATTTTGACAAGTGTCGGCAGTGGATGAAGAAATGCCCACGGCGGATGACCAAAGTCCACAGCTGATGAACAGTCCACAGCGGATGTTCAATCCACATCGGATGAACACTCCACAGTAGACAACTAACATGACAAACATACAACAAGTATTCACAGCGGACAACATCCAAGACACAACGGACAGCTTATTCAACATCCACAGCGGACAGTTTAGCATCCACAACGGACGACTTAGACTTTGGATTTTTATGTAATTTTTGTTTACATAACTGTATTTTTGTAATTGTAGATAGCTATTTGTATAGGCAATAAATAGTATAATACCGTAATCTTTTGTAAGATTTTGAACAATCAACACAATCAAGCAGTTTATTATCATTCAAAGCATTTCAATCACTAGTAATCACACACGCACACACACACACACACACTGATATCATAGCATTAATCATGGGTTTTCGCACTATGATTATTGTTTGTTGAATATAATATAACAATCTGTTGTTATATTTATTGAGAGATTTGAAAAGATCCTTGGTGGAATCAACCTGATTATGCTCTTATTGTTCTTAAAGTTCATAATCAGCCTTTGTTGATTTCTTCAGGTGGAAGCTAATTTTGAAAAATTTTCTTCCAAAGCATGTTTGATAAAATTTTCTTTGGAAGAAAAACAAACAAAATTTGCTTCGGAAGAGAAACAAACAAAAATTTATTCGGAAGAAAAACAAACAACATTTGCTTCGGAAGAAAACTAATCAAGATTTTTCAAAAATTTTGAAAATTTAACAACTGTTGTCGCAGCGGACGCACAAATATGCATCCGTTGTAGTTACAGTAACCATCATAACATATAAAATACACCAAGTGTATATAGCGGACAAAACAAACATACATCCTCTATACACTAGTGAACATACAAGTGTTCATAGCGTATGATGTTGGTGAGACATCCGCTGTGAATACAGTCATTCCACAGCACATGACTAACATTAGTCATCCATTGTAGAAATAGTACAAGTGTACATAGCGTATGTACACAGGTGAACATACGCTGTACATCATCATCAACATTCACAGTGCATGACAATAAGTAATCCGGTGTGAATATATCTTGAACACACAAAGTTTATACAGCGCATGAACAAATGCTCATTTGCTGTGTATAATAAAACAAACAAACATAGACCATACAGCGCATGAACAAAATGTCATCCATTTTGTGAATAGGGAACAACACACAGCTTATGAACTTTTTGTCATTTGTTGTAATCACACAAGTGTCCACAGCGCATGACCAAGGAGTCATCCGCTATGAACATAATTCAAACATAAAAATAAGTTCACAGTGCATGAGAAATGTTCATCCGTTGTGAACAACCAAACAATCATTCAAAGTGTCCATAGCGCATGAACAAATGTTCATCCGCTTTGGAAACAGTGATCATCCATAGCGTATGACTTTTTAGTCATCAGCTGTAAAAATTTCAAATTTCACCCAAGTGTGCACAGCGCATGACCAAATGACCATCCGCTGTGAACACAGTACAACATCCAAGGGATCCATAGCGTACAAGTTTGAAATTGTACAGCAGATGCACTGTTCACACAACGCATGTGTATTTCACAACGTATAACTTATGTAACACCTGGAAATTTATTGAAAGGAAAAGAAAAGAAGAGTAAAAAGAAGAAAAGGTGAAATATCCCAAGTCAAGGGGTTAAAGTTGAGCAACTGCAAAATTTGCCCATTATGGGATTTAAAAGAAGCATGGCAGCCCACACCTCTTCTTTTACAGATCTTGCTCTCGGCTGAAGAAGAAAGAAGAAGTTGCAATCGGTTTCTAGAGAGAGAGGATGAAGAGCTGCTCGTAAGTGAGGTTCTATTGTGCTTTCAGCTCCGTTTTCAGCTGTGTTCAAGCTGCTGGACCGATTCTTACGTGTTTCTTGTGTTGGTTGCTTGTTTCGGTGTGTTAGGTGCTAGAACTCCAGGTTGCTCTCGGGTTTGGAGGAGTTTTACTCGAAAGCAGTTAGAGGTAAGTTTTAGATTCTCCTATTTTACATGTTTTAAACTAGTTTGGGGCTAAAATGCATATTAACTGAATTTTTAGAACTGAAGCATGAGTTTTCTATGTTTTTACATCTGATGTGTATGCGATGTGTGTGCTTTTATATGCCTTCTTTGATGTTGTGTAGTTGTAAGCTCTGTTTTAAGTATTTGACATGATAGATCTAAGCTAAGTTCATGATAAGATGATGTTTGGGACTGGAAAATTTCATAAGTTGCACCACAGGTACTGGACTAGTTCATCTGCATTTATTAAGTGTTCATCCGCATTTTTAAGTGTTCATCCGCATTTGCTACAGTTCATCCGCATTTGTTTATACTCATCCGCATTTGTTCTACTAGCATTTCTTTGGACACTTAGAATATTTTCTGATGAATAAGGAAATATTATGCTTGTTTAATGTTTCTAATGTTTGATTCTCTTCTTATGGGCTTCTTGTTATGGATAGTTTTATTTATACCTCATGATATGTGATTATTAAAACAATGAATATTTTAAAGTATTATTCATAACCAAGTGGATATAAAAAAATAAAGGAGGACAATGAAACTTAATGAATGTTACCCCGGACCCTTATAATCAATAGAAAGCCTTGCAAGCACAATGGAATGAGTTGCATGATCTTGTTGTCGTTAGCTCAACTGATGTGTGACTGATTCAGATGCACATCTGGGGTCTAATCCTGGGGATTGAACAAACCAGTGGGACCTGTATTCATGAGCAGGCTTCATGCCTAGCAGTATGGGTCAACTGCGAATGGGTTAGCTACCAAAAATCGTTTGCCGACAGGGGTTCGGCATTTTTTGCCAACCAACAAAATAGGCTCTTGCTTTGTGCAAACCTAGATAATGAAAGTGAAAGATAATGAAAGAAAGAAAGATAAAGAATCTCTTAATGATTGATTATGTATGATGATTAATGTTCACCAAGTGAAGTTTACAAAAGTATATTTTCTATATTATTAAACTAGAACTCACTCAGCAACACTGACTTTATATATGCATTTTCAGTTGGCAGGTAATGTGGTTGCTGAGGGTGGCAAGGAGTTGAAAATACTTGGCAAGCAAAGACTGACATCCATCTCATGCAAGAATAATGTTGTTGTTTTTGTAATACAACTAAGTACTCTTTTGTGATTATTATCAACGATGTAATACTTGGCAAAAGTAACCATAAATGTATGAAATGGTTTTGATAATTCTTCTGCTGCAATATTTTCTTATGTTTATATATTTTAAATGAGTTTTTATAATGAATGATGCTATGAATGACCAAATGTGGGGTCTTCGGGATCGAGGCCTTACAAGTTGGTATCAGAGCCAAAGTTTAAGAGAATTGGGTAAATTATTTTCAAAACCTAAACTTAAACTAAAAATGGGACCAAATGAAGGGATGCCAGCCCAAGTATCTACGTGCCATGAGGTAATCTTTCATAAATTTAACTAGTATTATATGTGTGTGCTATTTGATTTATGTGCTCTAAGTAGATTTAGATATTGACGTAGTCAGGATAGGAAATTCTTGGGGGATGAAGAGTAAAGTAAGTGGCAAATCACAACTGGCCACTGTAATTAGGGCCTTACTATACTTGACATAAACTGAGCTATTACCTTGAATGACCGTGTTGGTGTTTGAATCTTATAATGTTTTAAGGATGGCTGGTGGTAGATCTTTGGGTGCTTCTAGAGGTGGAGGTCACAGTGGACGTGGTGTTAGACCACGTGTCACGAGAAATGGCGCTAGGACTGCTAAAGCGGCTCCTGAAGAGCCCGAGTTTCATCACCATGGAGGTGGGGATGAGAGCGTTAACCTAATGACCATGGTGAAGGAGGCTGTAGCTGAGGGAGTTTACCAAGTCATGAACATGATTTTGCCGTTTGTGGTGACTGGGGTCATCAGGGCTGTAAGGGAAGATGATAGGATGGGGGAAGAACTGGAGTAGAAAACATGCTGGTAGTGGCGATTTCCCTCCCAAGGGCAAAAGGGCGAAGGTAGTGGGATGCAAGGTGGCTGCAACCGAGATAGGAGTGAAGGTGTGCGAGAAGTGCGGGAAGGGGCATGTAGGAGAATGTAGGTGCGGATCGAACGCCTACTTTCGGTGTGGGAATGAGGGCCACATGGAAAGGAGTTGTCGTGTGGTGAAATGTTACAACTGTGGCGAGAAGGGGCATATGAGCAAGGACTGCAAGAAGCAAAGGGCTGAGAGCTCCAGGGCGAAGAAAGGGACTGAGAGGCGGGTGGAGGGTGAAGGCCACAACATTCGTTAAAACTTGGGTGGAGGCTAGGGTGGACCCTGACGCGGTGTTAGGTACATTTCTAGTAAACCGAACTTGTGCCTCTGTGTTTTTCATTTTGGTGCTAGTAGGAGTTTTATTTTGCTGCCTTCTGTGATAAGTTGCCCGCCAGGAGTAGGAAGATTGATGAGCCCTTCAATGTAGAAACTGCCATCGGTAAGTCAATCAGGATTTCTGTTATGGTAGAAGATTGTGCATAGAGTTGGAAGGCCATAGGTTCTCTGCTAAATTATTCGTGATGCCCCTAGGCAGATTCGATGTGGTTTTAGGGATGGATTGGCTAGCAGCGTATGAGGCAAATATTGTGTGTCGCAAGAACATGATTCGATTAACCACACTTGATGGGAGTTCGGTGACGATTTACGGCAATAGGGTCAGTACGGTTCCGAAGGTAATTTCAATGGTGGTGGCCGAGAAGTGCATGAGATGTGGATGTAGTGCCTACCTGGATTATGTGAAAGATGTGGATGTGTCAGTACCACGATTGTTCGATGTACCGGTCGTGTGTGACTTCCCAAACGTATTCCCGTAGGATCTACCAGGTGTGCCACCAGACCGCGAGATCGAGTTCCAGATTGATTTGATACCTGGCGCCCAACCTGTTGCCAAGGCACCGTATCGACTAGCTCCCTACGAGATGAAGGAACTGATGGTCTAGTTGCAAGAGTTGCTAGATAATGGGTTCATCCGACCTAGTATCTCTCCCTGGGTGCTCCGGTCTTGTTTGTAATGAAGAAGGACGGTAGCATGAGGGTGTGCGTGACTACCGTGAGCTGGATAAGATGACTATGAAGAATCGGTATCCGTTACCAAGAATTGATGACCTATTTGATCAGCTTCAAGGTGCTAGTTGGTTCTCGAGGATAGATCTCTGATTTGGTTACCACCAACTGAAGGTGAAGGAGCAGGACATTCCCAAAAAAGCATTTTGTACGTGTTACAAACACTACGAGTTCCTCGTATTGTCTTTTGGTTTAACCAACACGCCAACTGCTTCTATAGACCTGATGAATCGGGCGTGTCAGCCTATGCTAGATAAATTAGTGATTGTGTTTATCGATGACATCCTGATTTATTGAAGTGCGATGAAGAGCATGCCGGACATATTCGGGAGGTGCTGGAGATGCTTAGAAGGGAGAAGCTGTACGCCAAGTTCTCCAAGTGTGTGTTCTAGTTACATGAAGTTCAGTTTCTGGGTCATGTGGTTAATCCTGAAGGGATCATGAAGGTTGAGATGGTGATGCAGTGGAAGTCTCCAAAGATGCCATCTGAGATTTGTGGTTTCTTGGGTTTGGTGGGCTACTATGGATGATTCCTCCAAGACTTCTCCAAGATAGCTTCACCGTTGACTAAGTCGACCCGTAAGGATGAGAAGGTTATATGGGTGATAGTTGACCACCTAACAAAGAGTGCTCATTTTCTACCTATCCACGAGATTTATTCATCTGAGAGGTTGGCGGATCTGTTCATCAAATAGATTATGACTCATTATGGTGTACCGGTGTCTATAGTGTCTAACCGTGACACTCGGTTTACATCTAAGTTTTAAAAGAGATTCCATGAATGCGAGGGAGATGAAGCTACATATCAGTACGGCTTACCATTCTTAGACAACCGGTCAGTCGGAGAGGACGATTCAGACGCTGGAGGATATTCTACGAGCATGCGTCATTGATTTCAGAGGAAGTTGGAACGAACACTTATTGTGAGCCAAGTTCTCATTACAACAACGAATATCCTGCCAGCATTGGTATACCTCCTTACGAGATGCTATACGATAGGAAGTGTAGAATGCCCGTATGTTAGGGTGACTTCAGGAAGAAGGAGTTGGAGAGCATTGAGGTGATCGAGGCTACGACCGGAAAGTTGGAGAAGATCAAGGCCTTTATGGAAGCAGTAAAGGATAGACAGAAATCGTATGTCGGCAAGAGACATAGACTGATTGAATTCAAGCTGGGCGATAGAGTTATGTGGAAGGTTTCACCTTGGAAAGGGATCATCCTGTTCAGGAAGCTAGGAAAGCTAAGCCCGAAGTATATAGGGCCTGTCCAAATAATTGCTAGAGTTGGAGAGGTGGCTTACTAGTTAGAGCTACCCGATTGGTTAAGTGGAATCCATCCGACATTCCATGTATCTCAATTAAGAAAGTGCTTAGCCGATGAGGATATGATTATGCCACTCGAGGCTATTGAGGTAGATGAACGGCTCAATTATATGGAGCGGCCAGTGGCCATCATGGACAGAAAAGAGAAGAGGCTGCAGAATAAAGTGGTTCCACTGGTGCGAATACAGGGGAGGCATAGGAAAGGATCCAGTTCTACGTGGGGAAACTGAAGAAGAGATGAGGCAGCATTACCCATAACAGTTCGAAGAGTGATAGGTTTCGGGGACGAAACCTTTATAAGGGGGGTGGACTTGTAACACCCGGAAATTTACTAAAAGAAAAAGAAAAGAAGAGTAAAAAGAAGGAAAGGTGAAATATCCCAAGTCAAGGGGTTAAAGTTGTGCAAGTGGTAAACTTGCCTATTATGGGATTTAAAAAAAGCATGGCAGCTCACACCTCTTCTTTTACAGATCTTGCTATCAGCTGCAGAAGAAAGAAGAAGCTGTAATCGGTTTCTAGAGAGGGAGAGAGAGGAGAAGAGCTTCTCGTAGGTGAGGTTTTCTTGTGCTTTCTGCTCGGTTTTCAGATGTGTTCAACCTGCTGGACCGATTCTTACATGTTTCTTGTGTTGCCTGCTTGTTTTGGTGTGTTAGGTGCTAGAACTCCAGGTTGCTCTCGGGTTTGGAGGAGTTTTACTTGAAAGCAATTAGAGGTGAGTTCTAAATTACCCTACTTTACTTCTTTTAAACTAGTTTGGGGCTAAAATGCATATTAACTGAATTTTTACAACGGAAGCATGAGTTTTCAATGTTTTTACATCTGATGTGTATGCGATGTGTGTGTTTTTATATGCCTTCTTTGATGTTGTGTAGTTGTAAGCTTTGTTTTAAGTATTTGACTTGATAGATCTAAGCTAAGTTCATGATAAGATGATGTTTGGGACTGGAAAATTTCATAAGTTGCATCACAGATACTGGACTAGTTCATCCGCATTTGTTAAGTGTTCATCCGCATTTGATATAGTTTCATCCGCATTTGCTACAGTTCATCTGCATTTGTTTATACTCATCCGCATTTGTTCTATCAGCATTTCTTTGGACACTTAGAATATTTTCTGAAGACTTTCATCAACATTTGTTCATCCGCATTTGTTTGGGGACTTAGAATTATTCTAAAATTTTGGGAATAGAATTTAAGTGTTATGTACTGATGAATAATGAAAGATTATGCTTGTTTAATTTTTTTAATGTTTGATTCTCTTCTTATGGGCTTCTTGTTATGGATAGTTTTATTTATACTTCATGATATGTGATTATTAAAATAGTGAATATTTTAAAAGTATTCATAACCAAGTGGACACATTGAAATAAAAGAGGACAGTGGAACTTAATGAATGTTACCCCGGGCCCTTATAATCAATAGAAAGCCTTGCAAGCACAATGGAATGAGGTGCATGACCTTGTTGTCATTAGCTCAACTGATGTGTGACTGATTCAGGATGCACATCTGGGGTCTAATCCTGGGGATTGACCAAACCAATAGGACCTGTATTCATGAGCAGGCTTCGTGCCTAGCAGTGTGGGTCAACTATCGAATGGGTTAGCTACCAAAAATAGCTTGCCGACAGGGGTTCGGCATTTGTCGCCAACCAACAAAATAGGCCCCTGCTTTATGCAAACCTAGACAATGAAAGTGAAAGATAAAAGAAAGATAAAGAATCTCTTAATGATTGATTATGTATGATGATGAATGATCACCAAGTGAAGTTTACAAAAGTATATTTTCTATATTATTAAACTAGAACTCACTCAGCAACGCTGACTTTTTATATGCATTTTCAGTTGGCAGGTAATGTGGTTGCTGAGGGTGGCACGGAGTTGAAGCTACTTGGCAAGCAAAGACTGGCATCCATCTCATGCAAGAATAATGTTGTTGCTTTTGTAATACAACTAAGTACTTTTTTGTGATTATTATCAATGATGTAATACTTGGAAAAAGTAACCATAAACGCATGAAATGGTTTTGATATTTCTTCCGCTGCAATATTTTCTTATGTTTATATATTTTAAATGAGTTTTTATAAGTGGGGTCTCCGGGATCGGGGCCTTACAACTTAAAATTATATTTTAAGATAAACTGTTCACACATCGTACAGATACACTGTACGCACAGCGGATAGTCATTTTGTTTGTTGTATATATGCATCAACACTTGTCAATTTTTCATTCATCATGAATGTGAGAGTGAAAATTAAATTTCTGAAACGTTACAAATAGTGTGTTAAACTCTTAAACCCCTGATCATCCAAAACCTAAATTCTATTTGATTTCTCTTCTGATTCATGATCAAATTGGTATAACAACACTATTCTAATCATCAACCAATCATTAAATCATCTTGTTCATTGATTCTGATTCGAACATTGCTAGACCTAAGTCGAACAGTGAACTGAAATCAAAACATGAATCTCTTGATGTTTTAAACCAAATCAAACACTAAATATGTGTTAGATGACCTTAGTTGAATGTATTAGGACTGTTGTTTTGATGTAATTTGATTAAGTGTTCATCAGGAGGTGAGTCTGATACAACATCAGATAAAGCAAAATCATACACATATGTCACATATAAAGATGCTAATGGACAACTCAGGACAGTAATGGCCTAGGTTGAAATATCTAACAAATTTGCTAGTGTATTAGGGACAGTTATGGAGGCCTGCTAACCCAAGAAAAGTTAGTAGTGGCTGATCCCTTCCCATGACAGGAACATTCTTCCTGCTCATGATGTTTACGATGCAATTGAGCCAAATGGAGTAGAAATTAACCATGATTCAATGCAGGACATCAATCATTCACAGAAACTATGATGGCAATGCAAGAAACAACCGATGTTACATTCCATCTGCTTAGTCTGATTACATTGCTACATGGACTAACTATTGATGATCTCTATTGATTTGATAACACGTATGCCATTTATTTATTTTCTCAAAACCAAAAATCCTAAAAAATAAGAAAATCAAGAAAAGTCCAAAAATATTACACTCATCTACTATCTTCTACATCTATTTTTCAGATCAATAAAGACTGACAAGACTTTGTTTGATATATCAATAGGCTTAGCTTGGATTCAAGATAAGCATATTTGTGATAAACTAAATCAATATGCATTATGGACCAAAACCATTTTAGCGTATTGGTGAGCAGTGACTTTTCCAAGTGTTTGCTTGTGTGGTTACCTAAACACACCATGCGAAAATGATTTATAAATTTCTCAATGATAAAAGCATCTGTTTCTCCTTTGTTGTATGTAAATACAGACCTGGAGTAAACATAAGGAGAATTTCTATTGTGCTGAGCACAGACCTAGTTAACTTTGCACTAAAAGTGCTGATGCAAGGCAAAAAGGCAAAGAAAAGAATCCCAATGTGGATCAAAGCTAAAAGAATTCCAATGTGGATCAACTTCCAAAGTGAAGTGTAAAAGAATCCCAAAGTGGATCATATCATGAGAATTTATACTCTAAGTAGCCTGGTTCAAGTTTTGAAAAAGTGCCACCTTGCATTTCATGAGAAGGGTTATTCTTCCATAATTCTGAGTGTGGGTTACTCAATTAGCATATCTAATCAAACCTAAACATGATAAATATCACAAAGTATTGAAAATAGATCCTTGCATGAGTTTAAGTGGACAAACATACTTACAATCAACTTTGTTCTTTATCTATGTCTATTCCAATTTTAAATTCTTAGATGTAGAGGATTTTGGATTAGTATGATCTCATTGCAATTGAAAGATTCATGCTTGTAAATATCATAATTTTGAAAAATATAAAATTCCAAAAAGATTTGTCATTTTTAGTATTTTTCTTAGTTTTGGCAGATTTACATGTGTTATTGATTTAGGAGTGAAACTTCCATGCAATACCTCTACCGAGAGGATTTAGACTTTTGTAGGTGATGAATTGCACAACATGCCTGGGTTTCTCACTCATTTCAAGATGTCAAGTGAACACTCCTGCTTCCTTCAAAGATCTCCTGCCAGTTGTTGAGAACTAAGAATCCTCCTCTTGGTGTCTCATACACAAAAGTTCCTCACCCTCCAAAGCTTTCGTTGAGCGAGAATATATGTCAAGTCTGAAGAATGTCTGATGCTTCTCCTTCACTTCTAAAGTTGAGATAAAGGTACTGATATTGCTACCTGTGCAATCCACAGTGTTTGCAAATGGGTGTATTTTCAAGTATTCAAAATAAGACTAGAAGATCAGTTGATGAAACATCCATGAAGTACCGAAATAAAGTCTGTATGTGCCGAAACAAAGTCTTTTTCTTAATGCCTTTTTCTGAAGCTTCTAAAAAGATGCTACCAAAAAGGGGGAGAAGACTGCACTTCAAGACTGCACATCAATCAACATCCAAGGTTTTTGATAATCATGAGGTTTTGGCAGCATCATCTTAGGGGGAGTATTATTGGACTATTTGAAGATGATACTTACCAAAACCTAAGTGCCGAATCTCATGATGATTACCAAAACCGACATGGTGAAGCTATGCTGAAAATATGATCAAAATGAAGAAAATTGACCAAAGTCAAGCTTGGTCAACTGCGGTCAAAGTCAACATCAAAGGTCGTCCTGAATGACGTCAGCACCCGGCAGTCACGCATCAGCAATAGAGAATTTATCTAACTTAGAAGAATATTTGTGTAATCATTTGTAAGGCCCCGTTTCCGGGACGCTTACAGTTGGTCAATCATGGCATAAAACATTTAAAATACATTAATCTTGCAGCGGAATTTAAACTTTTCATTGATAATTAAAAACATGTCAATACATCATATCATTCATTTATATCTCAAAAGTTGTATTAGTACAATAACATTTTCAAAATATGGATGCCAGACTCGAATTATCCCCAGTAGCTTATGCATCCATGTCTGCACCTCCTCAACATCAACAATTACCTGCCAACTATTATGCATACAAAAGTCAGCGACGCTGAGTGAATTCTAGTTTTATAATAAAATACTTTACTTTACATTAGAACATTTCCTTTACTTCGTATGTGATCATACATCATACATACATCTTGATAATAAATATTTATTATCTTTCATCATCATTCGTCATCATTCAACATTTTTCGTTTTCATACTTTCATTCATTAACATCTTTCAATTTTATCTGGATCCTGCCATATGCTATACCCCCACATCATGCAAAAGCAAACACAGTACCTGGGTAAGCGACAAGGATCCCATCACATTTTGGTCAATCTCAAGGATTAGACCCCTGTGCGCATTATCAAGGTTTAGCTAAACCGCACACAGTTAAGCAAACAACTACCTCATTGAGTTGTGAACCTCCATCATTTTGCTTGCAAGACTTTCCTTCTTCATTCATTACGTTCCACTTTCATTAACTTCGTCTTTCTCTTTTATTAAGATAATACTTTACGTACAAGAGTGTTAACACACCACGTAAAGTCACATAATAATATGTAATATAGAACATCAATATCAGCCCACAATCATACATAACATTAACAGGCATAAACCACCAAAACATTCCAGAACTTAACACTACATTCTACCTCCCAAGATTTCAGAAAAATCCCAAGTCTCCAAAGAAATGCGGATGAACAAAAACATCTACGGATGAACAAACACATCTGCGGACGAATAAAACATATGTGGATGAACAAACATCTACGGATGAACAAAAACATTTGCGGATGAACAAACATCTGCGAATGAACAAAACATCTACGGATGAACAAACATCTGTGGATGAACAAAACATCTACGAAGAAACAAAACATCTGCGGATGAACAAAACATCTGCGGATGAACAAAAACATCTGAGGATGAACAAACATCTGGGGATAAACATAACATCTACGGATAAACAAAAACATCTGCGGAGGAATAAAACATGTGCGGATGAACAAAACATCTGCGGATGAACAAAAACATCTGCGGATGAACAAACATCTGTGGATGAACAAAATATCTGCGGATGAACAAAAACATCTGCGGATGAACAAAAACATCTATGGAGGAACAAAACATCTGCGGATGAACAAAAGACTTGGCTATTGAACATAAAACCAATGCGGTTAAATGTTCAGCAAATACGGATGAACTCCAACAACTGCGGATGAAGTCCAACAAATGCGGATGAACAAAATGCAAATGCGGATGAACACATACAAATGCGGATGAACAAATCATCAGCGGATGAACAAACGGCATGCAAGTGCACACTCAACCAATGCGGTTGAACACTCAATAAATACGGATGTTCAAAACCAACCTGCAATGCAACTTATGCAATTTCTAGCCTCATATATCATTTCTAAACGTACCCTTTGCATGGATCTACTAGTTATACACTTAAAACATAATAAACATCCATTTAACATCACAGCAATCTTGCAAGACATTCAACTTCATAAACAGTCATACCTTTTCATGGAAAATCATAGTTTGGTAAAGAAACATCCTTTTTAGTATGCATAACAACCCCAAACAAGTAGAAAACCAGTAAGAGAGGGGGATCAAGAACTCACCTTAACAGCTTTCGAGCAAACTTCACAACCCGAGAATAAGCCTGGAGCTCTAGCACCTAAAACACATGAAAACGAGCGCTAAACACATGGAACTCAATCCAGAAGCTCAAACCCAACAGAAACCGGGAAGAAAACACATTAAAATCTTACCTTTTGAAGATTTCTTCCACTTTCTCTCACTAAAACCTGATGAGATCTCTTTTCTCTCACTAACTGAAAGTGTGCAGGAGAGAAAGACAGGTTATGGGCAGCCATACATCTTTTTAAACCCCATAGTGGGTTAGTTTGGCCCTTGTACACTTTTAACCCCTTGCTTTCGAAATAACACCCCGTTTGCTCCTTTACTTTTCTTCTCTTCTCTTTTTCTGAAATTTTCGGGCGTTACAAGTCCACCCCCCTTATATAGGTTTCGTCCCCGAAACCTGTCACTCCTTAGAGATTTGGGTAGTGCCATCTCATTTCCTCCTCTAACTCCCAAGTGGCCTCCAAATCTTCAATGTAGAGACCACAGCCGCCACTTTAGAGGTGCTTTGGATAAATCTCCTGTGGTACCTAATCCAAGAAACTACGAATCTCCAATGGCGTCTTTGGAGACTTCCATTGCATCACCGCCTCAACCTTCATCAGGTCTACCATAATCCCTTCAGGATTAACCACATAGCCCAAAACTGAACCTCATGTAACTAGAATGCAACTTGGAGAACTTGGTATACAGCTTCTCTTTTCTAAGCGTCTCCAACACCTCGCGGGCGTGACTAGCATGTTCTTCTTCGCTCTTCGAATAAATCAAGATATCATCGATAAAAACAAATCACGGATTTATCCCGCATAGGCCGGTACACCCGATTCATCAAATCCATAAAGCAGGTAACGCGTTGGTTAAACCAAAAGACATCAAGAGAAACTCGTAGTGTCCACAACGCGTATGAAAAGCTGTTTTAGGAATATCCTGTGCTTTACCTTCAATTGGTGGTAACCAGATCGGAGATATATTCTTGAGAACCAACTGGCAACTTGGAGCCGGTCAAACAAGTCATCAGTCCTTGGTAATGGGTACCGATTCTTCACAGCCAACTTTTTCAAATCACGGTAGTCGATGCACATCCTCATGCTATCATCCTTCTCCATAAATAAAACCGTAGCACCCCATGGAGAGATGCTCGGTCGACTGAACCCCTTATCTAGCTACTCTTGCAGCTGAGTCATCAATTCCTTCATCTCAGAGGAAGCTAAACGATACGACGCCTTAGGAAAAGGTATCAAATCAATCTGGAACTCGATCTCGCGATCCGGAGGCACACCTAGTAGATCCTCCGGGAACACGTCTGGGAAGTCACATGTGACCGATACGTCCATCAATCGAGGTACTGACGCATCCACATCCTTCAAGTAGGCTAGATAGGCATCACTTCCACATCACGTACACTTCTCTGCCACAATCATCCAAATTACTTTCGAGATCGTACCAACTCTATCGCCATAAATTGTCACCAAACTCCCATCGGGCGCGGTCAATCGAATCATCTTATTATGACACATGATGTTTGGCTCATGGGCTGCTAGCCAATCCATCCCTAGGACAACATCAAATCCGCCTAAGGGCATCACGAACAACCTAGCAGAGAACCTATGGCCTTTCAACTCTATGTCACAGTCTTCTACCATATCAGAAATCCTGATTGACTTACCAATACCAGTTTCTACATCGAAGGGCTCATCAATCTTCCTACTCCTAGCGGGCAACTTATCACAGAAGGCAACAAAAATAAAACTCCTACTAGCACCAGAATAAAAATTACAGAGGCACAAGTCTAGTTTACTAGGAATGTACCTGGCACCGAGTCGGAGTCCACCCTAGCCTCCTCCCAAGTCATAGAGATTGCCCTGGCCTTCGCCCTCTGCCCTCCTTCTCAATCCCCTTCTTTGCCCTGGAGCCCTCAGCCCTCAGCCCTCGAATTCTTGCAGTCTCTACTCATGTGCCCAGCCTCGCCACAGTTGTAACATTTCACCATGCGACAATCCCTTGCCATGTGGCCCTCCCTCTTACACTGAAAGCAAATGTTCGATCCCCACTTGCACTCCCCCACGTGGTCTCTCCCACAATTCTTGCATGCCTTCCCCCTCTTTGTTATCGCCTTCCGATCATCCACTCTCATCTTCTTACCTCCATCCCCAAAACCACCATCGTTATACTGCTTCTCATTCTCATTCCTATCATTGCCACACTTCTTCTTCACATCCACCACCGCCACCGCCTCTCGCTTATCATGCAGTCTCCCTACCAGATCGACCACTAACCTGAACATACCTGGCCGAACGACGATCAGATGTCCGCGGATATCTGCCGGCAAACCCTGGATGTATCTCTTTATCTTTCGTGAAATGGGTGTCACATGCTCTTACACCAACCTCACCATCTCATTAAACTTAGTTGTGTACTGCTAGTGCGTCATAGTCCCCGCCTCTAATTGCAGGAACTCTCTCTCGATCTTGTCGAGTTCCCCGTGAGGACAAAACTCCTCGATCACCAACTTTTTCAGTTCACCCTATCTCATCCTCCCGATCGCCCTGCTACCCTCGACCTGGAGGATGTTATCCTACCAGCATAAGGCCGAATCCACAAATGAGTGGGTAGCAAACTTCACCTTCTGATCCTCCCTGCACTCGCTGATATTCAACATAGCCTCCATCTCTCTTACCCACCGATGAGCAGCAGCAGCACTCCCATTCCCATCAAATGTCAGGGGCTTGCATCTCTGAAATGCCCTATAGTCGCACCCCTTTGCAATTCCCTACACTGCTTCCTCCTTCTCATCATTACTAGAAACAACCATCTTAGTCTCTGGTTGCTCCTTTTCTCTTGAACCTCTTTCTCCACCCTCTCTCCTAGTGGAATTTTCCTTCTCCTATTTCTCCTTATTCTTATTTTCCCTCACAGCCCTAATAATCTCGGTCACCACAGATGGCAGAATCATCTGCATGACCTGATGAACTTCCTCTGCTACTACCTCCTTCATTGAGGCCCTCAGATTAGCACTCTTATCCTTACCATCATGGTGATGAAGCTCGGGCTCTTGAGGAGCCATTTCGGCAGTCTTAGCCCTGTTCCTTGTGGCACGCAGACACCACGTCCACCATGACCTCCACCTCAAGAAGCCTTTGAAGATCTACCACCAGCCATCTCTAAGCACAACAAGATTCAAACATAACACGGTCATTCAAGGTAATAGCTCAGATTATGTCAAGTATAGTAAGTCACTAATTATAGTGGCCAGTTGTGATTAGCCACTTACTTTACTCTTCATTCTCCAAGCATTTCCTATCCTGACTACATCAGTATCCAAATCTACAAAGAACACATAATCCACATAGCACATGCACATAATTCTTTTTTTTCCCTTAACGTACATAAAACGTTACATAAAACATTTACCTGTAGGCATGTAGCTACCAGGACTGGCATCCCTTTCCCCTTCGTCCCATTCTCGGTTTAAGTTTAGGTATTGAAAATTATTTTACCCAATTCTCTTAAACTTTGGATCTGATACCAACTTGTAAGACCCCATTTCCGGGACGCTTACAGTTGGTCAATTATCGCATAAAACATTTAAAACACATTAATCTTGTAGTGGAATTTAAACTTTTCATTGATAATTAAAAATATGTCAATACATCATATCATTCGTTTATATCTCAAAAGTTTTATTAGTACAATAACATTCTCAAAATATGGATGCCAGACTCGAATCATCCCCAGTAGCTTATGCATTCATGCCTGCACCTCCTCAGCATCAACAATTACCTGCCAACTATTATACATACAAAAGTCAGCGACGCTGAGTGAGTTCTACTTCTATAATAAAATACTTTAATTTAACATTTCCATTACTTCGTACGTGATCATACATCATACATACATCTTGATAATAAATATTTATTATCTTTCATCATTATTCATCATCGTTTGTTTTCGTACTTGCATTCATTAACATCTTTTACTTTTATCTGGATCCTGCCATATTCTATACCCCCATGTCATCCAAAAGCGGGTACTATGATGGGTTTATAAATAAACCCCCAAGTCATGCAAAAGCCGACACAGTACCGGGGTAAGCGATAAGGATCCCATCACATTTTGGTCAATCTCAAGGATTAGACCCCTGTGCGTATTATCAAGGGTTAGCTAAACCACACACAGTTGAGCAAACAACTACCTCGTTGAGTTGTGAACCTCCATTATTTTGCTTGCAAGACTTTCCTTCTTCATTCATTACGTTCCACTTTCATTAACTTCGTCTTTCTCTTTTATTAAGATAATAATTTACGTACAAGAGTATTAAGACACCACGTAAAGTCACATAATAATACGTAATATAGAACATCAATATCAGCCCACAATCATACATAACATGTAGGAACCTCTGAGGTTATAAGGCTGATGTAACCAAAGGATACCAAAACAACCAAGTCTTCCAACATGCACTAAGGAACAAAGAAGAACTAACTTCAAAAGTTTTACACACTCAAGTAAAATGCTAAGTGTAAAATCTTCTGAAGCCAATGTTCAGAAGAAACTACTGAGGAAACTTTACACTAAGTGTCAAGTCTTCCGAAGCCAAAGACTCAACTCTTCGAAGGTTAAAGATAAAGTCTTCCGAAGCTCTCAAGACAAAGTCTTCCGAAGCTGAATAAATATAAGACTGATTACTTTAGAAGAGAGAGAAAAGACACTTTTTCTGTCAACTTTATCATAAAGCAACCTCCTGTCCGCTGCATGCTCTGGTGGTTCACCAACTATCATAAGTTGGTGAAACTTCCATGCTTTATGATAAAGTAGATAAGGTCTTTGTCTGCAAGTTTCTATATTTGTTTCTTTTTTGGCTTTTTGAAATAGGAAAGTCAGTGAGCTATGGCTTGTCATAGTCACTAGTCAAAAGGCAATCTGCCTTTTGACTTTAGGCTGATCTTGTTGTCTAGATTAGTCACATCCAACTGTCTGTTTGCATATTGACGGTTGTAGGTTTACTATAAAGAGTCAAAGGTTCTTGTATTTCAAAAATCAGTGCAAACACCTGTAATAGAACCTAAGAAGCAATACACTACTTCCTTGAAAATTATTTCTTATGTTCTTGCTCTTACTTTACTTGTGTTGTGCATTGTATCATCTGTTTAAAGTTCTAAGTTCCCCATTTGAATTGTTAAGTGATCCTAAAGATCCTCCTAAGTGTGTTAACTAAGTGCAAAGTCCCTTTTTAACGGTCCTGTATTTGGTATCAGAGCATTCCAGGCTCTTGTTTGCAAGATCTCACCATCTTCAAAACCTCTTAGTAACACATATCACTTAACTCTTTAAATGGCAGCTATCTCCAAAGTTGATATGGAAACTGGAACAATGAAAAAGTCCCCACTGATCACTCCTGAGGATTTTGACACTTGGTGTCAAAGAATGGAAGGCTTTATCAAGTCTCAAGATTCCAGGATGTGGGAGTCTGTTGTCAATGGACCTCATGTACCATGCACCTCTTCAGTTGCTGCTGGTGGTGGCATGATACCAAAAGAGAGGGCTGACTTTTCTGATGAAGACTGGAAAAGAATTGACATTGATCAGAAAGCCATGACAGCCCTCCAAACTGCTCTTCCAAACTCCATCTACAGCGGTTTCAAGAAGTGCAAGACCGCTAAACAGCTATGGGATGCACTGAAACTGATGTACGAGGGTTCAAATGAAGCCAAGGAAAACAAGAAGGATCTTCTGAAGTAGCAGTTTGAAAATTTCACCTTCAAGACAGGTGAAACCATGACTCAACAATACTTCAGGTATGTTGAGATAGTGGATACTCTGGCTGATGTTGGGGTAACTATTGAGAACAGGGATATTGTTAAGAAGTTCATGTCCTCTCTTCCAAGACAATGGACCCACTACTGAATGGTCATTAAGAGGACTGAAAACCTCAAGACCTTACTCTCACTGAGTTGTATGGGATACTCAGTAGATACCAGATGGAGATGAATATGCAAAATTCATCTGGTAGCTCCAACACTCACCAGAGTTTAGCCCTTCATGTGGTTGAAAGGGATAGCAGAGAACCACAGCATCATCTCATCTGCTACCTTGAGACTTCATAAAAGGGTCCTTTCATCACCTTCCCAGAGACACCAAAAGAGAGCTACATCCAAGGAAGTCCCTTCCAAGAGATAAACTCCTCTCAATCTTTTGTTTCCACTGATGAAAGTTCAGGTAACTTTCTCTTTACTCTTGAAGACCTGGACTGTATCCATCCAGATGATCTGGAATATATGGAGATAGTCCAGCAGATGGCTCTTCTCACTCACAGAGCCCAGAAATTCTATAAAAGGACTGGGAGAAGGTTTCCTAGCAATGCTGCCAGTGGCAAGTTTGGGCTGGACAAGAGCAAAGTCAAGTGTTACAACTGTAACCAGATGGGACACTTTGCTAGAGAATGCAAGGCACCCAAATCAAATGGTGGCCAAGCCTCATCAAGGCCAAACTACACTGAAGGAGGGCAACAGAATGAGAAGCCAAGACAGCAAGCTGCAGTTGTTATTGAAGAAGGAGGCTTTGACTGGAGCTTTCAAGCAAAAGATACATCTCCAAACCAAGCAATCATGGCTGACCACGATGAAGCCAAGGTACTTGAACATCTTTGCTCTCCTGATTATATTGCTAAAGTAAACAGATACAGGTCCTACAACTTGGAAATGAGATCTGTCATTGAGTCCTTAAATATTTTAAAAGCTGGTTTTAAAAGAGCTGAAAATGACTATAAACTTAATATAGAAGATCTAGAAAAAACAGTTTCAACTCTTAAACATGAGCAAACAAATTACAGGACTCAAATTAAAGATCTCATTACCAAGTTGACTGAATGCAAGGCTGAGCTTGTGATTAGCAAAGCCAGAGCAGAAAAATGTGTTCTTGAAGAGGAAACCTTCAAGAACATGATATCCTCATCTCTGCATGCAAAAGTGTGTTATCAGAACAAGCAGGGACTGGGATCTAGTGAGATAGCTCCTCCACACTCTCTATTATCAGTTAGATCTCCAAGATGTGAAACTGGTCAAGATAAGCTTCCATCCATAGACCCCAGTGATGAAAATGATAAAGAGGAGAAGGTGAGGGATGACTCTGAGGTGAGTGAAGAGAGTAAATCCAAAAATGGTCACCATGCTCCTAAGGAGGAAAAAGAAGCTGGTTTGAGCAAAACCAAAAGGAAGAACTTGATCAGAAGAGCAAAGAGAAGATCAAGAAAAGCTCAAGAGGTCAAGACCACCTTTGATCCCAAACAGAAATAAGTATTTGTCTCTGTAGGGTTCAAGGTGATAAAAGCTGAAGATCTTACCAAGAATTCTAGTACCAAGAGTTCTACTTCAGCTTCAACTCACTCCAGCAGCAACAAAAAGATTGATCAGCTGTGTGTCACTGCTACACAGCCTGAACCATCCATTTCTAAAAGCAAGCTTCACCCTAAGAAGCCTGCTACATCATCTAAAAAGGTAAAAGAGGAAAAGGAAAGTGTTCAAGCTCAGTCTTCATTGGAAAAGAAGGCTCTCAGAAGAAAAGATATAGCTGTGTTATGTGTGTTAGTACCTTACATCTGGCTAATGATTGTCAATACAATCCAAAGGGTACTATCCACATGATCAAGAAGAAAACTTCTGAGAGGAAGAAGAAACAAACAACTTCGAAAGGAAAATCTGTTTCCTTCGGAAGCTCCAAAATGAAGAAAAAGGCAAATGAACCATTGTCTTCAGAAGGAAAATTGGTCTCGGAAGAAAGGAATGCTTCCAAAGTACTGAAGCCTGCTACAGTGAAAGCAAGATCTTCTGAAGGATCAGTCTCCAAAGCTTCCGAAGCCACAAAAGCTTCCGAAGCATTGAAGGTCAAGCCCAATCTTTCAATGGTGGTGTGGAAGATGAAGGAAGACCATATGGCTAAAAGTTCATCATCAGAAATAGCAAATGATCACCAAAGCCTGAGCATAGGATCTATTACTGTTTATTGCCTTAACTCATTCTAATAAGCCCAAGACCAATGAGGCTTGGGTTTCCAAATGTTACTAAATCATCTCTTTTTGTGCAGGGACAGCTAAAGACCAACAAAAATATCTGGATTGTTGATAGTGGTTGCTCCAGGCACATGACTGGCAATGAGTCCTTGCTTTAAAACTTTGAAAGGATTGATGGAGGACCAGTTGCTTTTGGGGGAGATGTAGGAGGGTATATTACTGGCATGGGAAAGGTTACAAATGGTAAGCTCAGCATTAAGAAGGTAAACTTTTTTCAAAGAGCTTGGATACAATCTTCTGAGTGTGTCCTAATTTTGTGACCAAAAATATCATATGCTCTTTACTGAGCATGAGTGCATTCTTCTCAAGCCTGGGGTTGACATTCCTCTTGTGCATATTTTGCTTAGAGCCCCCAGGAGAGGAAACATGTACAAGATGGACTTGCAGGAAGTATCTCCATCTGGAGAGGTTTCTTGCTTTCTATCTAAAGCAAATAGTGATGAGTCTCTTCTTTGGCATAAGAGAATGTGCCATGTAAACTTTAAAAACATGAATAAACTGATTAAGAATGATTTGGTAACTGCAATACCAAAGAAAGAGTTGATAAGTAATGACCACTGTGTTGCATGCCTGAAAGGGAAGCAACAGAAAGTGTCTCACAAGCCAAAGGAAATGAACTCTATAACTACTCCCCTATACTTGTTACATATGGATCTGTTTGGCCCCACCAGTGTAATGAGTCTAGGAAGGACCTCATACTGTTTAGTGATCACAGATGATTTCACAAGATTCACTTGGGTGTTTTTCCTTAGAACTAAGGATGAAACCTCTGAAATCTTGAAGAATTTCATTCTGAAAATTGAGAATCAATCTGATCACAAGGTCAAAATCATAAGATGTGATCAGGGAACCAAATTTAAAAACCAAATCCTTGATATAATTTGTGATGAGAAGGGTATTTCAAGACAATATAGTGCTCCCAGGACTCCTCAGCAAAATGGTGTTGCTGAGAGAAGAAACAGGACACTTATTGAAGCTGCAAGAACTATGTTGTCTGACTCTAAGCTGCCTATCACCTTCTGGGCAGAGGCTGTCAACACCGCCTGCTATGTGCAGAACAGAGTTTTAGTAGTTAAGACACATGGTAAGACTCCTTATGAACTGTGGCACAAAAGGAGACCATTTATTGGTTTTCTCAGAACATTTGGATGTCCTTGCACTATCTTGAATACCAAAGATCAAATAGCTAAGTTTGCTGAGAAATCAGATGATGGACATTTTGTTGGATACTCTTCTCAAGCCAAGGCTTATAGAGTATACAATCTTAAAACTAGAATCATTAAGGAGTCAGCCAATGTGACTTTCAATGAACACACACCCTGTGTGAAAGGTTCTGCTCTGGATTGGCTATTTGATCTTGATTTAGTTACCAACTGTTTTAACAATTCTTGTGAGAATGTTTCAGGATCTATGGATAACAGGTCAACAGAGGATCCTGACCCAAGATTTGAGCTGAGAAGACCAAACAAGAAGACTACTTTAGCTCCAATGGTGACTAACCCTGTCATTGAGGCTCCAATCAGCACAAGCATGACAAATACTGCTGATTCAACTGAATTACCCTTAAAGTCCAGTCCATAGGCTCAGAATTCAGGTGAAGGAACCTCCAATACAGGATGAATGGATGGTGGTGATAGTGATCAAGAATTTCTTGATGCTGATAACCACTCCATTGAAGACAACATCAATGATGTCACACACTCATTGGATCAAGTTTCTCTTAATAAGTGTGCTGATGTGGTGGGGGATTATTCCTTGCCAGATCAAAATTTCTCTAATCTTGATCTGTCCAACCAACTTGTTGTGATTCCTCAACTTAGGATCCACAAGTCATATCCCACCATAAACATAATTGGAAATGTTGACTCAGGGGTGAGAACAAGAGGACAAACTCATGATAGCCATGTTTGTCTACATTCTTGTTTCCTATCCCAAATTGAGCATAAGAAAGTTGATGAGGCTCTAAAGAATGGAAGCTGGATTGAAGCAATGCAAGAAGAGTTGCTTCAAATCAAAAGACAGAAGGTGTGGAACTTGTGCCCTCTTCTTTAAGGGAAGACTGTCATAGGTACCAAGTGGGTATTTAGGAACAAGAAGGATGATAGAGGGATCATCATCAAAAACAAGGATAGACTGGTTGTCTAAGGATACACACAAGAAGAAGGAATTGATTATACTGATGTCTTTGCTCCCCTAGCAAGACTTGAAGCTGTAAGGATATTCCTGGCTTATGCTGCATCCAAGGATTTCAAGGTCTACCAGCTTGATGTGAAGTATGCCTTTCTTTATGGGGTGATTGATGAAGAAGTTTATATTAAACAACCACCTGGCTTTGCAGAACCAGATCATCATGATTATGTCTGCAAGCTTGATAAAGCCCTTTATGGATTACATCAAGCTCCAAGAAAGTGGTATGAGACACTATCAACATACCTCTGTAATCATGGATAAAAAAGAGGTACTATTAATGGGACTCTCTTCATCAAAGATACAGTGAATGACACATTGCTAGTTCAGATATATGTAAATGACATCATCTTTGGTTCAACTAATCCAAAGCTCTGCAAAGACTTTGAGATGCTGATGAAGAATAGATTTGAAATGAGTGCCATGGGGGAACTCAATTTCTTTCTAGGAATTCAAGTGAAGCAGGTTGAAGATGACATCTTCATCAGTCAGTCAAAGTATGTACAGGACATACTTACAAGGTTCAAGATGACTGATTGTAAAGTTGCTAAGACACCCATAGCCAGAAACCATTCCCTTGGTCTTGACCTTGAGGGGGAGTATGTTGATGAATATCTCTACAGGGCTATGATTGGGTCACTTATGTATCTTACTGCTAGCAGGCCTGATATCATGTTTGCCACATGCATATGTGCAAGATATCAAGCAAAACCCAAGATGTCATACCTAATCACTGTCAAAAGGATTCTTAGATATCTTAAAGGTGCTCCAAATCTAGGCCTTTGGTATCCCAAGAATTCAGACTTTAATCTATATGCTTATACAGATAGTGACTATGGTGGCTGCAACATGAATGCAAAGTCCACATCTGGGGGGTGTTAGTTTCTTGGTGGAAGGATAGTCTCTTGGCAATGCAAGAAGCAATCCTATGTGTCTGCATTCACTGCTGAAGCTGAATACATTGCTGCTACCAGCTGCTGTGCTCAAGTGCTTTGGATTCAAAATCAGATACTAGACTATGGATTCAATTTCAAAGAGACTCCCATACATATAGACAACAACAGTGCCATCTCTATAATAGAGAATCCTGTGCAGCACTCAAGGACCAAACACATAAACATCAGGTATCATCTGATTAGGGATAATTTTGTAAAGGGCTTGATAAAACTAATCAAGGTTAACACAAATGAACAATATGTTGATCTGTTCACAAAAGCTTTTGATGAGCAGAGATTTAAGTATCTTGTATTAACCATTGGGATGATTAACCTTGAATAGGTTTTTCTAAATAACTTCATCAATCTTACTAACTAAAATTATGTGTCCTAGATTGTCTATTAGATCACTTCATAAGCCCAGTTCTCTTTGGAGGAAAACAAATTTTCAAAATGATATTTTTTAAGTTATGAAAATTTACCTTCAGAAGAAATAAAATTGCCCTCGGAAGAAATTTACAGCTTATCTGCCAATTATCTTCGGAAGAAATTCATGAAGCATCTTCCGAAGCTTAAGTTGAATATAAGCTCCTAAATACATTTTAGAATAAATCTCTTCCAAAAGCAATTAAGTCTCGGAAGACCTGTTTATCTCTTCCAAAGCCAAAACTTTCAAAACTCTTTGAAATATCTTCCGAAGCAAAATTGCCTTTGGAAGCTTTTTCTGAAAAAGCTTCCGAAGCTAAAATAACCTTCGGAAGTTTTGCAACTTCCAAGAAAACTACCTTTTTGGGCGCCTTTTTTCTGAAGTAGGACCCATTTACGGATTTTAAAGTTTATCTTTTGCTTTAACTTTGTTTCAAATCCTGAGTATATCTCCCCAAATGGTCCTATCTTCATCTCTCTACTCTCATTTTTCCTTAACCTAAAATTAACCCCAAATTCATCCTCTTCTACCTTCCTTCTCTGCAAAGCTTCTGTAAATGGCAAATCTTGATCGCCGAAACGACCCAGATTTCACCATGCATCTACATAGGTAACACAACCAGGTTGCTCTGTTAAACTCTGAGAACGATCCAAGCTTCTCATATGTTTGTAGGTATCTTTCTTCGTCTCATTATCTCACCTCCCTTACGATTGATCCTCCCCTCTATGAGGATAAGTTGTTTGAGTTCTGGCGGACCTGTCAAGAGGTCACTTTGGACGGGGAGAAGGCACTGTCTGCCACAGTGCAAGGGAGGTCACTTTTCATCACTCCAGCCATCATCAACACCCATCTTCAGCTGGATGATGAAGAAGGTGAAATGTCCTTCCCAAAAGCTGCTGTCAACCATTCCTTTGAGCAGATGGGATATGAAGGTGACTTCACAGTCAAGACCTTCAGGAAGAGGAAGGTCTCATACCAGTGGAAGTACCTCCTCCATGTTGTCATCCACAGTTTGTCTAACAAACATGGAGGATGGGACCAGATTCCAGAAGACCTCTCCTTCATTGTCCATGGGATGGTTCAAGGGGTTAAATTCAGGTATTCTCAGTTTGTTTTCATAAATTTACTTGCAAATTTGGACTCCCTAGAATATTACATGTTTCCCCGGTATGTTCAACACATTCTCAACTGTGAAATGGGCCCACAGTTGAGGGGAACAGGTAATGTTCTTCAACTTGCACATATGAGACCCGGTATTTTCAAAATATTGAAAAAGCCAACTGTTGGGTTCTCAGGGGTAGAAACAACCCTTGTCCCAAAAATGTTTGAGCTTATTTCTCAGGGTGACATCCTAGCAGCACCAGCTAGTGATGAACCAACACCCTCTACCTCTCAACCACCATTAAGGCCTACCATTACCCTCACTTACCAAAGAAAATCCAAATGAACCCCTGCACCTGCTATTGAGCATATGCAGGCCCCCATATCACAACCCACATAGGAGGAAGTGGACACTAGAGCTCCCACTTCCCCTGAGGAGCAAACCACTCCCATTCCTGACATAATCAGTGCTGAGGTTCCTCATGCTCAGCCTGATGAGCTCACACCTCCTCAAATAGCCTTAAGCCATCACTCTGAGTCTCAACACTCTGGTGATCAACCTTCAGGGGAAAGCTACCATCCCCAGCCTCTTGATCTTAATCAACCCATGCCTAGCCTTGACTTTTACTCTGATGAAGATTTAGGTTTCAGTGAATACCATGAATCTCTCCTCTCCACCCACACTCAAGGTGAGATGAGTACTCCTACCTCACCCACTTCTAGCCCACATCAGACACCACAAACTAAGGTGGATCTCCTTCAGATTGTCCAGGATATCCATGTGGTAGAGGCTTTCACTGTTGGCAGTGATTACATCTCTAAGACCTCAACCATGGCAACCCAGCCTCTTGAAATAGAGCAGGGGAAATCCAGCAGCCAAGAAACCTATGCTGGTGATGAGGGAGAAGACTCAGGTCCAATCCTCTCATCCCCCTATGATTCTTCATCTGAAGATGAGGGGAGTCTGTAACAAAAGGTACACAAACTCTCAAACATGTGCACCTACTTTGTGTCCAAGATAGCTCACCTGGAATCTCAGGTGACTATCTTGCAGAAAAAGGTTAATGACCAGCAACTTGAGATCACTGATCTCAAGGGTAAGCTAGTTGAGAGACCACTGAGATCAACTCATCCAGGTCCACAAGAACCTGTGGATGTCGTGGATCAATCTCCCAGCTCACCTATGCAAGAGGGTGATACTACCAAAAAAGGGGAGAAAATCCTAACAATCACAGAACCTGGGAGTTCCTCTCAGAGTATGGACATAAAGGAGTCACCATCCTCTCTTGCAGTTCTCCATACTCAGCAACCTCCTCTAGACAGTGATCTACATTTGTTAATACAACAACTGTTTGAGGAGGGAATACCAAGAGCAATGTCTGCCCCTTCTGAGAACCCAATCTGGGGTTGGGGGTATGACAGTGAAAGGAAAGCTCTTGTACTCTCTAGAGCTCAGGGTCAACTAGAAATTTTAAACATTTCAAACCTGAGTTTCTATGAAGGTATAAATCTGGTAGATCTGGCACTTGTCAACCCAAGCAACAACAGACATGCTGCCAGACTAGCCAGTAGAATTCAAGATTAGGTGCTGGAAGAATTCAAAAGGAGATCAGAACTATATAGACAGAGGCTAGCAGTTGAAGCCTTTGGTCAACTGGATGTTAAAGTGGAACCTAAGATTAGCTTCAAAGGGAAAGCCTTGACTGAAGGCCCAGAGGCTGAGACTGTGAACCTTAAGATAATATCTCCTCCAACACCCCATACCCTCAGTGAGGCACCTACTAGTGATGGTGCATCACAACCTCTCTCTGGCCAGAGCTTGACTGCTGAATCCAGCAATAAAGGCCAAAGCTCTCCTCAGCCTAAGTCATCAAGATCAGTACTTGACAAAGGCAAAAGAAAACTAACTACTGAGGAGATTGAAGAAGAGAAAAGAGAGAGGAAGAGGAAGCTGAGGGGAGAGAGTTCAAGTGGTTCCCCAGGATTCATGCAAGCTGCAATTCTGACTGCCCATGTTCCCAACACTCAAGAAGATGAGTTAAGGGTAGCCAGACTTAATTATCTGGGGACCAAGAACTACATCATAGATGAACTCATCTCTCTCCCCTTAGAGGAATTAAATGAACTGGCTAACACTGAGTTGTCAAAGGAGAGAAAGGAAGCTGAGGATGCAGCCTTGGCCCTCAAGCATAAAGAGGAAATGAGAAGAAAAAGAATATACAAGAATATTCCTGTCCTCTCCCCAGTTCAAGAAAGCCCTGAGTTAGAGGTTGTGGCTGCTGATCAACCTCAGGTAGTTAATGAAGAAGAAAAGACAAAGATGATCAACTACCTGAGAGCCACAGGCCTCTACCAGGCACATGCACTTCTTCCCTTGCCATATGATTACATACTGTTTGAATATAACAAGCAGCTGGAAGAGCAAGCCAAAAGAAATAGGCAAGCTGCTAGAAAAAGGGAAAGGGAAGAAGTTGCCAAGTCAAGAGCCATCAACAAGAAAAGTCAGAAAAAGTCTACAGATAGGCAGAAGATGAGCTTCTTGAAGCTGTATGGGTTCTCCGAAAGGAGGCTTGGTCCCATGTCTCTGTCCATAATGGATGAGCACATAAGGGTGATCAAGCAGAAGATTAAAAGGGGAGAGCTTGTGGATCTCCACTCACCATCAGAACAAGCTCAACCTGAAGTTGAGGTAAAGGTTGAACCTACAGAGACAACACAACCTGCACCTGAAGCTACACAACAGCCAACTTCATCTTCTGATCCACAGCAGGGTTCTCCTCCCTCTCCTTCTGAACCTGTGAGAGAGGAGACCCTAACTGAGAGGGAATCCACTGAAGAACCTGGTACTGAAGACCAACCCTCTCAGTTAAAATCATCTGGGATGAAAAAGAGGATGGCCAAAAGAAGATCCTCTAAGAAGAAGAAAAGAAGAAAGGCATCCACCTCCCAAACTCAGGATGAGTCAGAACATCCTGAGGAAGTGCATGAAGAGGGCTCTCAACCAACTTTTATTATAGTAGAGCCTCTCTCTGTTGGAAGACCAATTCTATCATGGACATTTGCTGAATATCCTGATAGATGGTATGTCACTAGAGATCAGGGAGAACAACATGTCTACTTCACTAGTGACATGCTTGAACTCCCTCTGCATGATCTCTATGACATGAGAAGGTACTTCATGGGTCTAAAGAATCCTAATCTGCTAATGAAGAAAGGAATTCTGAAGATTCTCATGTGGACTATCCCAGTCTGAAGACCTCTTTGTTTAGGTAGCATCAGCCTAGGGGGAGTTTGTAGGAACCTCTAAGGTTATGAGGCTGATGCAACCAATGGATACCAAAACAACCAAGTCTTCCAACATGCACTAAGGAACAAAGAAGAACTAGCTTCGGAAGTTTTACACACTCAAGTAAAATGCTAAGTGTAAAATCTTCCGAAGCCAATGTTCAGAAGAAACTACTGAGGAAACTTTACACTAAGTGTCAAGTCTTTCGAAGCCAAAGACTCAACTCTTCGAAGGTTAAAGATGAAGTCTTCCGAAGCTCTCAAGACAAAGTCTTCCGAAGCTGAATAAAGATAAGACTGATTACTTTAGAAGAGAGAGAAAAGAAACTTTTTCTGTCAACTTTATCATAAAGCAACCTCCTGTCCGTTGCATGCTCTGGTGGTTCACCAACTATCATAAGTTGGTGAAACTTCCATGCTTTATGATAAAGTAGATAAGGTCTTTGTCTGCAAGTTTCTGTATTTGTTTCTTTTTTGGCTTCTTGTAATAGGAAAGTCAGTGAGCTATGGCCTGTCATAGTCACTAGTCAAAAGGCAATCTGCCTTTTGACTTTAGGCTGATCTTGTTGTCTAGATTAGTCACATCCAACTGTCTTTTTGCATATTGACGGTTGTAGGTTTAGTATAAAGAGTCAAAGGTTCTTGTATTTCAAAAATCAGTGCAAACACCTGTAATAGAACCTAAGAAGCAATATACTACTTCCTTGAAAATTATTTCTTATGTTCTTGCTCTTACTTTACTTGTGTAGTGCATTGTATCATCTGTTTAAAGTTCTAAGTTCCCCATTTGAATTGTTAAGTGATCCTAAAGATCCTCCTAAGTGTGTTAACTAAGTGCAAAGTCCCTTTTTAACGGTCCTGCATAACATCAACAGACATAAACCACCAAAACATTCCAGAACTTAACACTACATTCTACCTCCCAAGATTTCATAAAAATCCTAAGTTCCCAAAGAAATACGGATGAACAAAAACATCTGCGGATGAACAAAAACATTTGCGGAGGAACAAAACATCTGCGGATGAACAAATATCTACGGATGAATAAAAACATCTGTGGATGAACAAACATCTACGGATGAATAAAAACATCTGTGGATGAACAAGCATCTGCAGATGAACAAAACATCTAAGGATGAACAAACATCTACGGAGGAACAAAACATCTACGGAGGAAAAAAACATCTGCGGATGAACAAAAACATCTGCGGATGAACAAAACATCTGTGGATGAACAAAAACATCTGCTGATGAACAAAACATCTGCGGATGAACAAAAATATCTGCGGATGAACAAAAACATCCGCGGATGAACAAAAACATCTGCGGATGAACAAAAACATCTGCGGATGAACAAAAGGCTTGGCTATTGAACATAAAACCAATGCGGTTAAATGTTCAGCAAATGCGGATGAAGTCCAACAAATGCGGATGAACAAAATGCAAACGCTGATGAACACATACAAATACAGATGAACAATAGGCATGCGAGGGCACATTCAACCAATGCGGTTGAACACTCAATAAATACGGATGTTCAAAACCAACCTGGAAAGCAACTTATGCAATTTCTAGCCTCATATATCATTTCTAAACGTACCCTTAGCATGGATCTACTAGTTATAGACTTAAAACATAATAAACATCCATTCAACATCATAGCAATCTTGTAAGACATTCAACTTCATAAACAGTTGTACCTTTTCATGGAAAATCCTAGTTTGGTAAAGAAACATCCTTTTTAGTATGCATAACAGCCCAAACAAGTAGAAAACCAGTAAGAGAGGGGGATCTAGAACTCACCTTAACAGTTTTCGAGCAAACTTCACAACCCGAGAATAAGCCTGGAGTTCTAGCACCTAAAACACATAAAAACAAGCGCTAAACACATAGAACTCGGTTCAGAAGCTCAAACCCAACAGAATCCGGGAAGAAAACACATTAAAATCTTACATTTTGAAGATTTCTTCCACTTTCTCTCACTAAAACCTGATGAGAGCTCTTTTCTCTCACTAACTGAAAGTGTGTAGGAGAGAAAGACTGGTTATGGGTAGCCATACTTCTTCTTAAACCCCATAGTGGGTTAGTTTGGCACTTGTACACATTTAACCCCTTACTTTTGAAATTACACCCCGTTTGCTCCTTTACTTTTCTTCTCTTCTCTAAGCATTGTTAAGCATTATAAGCACTAACAACAACAAAGTCTAGTGAGAGAAACAATTAGGTTGAGTGTGTGTGAGAGAGAATTTTGTTACAAACTCCCTTTGTAATCACCTAGCATCATCATCCATATGAATGAATGAAATTTTTATGAATATGTGTTCTTGATTGTTCATCATTCATTCATCATCATACATTAAATCTTACAACAAATCTTCACTTGAAATCATCAACGGGTCTGTGAGATTCCACATCACAGATCTGATAAAGGGCAACAATATGATTGCAATATTCGATCCATCATTATCGAATTTCCACAATCACGTGCACTGTCGATGACTCTAATTTGTTCTTTGGAAGTTTATGCTTTATATTTGGGGATTTTGACCATTTTTAAAAATGCGAATTTGAAAACAACAAAGGAATAGTCCCAGTTGTGTCTTGTTATTTAGGTTTTGATTCTTGAAGGCAATAGTAGCAACTGTACAACATTTGATGCATGAGGTATAAGCATAAATTACATATGTTTCTATAAAAAAAACTCACTTTTATGAATAATCCATAGATAATGTTTCTGAAAAAAATAACTTACTTTAGATAATTAAGATCCTTAAATTTAAGACTTAATTTATATAAGTGCAAAGTTTTAAAACTTAAACAATTTATGTAATTTCATTTAAAATAAAATACATTGTATTTTGAATATGATTCTTTTTACGTAAAACAATAAGAATTATTTTACATTATATTATACTTAATCACTTTCTAATTTCAAAATCAAACCTTTAAAGCTATGCTCTTTGATTTTGCATTTGTATTTCGTTGTAGCTTCTCTAAATCTCAAACACAACAGTCATGGGGATGGATTACTTCAGGAAACGCATATGTTCTTAGTTTATATTAGGTTACAACAGGTTTAGGTTTTGTTAGTGCATCTGTTCTTAGTTTACATTGGTTTACAAATTAGTTTATATTAGTTTTACATTGAAAACAAGTTAGTTTACATTGGATTTACATAGAAGAAATGCCAGTTTATATTGGTTTGCATTGAAGAGTACATTGGTTTACATCAATTCATTTTTACAACGGCTTTTATCAATTCATTTTTAATTTGAAGATTTTTGCAAAGTATATTTTCAGATTTGTTCTTAGTTTACATTGGTTTACAATAGTTTAAGGTTTTGTTAATGCATGTAATACCCGAAAACTTCAAAAAGAAAGATAAAGGAGCAAATGGGTTATTATTTTTAAAACGCAAGGGGTAAAAGTGTACAAGGGCCAAACCATCCCATAATGGGTTTTAAAAAAAGAGAGGGCCGCCCATACCCTCTCTCCCGTGCACTCTCAAACCTATGACTTTAGAGAGAGAAAAAGGCTCCCCACTGGTCCTAGAGTGAGAAAGTGGAAGAATTCTTCAAAAGGTAAGATTTTCATGGTGACTCTTCTGGGTTTTAGTCGGGTTTAAGCTTCTGGACAGATCTCTACATGTTTCTATGTGTTAAGTTTGAATGTTAACGTGTGTTTAGGTGTTAGAAGTCCAGGTTTGCTCTCGGGTTTGTAGTGGCTTGCTCGAAAGCTGGTTAAGGAGTTCTAGATCCCCTCTTTTACATGTTTTCTACTTGTTTGGGGCTGATATGTGTATTAAAATGATGTTTCTTAGCAAAACTATGTTTTCCATGATAAAGATGACTTTTTACGAATGATGTATGTTTTTCATGATATCTGTGTTGATTAATGGGTGTGCTAGGTATGAATCTGATAGATCTATGCTAAGTTCACGATCTAAGATGTTGTATGGGACTAGAATTCACATATGCAGGACATAAGTGTTAAAACAATTGTTTGTTGTGGGCTTGGATGTCCGCTGTGGACACTTAAATATTCATGCATGTCCGTTGTAGACACTTAAATATTCATGCATGTCCACTGTGGACACTTAGATATTCATGCATGTCCGTTGTGGGCACTTAAGTGTTAAAGTCATCTGGTATGAACATTAGTCATCCGCTATGGACATTGACTGTCCGCTGTGGACACTTAAGTGTTTAATTCATCCGCTGTGGACTTTGGTTGTCCGCTGTGGACTTTACTCGTCTGCTGTGGACTTTGGTTGTCTGCTGTGGACTTTGGCTATCTGTTGTGAACACTTAATGTTTAAGTCATCCGCTATGTACCTTATTGATGCTCTGTGAACACTTAGGTTTATCCTAAAATGTTAGAGATAGAGTTTAAAATGATTAATACTTAAGTTTTAATGGATGATATGTTTGCGATATGTTTTCAATGTTATATTCTTTTCTTATGGGCTACTGTTATGAATAATAATATACATTTCATGTTATGTGATTATAATGATAATGGATATCTTAAAAGTATTATTCATAATCAAGTAGACATAAAGGAATAAAAGGAAGATAAGCAAAGTTCCTTATAGAACGAACGAAGCTATGCGGAGTGAAGCAATAAGTCCTAATTGCTTCACTTCGTTTTACTTCTAAAGTCTGAGAGCTAGATTAGCCTCAATTCTTTCTCTCATTCAAAACCGTGCATGAGACTTTCATCTCACAGAGGCGGAGTTTCCAGGTTAACATAGACAACCCTCCCGCATTTCAGGGTCAGGAAGAAGAGAAGAGCACAAAGCAAAAGCAACTGAAGGGCGTACCAAAAAGGTCTCCCATTTCTTTTCTAATCAGGTAAGTTAAGCCTTTGAGTAGAAGGAGAAAGCCTTCGGAATCATCTCATTGACTGCAAGAGGTATCTCGTTCGACTTGCACTTGCATTTGAGAAGTATATCCTCCTGCCCTGCGCCTCTCTAGGCTTCGCTCTCGCTGAACCTAATGAATGTTACCCCCAGGCCTTTATGATGAATGAAAAGGCTTGCAAGCCAAATGAATAGAGGTGCACGACCATGTTGTCGTTAGCTCAACTGATGTGCGGCTGTTTCAGCCCATGAGGATGTAAATCTAGGGTCTAATCCTTGTGATTGATCAATGAATAGGACCTATATTCATGAGCAGGCTTCATGCCTAGCAGTGTGGGTCAACTGTTAGGGGTTAGCTACCATGATAAACGTGTACTGGTAGGGGTTCGGCATTCGTTGCCAATCGTATGATGCAGGTTCTTGCTTTGTGCAATCCTAGTTAATAAAAGAGAAAGATAATGAAAGAAAGAAAGAGAATGAAAGACTTAATGATTATTATCAGTCATTTTGACTGTTATGTATTATGAATGGGTGATCACTAATGGAAGTTTTCAAAAATGTATATTTTTATATATTAACAAAACTAGAACTCACTCAGCAGCGCTGATTTTTTATATGCATATCAGTTGGCAAGTAATGAGGTTGTTGGGGATGGCACGAGGATGGAGCTACTTGGCGAATAAAGACTGGCATCCATGTTTTTGTAGAAATAATGTTTTGTTCTTGTAATACAACAGAAATGTCTTTTTGTACTTAATGACAATGATATATTTCTTGGAAAAAATTATTACTAATGCAATGAAATGGGTTTGTTGAATTATTCTGCTACAATGTTTTCATATTTCAAAGAATTTTAATATGTATTGTGCTATGAATGACCAGCTATGAGGTTTCCCGGGTTTGGGGCCTTACAATGCATTTGTTCTTAGTTTACACTGGTTTACATATATGTTTTACATTGGTTTACATTGAAAAAACATCAGTTTACGTAGGATTTCAATGTATTAGTACAATAACAGTGTTACTACCATTCAAATGTCTTAACACACTATAACAACAACTTCAGTTATCCCTAAACAAGATAAATTATACAACTAATATAACAGTTTTCCCTTTCCAGGTTACAAGATCTATTGGTGACGCATATTTAAAAAGCAATTTTCAAGTTTCAAGTATCCCTAAACGAGAAAATATTCTTTTTCTTTGGTTTATATTGGTTTACATTAGTTTATATTATTTTATAGATTGGTTTACATTGGTTTAATTTCATTATAGTAATGTAGTTTTATTATTTTGGTTTCGTTATAGTGTTGAAATTTTGTTAGAGTTGTGTAGTTACATGGTGTAATGTAATAGATGTAATTTACTGTAAGCACTTGTAAATATGCTATAATTTACTGTAAATAAATATAAATATGCTTTAATTTACTATAACTAATTACAAATATGATGTAATTCAATGTAAGTATTATGATTTACATTCAAATAAACATGATATAATTCATTATAACTAAGTGTTTCTGTTACGCAAACTTTATTTGTAACAATCTATTATGTTTCTGATGTTTATAAATTTGAGTATGTTTTTATATTTAATTTTAAGTTTTTATTGTTACTACACTATGTTTCATCATTATAATCCAGAAATTTAGATATTTATAAAGGTTTATGCACTATGTTTATAGCACGAAGGGGGATGGTAACGATGATGCACACGGTCAAGATTTAACAAAGTTTTGATTTGCATTTGAAAATAGGTCCAAAATCATTTTATTAGGTTTTGATTTTTTTGGTTTGTATATATGTATTATGATGTAATGCAATGTAAATAATTACAATATGATGTAATTCATCGTAAATTTTATGCTCGTAAAAAAAATTTTAATTTTTTTTGAGACTATGTTGGAATTAAAGAGAAAAATAAGACGAGTTTAATGGTGTAATTCTTATAAAAGAATAAGAATTTATAAAAAAAGTTATAAAGATTTTAAAATATAGGGGGTAAAATTTTTAAACAAAAAAAAAAGAAATAGGGGGGATAGGGTAAGGACACATATCAAAATTCTAGTGAATCTGCATTTTAGTAGGGTTGTTTAAATGACATTTATATACTTTTCTATTAAAATATACTAAAAAAATAAAAAGATCTTAGCCATTGAATATTTAATCAATGACATATAGATAAGTTAAAAAGTTCTCATAATAAGGTAGAATTCTTATTTGAACCTTACCCTATATATATATATATGTATATATATGTGTATATATGTATATATATATATATATATATATATGTGTGTGTGTGTGTGTGTGTGTGTGTGTGTATTTTGGAGGTCTTACACAAATTTATAAAACAACCCATTTTAAAAATAAGTCTTACAATTTTTATAAATATAACTAGCAAATTATATATATATATATATATATATACATATATACACATATATATACATATATATATATATATATATGTGTGTGTGTGTGTGTGTGTGTGTGTGTGTGTGTGTGTGTGTATTTTGGAGGTCTTACACAAATTTATAAAACAACCCATTTTAAAAATAAGTCTTACAATTTTTATAAATATAACTAGCAAATTATATAAAAACCAACCAAATTTTTATGAAATTATGTATGGTCTAATCACCTCCTAAACCACCCAATACATACCAATCATTCCACGCGAAAAATTGTTACTTGTTATCTTGATTAAAATCCCTACTAGATCTTTGCATAATCTTATGTTAACCAAGATTGTAGGTCATACTTGGCCACCTCCCATTCACTTTTGGCTGAAATAACACCCTTAAACATCCAACACACTTTATTCTTTTCATCCACAACACTCTCTCAAACTCCCTCTAAACCTCTCTATAATTCTCCCTTTGAATCATAATCGTATTCAAGCTTCTAGCATACTAAAATCACTCTAAGTTCCAGCCTTGGAGGCCCTTGCCATAGAACAAAGATCAAGCCATGACAACCGTTTGGATCCAAGGTAATAACACATACATACACCTACACTTTGATCCTCATAAACTCACTGTTTCTTTCATTCTCAGACCTGAACTAATTCATTATTTTGGGCAGCATCTTCTCATCATATCAAGTACCTACAGAAGCCCTTGAACTCTCTCAACCATCCCTCACGCTAAAGTAACCCGTCTTGACCCAAAAACACACGAAATATCGCTTATCCGCGTGACACCCTGAACATCTTATAAATCTTTGAAACACCTTATTCTAGTAACTAAATGATACAGAAGTTGTCACTTAGCCTCGTTGGTTACAAACAAGTTTTTGATAAAACTAGTTTACCCGAAAAACCCGGTTTTCACAAAATATAAAGGTATATGAAACAAGTCTAAAGTACTTGTCCAAATGCTTTTAAGTTAATAAGGACTAATATAATTTAAATGTAAAAATTTATAATTTATGGATATGAATTTTATAATTTATATGAAGTTTAAATGCTTGAAAAATATTTACTTTTGCGAAATATACAAAAATAAAGTTGGAGACTTAAATACTGAAATTTTAGGTTATTTAAGTGTTATTTGTCATATAGGACTGACTGGTAAGGGAAGAATCTTTTTAAAATACTTAACATGCAAAAACCGAGACTTAACGTGTATTTAACGGGATTAACCGAATTTTTAACGAAAATCATAGAAATAAAAAAAAATCAGAAAATGTAAAATTTAAAGTAGCCTAATTATGATAATGAATGGGAAAATTAAATTTCATAATGTTTCTAATTTATTTACATGATAAACAAAAATACAAAATTTAAATATGCTAAAATCATAAAAATTGATAAAAAAAGAGCTCTATTATCAAAATATTAAAAATTCTAGAACCTGATAATGTCATTAAGTACGTAAAAGTAATATAAGACCTAAAATATGACCAAAGTAAATCCGAACCTGAAAATATGTTAAAAATCAAACCGCGAACATTAAAAATATAGATTCGACAAGGATGTCTTCGAATCAGAAATTTTCTTAAATAAGGACATTATTATGATAAAAATAAGTTAAAAATCAAGTATTATAATTTATAGATATTTCTTCTATTTCGTACAAAATTTATCATTTATTATTTAAAAGTAGTTAAAATAAAAATATCAATAAAATTATAAAATCTCAAAAAATGGAAAAGTTGACTTATTACAATAACTTATAACTCATTAATATAATTCATGACTTCAAATTTAATATAAAATCTATTTAAAAAATATCTTACAAAACACGGTCCAAAACGCGCTTGAAATACAAAAACTAACATGACAATCTCATAAGCACATAACATTTCACAGACTAAACTTAAAATACCATAAAAAAAATAGGAGCACCTATTAAGACATTCGTAATTTACCAAGTAAGAATTTGTGTTTTAAACGACCATTGTAAAATAAATCATTAAAACTAATAAAGGAGCTTAAATAACATCAAAAGTAATGACTGCTTAAAATGAAGCCGGATTGAATATATTGACTGAATTGAATGCATGTTTGAAGCAGAAATACAATAAGTAATGATCAAACACAATAAAATACTGATAAACTGCTTTGTATATTGATAATTTGAAGATCAAAATACAATGGAAAGAGGGTTTTTGCTTTTCTGTATAAGGGTTGTGAAGGATTCAAAAATTGTATCAAATTTATCTATTTATAGGTCTTATACAATAACCTTTATAATGTACTTAACTACCCTGACAAATTACATAGGTTAATCTAAGTACAAAAGTAAATAACTGTATAAGTACTTGTTTGTTCTTCGGCCGCACTTGTATTTGATCACCCGTATTAACAAATGCGGATCACCAAATCCTTGGCCGTATTTCTTCTGTTAAGTCTTAAATATTTGTTTTTCCGCATCCGCATTATTCATATGTGGATGGACAAATACACATTCGTATTTTTCTAATTCATCCCCATTTGATTAATGCAAATGAACAAACACTTAAACATTATTTATCCATATTTCTCCTGTTGCTTCCGCATTCACTTTAAAACTTGTATTTATTCCAACCAGAACAACATGCAGATGGACACCTTCACCATCTTTCATTATCAAACTTTCTTCATGAAGACTCAATATTTGAGTTAGCTCTAATACTTTCTGTTCCAACTCATCAATCATTTCATTTTGAGCATTGATCATTTTGTCTTGATCATCCATCATAATAGTTTGTATTGCAGCATTCTCAACATGCTCATTAATCTCATCCTTCATCTTCCAACTATAAACTCTAACTTCTTTATTTATTTAATTTTAAGATCAATTCATCAGTTCTATAAGCAATTGTCTTATCTTTTCTGCTCATGTTCCATTCTTCCTATCTTGAGCTGTAGTTCTGAAATTAGCTCGTCTCTATCAGATTCATTGGAGGGTTGTGTTTGAACTTGAGCTACTTATTAAAGTGATCCTTCAAATTGAATATATTTAGAAATCTGTTACCTGGCTGGTAGATCTTGTTACACAGGCATTTTCTCCTCATCCTGAGATGATTCAGAATCATCATAAGTACTAGTAAATTCACTAGTGCTAACTAATTTAATAGCAGCAGCATGTGACATGTGAATGGTGAGATATGACTAGGAGAATCATGAAATGGTGATGGAATAGGTGATGGTACATGATTAGGTGAAGCAATTTGAGGATCACCACCTATATTAGCCGGTGGTGACATTGCTTCCTGACCTTTAGCAATAATTTTTTCCTGTTCTTGAATAGGTGATGGTTCATGATTAGCCTGAAAAACACTTTTAAACACAAACATATTAACAAATATTAGGACTTATTAACAGCCATTCTGACTTATGTTTTACGCTCGTAAAATGTTCGGGACTTATATGCCAATTTGGACTTATGTGCCCCATCTTTTGATTTTACCTCCTATTTTAGAACATATTTGCAGGACCGGTTAAGGGTTATGCAACAATTTCACAAGGTTGGAGAGTTTAACACTTAACAAGTCAAATAGGGAACCGGCAAGTGAAACTAAGAACAATGGTAAGAACACAAGCAGAACACTAGTATTTGGTTTTCAAGAATGATGTATAATGCTCTCAAGTGTTTTACAATTATTACAAGGCTTAGTCCATTAGACTGGTTACATGAGACACTTTATACTACATCCTACAGCCAGCCATACTTTGAAGGACAGCTGGAACACTAATCTAGACAACAAGATCAATGTAAAGTCAAAAGGCAGATTGTCTTTTGACTAGTGACTATGACATGCCATAGCTCACATCCTAATCTATTATAAAAAGAATAAAAGTACAAGAGTAGAAAGTTACAGACTCAATGATCTTAATTTACAGTTGACAAAAGTATGGAGATATCACCAACTTGTATAAGTTGGTAGATCATCAGATATGGCAGCGAAAAGCAGTTCTGCTTTTGTCAAAAGCATGTCAGAGAAAGCATGTCTTCTCTGTTTTTAGAAGAAATCAGTCACTTAGCTTCGAAAGACTTTGTCTTGAAGCTTCAAATACTTCATCTTTGGCTTCGGAAGAACTGGTCTTTGGCTTTAGAAGATTTGACACTTAGAGATTTTCCTTGTGCATTTATCAAATCTTTTGAAGTAACTTCCTTGTACTTTAGTGTGCTTGCAGAGAGCTCTTTGGTTTGCATTAGCCTCTAAGATAACTCCTACAAACTCCCCCTAGGCTGATGCTACCAAAACTTTGAGGATGACTTTAAGTCTTGATCTTCATTTGTTTACATTCCTCATTAGAATCATAACCATACCCTTCTTCATCAGTTGGTCTGGATTCTTCAGACTCTCAAAGTATCTCCTCATATCAAAGAGATCATAGAGAGGAAGATCAAGCATATTTTGCCAGAAGTATATGTCTTGACCCCCTTGGTCTCTTATGACATACCATCTATCTAGGTTTGTAGAGAAAGTCCAAGACAAGATGGGTCTCTTAGCAGCAAGAGGCTCTACTTGAAGTGGAGTTGGTTGAGCAGCCTCTTTTTTTTTACCCTCAGGATGTTCTAACTCATCCTGAGGTGTAGAGGTGGATGTCTTAGACTTCTTTTTCTTCTTCTTATCCCTTTTGATTGCCATCCTCTTCCTCTTTCTATACTTCAACTGAGAAGGTTGGTCTTGAGTACCAGATGTTCCTTTTTTATCCGTCTCAGTTAGGTCCTTCCTCTTCATATGTTTTGAAGAAGAAGGTTCAGGACCCTACTGTGGGTCAGAAGATGAAGCTGGCTATGATTTAGCACTAGGTCCTGGTTGTGTTGTCTCTTGGGGTTCAACCTTGACCTCAGCTTCAGGTGTAGCCTTACTTGGTGGAGAATGCAAGTCTACCAGCACACCCTTCTTAATCTTCTGGTTGATCACTCTAATATGCTAATCTATTATGGATATAGACATTGGACCAAGTCTCCTTTCGGAGAACCCATACAGCTTCACGAAGCTTATCATCTTCATTCTATCAGCAGACTTCTTTTGATTGGCTTTGATGGTGGCTCTTGACTTAGTAGCTTCCTCCCTCATCTTCCTCTTAGCAGCTTTCTTTTCTTTTAGGACTTCTTGCTCTAGCTGCTTGAGGTACTCAAACTCAATATACTCATATAAGAGAGGGAGTAGTGATGCTGCCTGATAGAGACCTGTGACACTCAAGTAGGTTATCATCTTTTGTCTATCTTGTTCCCTACCTACTTGATTTTCTTGTTTAGTAGCCACAGTCTCTTCTTCAGGACTTTCTTGAACTGGAGAAAAGATATGGGCTTTATACATTCTTTTCATTTTCCTTTCTTCTTTGATCTTAAGTATCAATTCTACAGCCTCAGCATCCTTCCTCTCTATTGAAACTGAAGTGTCAGCCAGCTCATGTAATTCCTCCAAGCGAAGAGAGATTATTTCATCAATGTTATAGTTCCTAGACCCTAGATAATTCAATCTGGCTGCCCTTAACTCATCTTCCTAAGTATTTGGCTAAGGGGCAGCCTTGATTGTAGCTTGCATAAAGCTGGGGGTCTCTCTCATCCTCTCTCCCCTTGCCTTCTTCTTCCTCTCCCTCTTCTTATCCTTAATCACTAGCCTGTGTGACTCAAGGAGGAGAGAGCTTTATCCATCAAGACTTTATTCTGATCTTGAGCTCTAGCTAAGAAAAGGCTGTGAGACACCTTCACCAGCTGGTATCTCACTAAGGGTACTGGATCCTGAAATAGTTGCAGTCTCAAGGTTCACTGGGTCTACAGCTGGGCCTTCAACTGAGGTTTCCCCTTCAAAGCTAATCTTAGGGTCTGCCTTAGTATCTAGTTGACTAACGATTTTCCCTGTTAGCTTCTGTCTATATAGATAGGATCTTCTCTTGAACTCTTCAAGCACCCTTAGCTAGATGCTCTCAGCTAACCCGTTAGCTTGCCTGTTATGGCTTTGGTTGGCTAGTGGTTGATTAACTAGAGGCAACTCTTATAGAATTTTAGGGTCTGATAATTGAACACTTCTTGCTAACCCTGATATCTAGAAAGTACCAGGGCTCTTCTATCATTATCATATCCCCACCCTACTATAGGATTTTCAGCAAGGTGGGATAAGGTAGACATAGCCCTTATTATACCCTCCTCAAATAAGCTTTGAATCACGGCATCCATATTGATATGGGCCTAAGGAGGTTATTGAGTGTGGACAATTGCAAGTGAGGATGGTGAGGCCTCAAGGTCCATACTCTGCGTAGTGTTCCCAGGTTCTGTGATTGTAGTTAAGACATTCTCCCCCTTTTTGGTAGCATCGCCCACTTGCATAGATGAGCTAGAGGTTAGGTCCACCACATCCATAGGTTCTTGTAGACCTGGTTGAACATGCTTGGTAGGCCTCTCAGCTAACTTGCCCTTAAGATCGGTGATCTCAAGTTGCTGATTAAGGACCTGCTATTATAAGGTAGCCACCTGCGATTCCAGGTGACTAACCTTAGAGACCAAGTAGGTGAAGGTTTGTGACAATATGTACACTCTTTGTTGCAGACTCCCCTCATCTTCATCAGAAGAATCATAGGGGGGAAGATAGAACGTAACCGAAGTTATCTCCCTAACTACCAGATATTGGTTCTTGGGCTCTGGATTTCCCCTGCTGCATGACAACTTTATAAGAAGTGTTAAGGGGTTATGTTTCCATGGTTGTGGTCTTAATGATGTAATCACTTTCTAAAGTGAGAGCCTCTTCCATATGGACCTCCTGAACATGTTCAGGAAAGTCCACCTCAGTTGGGGGTGGATGATGTGGGCTAGATATAGGTGTAACAGGAGCGCTCATCACTTTTTAACTAGGGGAGGAGAAGAGAGACTTATTGTACTCACTGAATCCCAAATCCTCATCATCATAGAATTGGAGGTTAGGGATTGGTTGGTTTATGTCTAAAGGTTGGGGATGGTAACTGTCCCTTGAAGGTTGTTCACCTGAGTTTTGAGACTCAAAGTGAAGGCTTACAGCTTGAATAATGAGCTCATCAGGATGATCATGAGGAACCTCAGCACTGATTAATGAAATGATAGGAGTGGTTTGCTCCATAAGGGAAGTAGGAGCTCTTGGTTCCACTTCCACCTACATGGGTGAGTGTACAAGGGGCCTGCTCAATGTGAGTAGGCTAAGCAGGGGTTCGTTTGAATTTTCTATAGTAGGTGATGGTTATTTGAGGCTTTTAGGGTTGTGAAGATGAAGAAGGTGTGGGTTTAACATTGGTTGGTGCTGCTAAGTTGTCACCTTGAGCAGGGAGCTCTAACATTTTTGGGACTAGGGCTGTTTCTACCCCTAAGAAACCAACGGTGGTTTTTTTATGATTTTGAAGATGTCGGGCTTCATCTGTCCCAATTTAAGAGTGTTAACTATTCCTCTCAACTGTGAGCCCAGTTCATAGTTGAGAATGTGCTGGACATATCTTGGGAACATATAATACTCTAAGGAGTATAAGTTAGCAAGTAAGTTTGTGTAAACAAACTGAGAGTACTTGAACTTGACCCCCTAGACCATCCTATTGACTATATAGGATAGGACTTAAGAAATGATCGCATCCTCCATGTTTGTTTGATAAAAAGTGGATTATAACATGGAGGAGGTACTTCCATTGGAAAGAGACCTTACCCTTCTTGAAGGTCCTAACTGAGTAGTCCCTTTCATAGCCCATCTGCTTGAATGACCCATTGATAGCTTCATTGGGGAAGGAAAGCTCGCCTTTATCATCAACCAGCCTCTGATGATTGTTGATGGTGTCTGGGGTGATGAAAAGTGTCTTCCCTTGCACTTATGCAGATAGTGCCTTCTCACTGTCCAAGATGACCTCTTGGTAGGTCCTCCAGAACTCTAGCTGTAACGCCCAAAACTTTGCCAAAATAAAAGAAAATAAAAGTATCTTGCAAGAAGGGAAATGGAACAAAAGTGGAAGGGGGCTAAGTGTAAAAAGTACAAAACCTTATTATTTTAAGGATTACAAAAGCATGGCCGCCCATGCTACTGATGTTTTGCTTTTCCTTTTCGGCTGAAAAGAAGAAAGAAGAAGGAGAAGAAGTTTTCTCTCGGTTATTCAAGAAGAAGGGCTGATTTTGGCAAAATTGGTGAGTGTTCTTTGTATATTTGGCTTGGTTTTGTTGGGTTTTCACCATGAAACCGATTTTTATGTGTTCTATTTGTTTGGTTGTTTGTTTAGGTTGTATTTTAGGTGTTTGAACTCTTGGCATCTTCAAATTCGGTGGAGTTTTATTTGAAGGCTGCATAGGTGAGTTCTAGACCCCGATTTTATATGTTTTAAACTCTTTGGGGCCGAAAATGCATGATTTAAAATGTTTTACAACTGTTTAATATGTATCCGTATGTATATGTGTGTTTATGTTTGTGTTTATGGATGTATATGTGTTCTTGATGCTTAGAATAATGAATACAAGCATAGAACAGGTTAGAATGCAGATTGGGTTTGGAAATAAGTTTAAAATATGCACAAATGCTGGTCATGCGCCCATATAGGGCTCATGCGCCTGAAAAATTTGACTTAGAAAAACATAAGAGTGGTTCATGCGCCCAAATAGGGCTAATGCGCCAGAACAATACCTCATGCGCCTGAAAATTTTATCAAAATAGACTAACTGTTAGGTCATGCACCCCAATAGTACCCATGCGCCTAAGTTCCTCATGCGCCTACTGCCCGGTGACTAAGTGTAAGTACATGTGCCCATATAGTAGTCATGCGCCCAGAAGTTTTCCTTAGGCGCCTAAGTGTTGGTACTCACGCGCCTGCATAGTACTCATGCGCCTAAAGACTTAGAAAAATTTCTGGAATTTTGGAAAAAAAAAAAGGAAATTTAAGGAATTTCTCTGGGATGTTTTGATGGTTGTAATTGTTCATTTTATGCATGTTTGGACTGTTCTTATGTTCCCTATTATGTATCTATCATGTGACTTTACGTGGTGTAATTATATTCGTATACGCAAAGTATTATCCTTAAAGAAAGTGAAAGATAAATGACTAATAAATAGTGGAACATAAAAAATGAATGAAAAGTCTTGCAAGCAAAATTTAAGGAGGTTCACAATCCATTGAGGGTTGTCAGCTCAACTGTGTGTCTTATAGCGTGCGATCTTGGCTAACCCATGAGGGTTCACACACAGGGGGCTCAATCTTAGTGATTTATCCATACGTATGAAACGGGATCCTTGTCACTTAACCCCGAGAATGAGGTGGCTTTGTGCCCAACGATGGGGGTAAAGTTATGACAGGATCTAGAAATAGCGGAAGATAATGAAAAAGTACAAAACGAATGAATGCATGAGATAATAAAAGATAATCAAGATTATACCTTGATGTATGTATGATGAATGCTCACGTGCGAAAGTAAAGGAAATATTTTATTAGAAAGGATAATATATAAATCTTACAAGGTATTTTAAATGTTTTAAAACTAGAACTCATTCAGCAACGTTAACTTTTATGCATTTTCAGTTGGCAGGAAAATGTTGCTGAGGATGGCACGCGGGGGAAGCTACTCGTCAGGGCTAGACTGGCATCCGTTCATGCTTAATGATTTTGTTGTATTGTAATGCAACTAATAGATTATTTTGTAACCCTAAGTTACAACGATGTATTATTTTGCAACAATAATTATATGCATGAATGGTTTTTGTTAACTCAATTCCGCTGCGATGTTTTATGAAATGTTTATTGTTTTATATAATAATGCTATGATTGTCCAACTGTGAGGTCCCCGGGAATGGGGCCTTACAAGTTGGTATCAGAGCCAAAGTTTAAGAGAAATGGGTAAAATATTTTCAAAAACCTAAACTTAAACTGAGAATGGGATCGAATGGAGGGATACCAGCCCGAGTAGCTACGTGCCATCAGGTAATTCTTATCTTAATGTTAACCGGTATTATGTGCGTGTGCTATCTGATTTATGTGCTTTTAGTATATTTGAATACTGATGTAGTCAGGATCGGAAATGCTCGGGGGATGAAAAGTAAAGTAAGTGGCTAATCACAACTGGCCACTGTAATTAGGGACTTATTATACTTGACATAAACTGAGCTATTACCTTGAATGACCGTGTTGGTGTTTGAATCTTATAGCGTTAGAGGATGGCCGGTGGAAGATCGTCTAAGGCTTCTCGAGGTGGAACACGGGGTGGTCATAGTGGTAGACCACGAGCCGCATGGAACCAGGCTACGACTGTGAAGACGGCTCCTGCTGAGCCTGGGCTTCATCATCCGTAGGGCGGTGATGAGAGTGCCAACTTAAGAGCCCCAGTAAAGGAGGCGGTTGTCGAGGAGGTGCATCAAGTCATGCAGACAATCTTACCATCTGTAGTGACTGAAGTCATCTGTGCTGTGAGGGAGGATGAGAGAAAGGAGAAGAAGGAGGAGAGAAGGACTACGGCTGGGAGAAGGGGGAATGAGAGGACTCATGGTGAGGAGGAGGAGGAACTGAATGCTGGGATGGCAGCCTCCAGTGATGAAGAGGAGGTGGAAGTGTGGGAAACCACAAAGGGATGTAGTTATGGGGCATTCCAACGATGCAAACCCCCAACTTTCGATGGCAACGATAATGCTGCCGCTGCTCACCGCTGGGTAAGAGAGATGGAGGCGGTGCTGGAGATTAGTGAGTGTAGGGAGGACCATAAGGTGAAGTTCGCCACTCACTCGTTTGTAGACTCGGCTTTGTGTTGGTGGGATAATATTGTCCAATCCGAAGGCAGCAGATCCATCGGAAAGATGAGATGGGGAGAGTTGAAGAAGATGGTGATTGAGGAATTCCATCCTCACCGAGAACTCAATAAGATAGAGAGAGAGTTCCTACAGCTAGAGGCGGGAACCATGACCCACCAGTAATACACCACCAAGTTCAATGAAATGGCAAGGCTGGTACCGGATCAGGTGATGCCAGTGTCAAGGAAAATCAAGAGGTACATTCTGGGATTGCCGGCTGATATCCGCAGGCATTTGATTACTGCCAGGCCGGGTACCTTTCGGTCGGTAGTAGACCTGGCAGGTAGATTGTATGATGAGAACGAGGAGACTGTGGTGGATGTGAAGAAGACAGGTGGTGGTGACAAGCACTGGAGTGGGAAAACATTTGGACGTGGTGGTTTCACTCCAAACAACAAAAGGATGAGAATGGATGACTGAAGAGCAGGGTCATCAAGCTCGGGGATGAAGAGGTGTGGCAAATGTAGGAAGGAGCACACTGGTGAGTGCAAGTGGGGATCGAATGTATTCTTCAAATGTGGGAAGCCCGGCCATGTGGCAAAAGTATGTGGGGTTATAAAATGTTACAACTATGGTGAAGAGGGTCACGTGAGCAGGGATTGCAAGAGGCCGAGGGCCGAGAGTTCTGGGGCGAAGAAGAGGACGGAGAGTGAAGGGCATAGGGCAAGCGCTAGAGCATTCACGATGACCCGGGACGAGGCCAGAGTAGACCCCGATGTCGTGTCAGGTATGTTTCTAGTAAACCAAACTTGTGCCTCTGTATTATCTGATTCTGGTACTAGTAGGAGTTTATTTCTGCTGCTTTCTATGCTAAGTTGCCTGTTAGTAGTAGGAGTATTGACGAGCCCTTCGAAGTAGAAACGGCTATTGGTAAGTCCACCAAAATTTCTGAGATGATAGAAGATTGTGACATGGAACTAGAAGGCCATAGGTTCTCTGCTAAACTATTTGTGATGCCCCTAGGCGGATTTGATGTAGTTCTAGGGATGGATTGGTTAGCAGCCTATGAGACAAATATTATGTGTCGCAAGAAGATGATTTGATTAATTACACCCGATGGAAGTTTGGTGACGGTTTACAGTGATCGAGTGACAATGGTTCCTAAGGTGATATCGATGGCGGTGGCAGAGAAGTGCATGAAACGCGGATGTAGTGCCTACCTGGCTTACGTAAAGGATGTGGACACGTCAGTACCACAATTGTTCGATGTACCAGTTGTGTGTGACTTTCCAGACGTGTTCCCAGAAGACTTACCAGGTGTACCACCAGATCGTGAGATTGAGTTTCAGATTGATCTGATACCCGATGCTCAACCCGTTGCCAAAGCACCGTACCGATTAGCTCCGAAGGAGATGAAGGAACTAATGGTGTAACTACAGGAGTTGATGGACAAGGGGTTCATCTGACTGAGTATCCCTCCTTGGGGTGCTCCAGTCTTGTTTGTCAAGAAGAAGGACGGTAGTATGAGAATGTGTATCGACTACTGAGGGTTGAACAAGTTAATGGTGAAGAACCGATATCCCCTGCCTAGAATAGATGACTTGTTTGACCAACTCCAAGGTGTCAGTTGGTTCTCACGAATAGATCTCAGATCTGGTTACCATCAGTTGAAGGTTAAGGAGTAGGATATTCCTAAGACAGCTTTTCGCACGCGTTATGGACACTACGAGTTCCTCGTTATGTCTTTCGCTCTAACTAACGCGCCAGCTGCCTTTATGGATTTGATGAACCGAGTGTGTCGGCCAATGTTAGATAAATCAATGGTTGTGTTTATTGATGATATCCTGATTTATTCGAAGAGCGAAGAAGAACATGCCGACCACGTACACGAAGTATTGGAGACACTTAGAAGAGAGAAGCTGTACGCTAAATTCTCTAAGTGTGCTTTTTGGTTGCGCGAAGTTCAATTTTTGGGTCACGTGGTGAATTCTGAAGGAATCATGGTGGACCCGGTGAAGGTTGAGGCGGTGATGCAATGGAAATCTCCAAAGACACCATCCATGATTTGAAGTTTCTTGGGATTGGTGGGCTACTACAGGAGATTCATTCAAGACTTTTCCAAGATAGCCTCACCTTTGTCTAAATTGACTCATAAGGAGGTGAAGTTTGTGTGGGGTCGGGGAATAGGAGGATGCTTTTGAGGAGTTAAATGCAAGATTAACTCAAGCTCATGTCTTGACATTACCCAAATGGAGTGAAGACATAGTGGTGTATTCGGATGCCTCTTATTCGGGACTGGGCTGCGTGTTGATGCAACGTGGAAGAGTAATAGCCTATGCATCCCGACAGTTGAAAATCCACGAGGTCAATTATCCCATACTTGATTTGGAGCTTGTGACAGTGGTCTTTGCCTTAAAGATTTGGAGGCACTACCTTTATGGGACGAAGTGCATAATCTTCATGGACCATAAAAGCTTGAAGTATTTCTTCGAGTAGAAGGACCTCAATATGAGGCAGAGGAGGTGGTTAGAGTTGATCAAGGACTATGATTGCGAGATCCATTACCACCCGGGCAAGGCCAATGTAGTGGCGGATGCCCTTTCGGAAAGAGAGACCAGAACCGATCTGGGTGAAAGCTTATCAACTAGTGATGACCTCTGACGTGATGACCCAGATCAAAGAATTTCAAGATGAGTCCTTGAAAGAAGATCTCCTTAACATTGAAAGGATGAGAGGTCTAGTCACGAAGTTGGGAGAAAATACACACGAAGTTAGAACCTGCTTCGGGCGGATGTGGATCCCTCGTTACGGGCACGAATCATGGATGAAGCTCATAAGACTCGATAGTCCATTCATCCCGGCTCTACCAAGATGTATCAAGATATGAAGAAGGATTACTGGTGGCCGGGTATGAAGCGCAATGTAGTGGAGTATGTGAGTAAGTGCCTTACTTGCTTGCAAGTGAAGGCAGAACATCCGCGAGACATATTCATCCGAGAGGTTGGCAGATCTATTCATTAAAGAGATTGTAGCTTGTCATGGTGTGCCGGTGTCTATCGTGTCGGATCGTGACACCCGGTTCACATCAAAGTTTTGAAAAAGATTCCATGATGCGATGGGGACAAGGCTAAACATTAGCACGGCTTACCATCCCCAGACAGATGGTCAGTCTGAAAGGAAGATTCAGACACTCGAGGATATGCTCCGAGCATGCGTGATCAACTTTGGAGGAAGTTGGGATGATCACTTACCGTTAGTAGAATTCTCATACAACAACACTTATCATGCCAGCATTGGTATGCCACCATATGAGATGCTATACGGTAGAGAAGTTGGGCAGAAGGAGTTGGGAAGTATTAAGGTGATCGAGGCTACGACAGAGAAGTTGGAAAAGATCAAAGCCTTTATGAAGGCGGCGAAAGATAGACAAAAGTCGTATGCCGACAAAAGGCGTAGACCGATTGAGTTCAACATAGGTGATAGAGTCATGTTGAAGGTCTCACCTTGGAAGGGGATCATCTGGTTTAGGAAAAGGAGCAACCTGAGCCCAAGGTACATAGGGCCTTTCCGAATCATCGCACGAGTAAGAGAGGTGGTCTATCAATTAGAACTGCCTGATGAGTTAAGTGGAATTCACCCGACATTCCATGTATCTCATCTAAGAAAGTGCTTAGCTGATGAAGATATGATTGTACCACTGGAAGACATCGAGGTGGACGAACAACTTAATTATGTAAAGCAACCAGTGGCAATCATCGATCGTAAGGAGAAGAGGCTGCGTAATAAAGTGGTTCCACTTGTGCGTGTGCAGTGGAAATAGCGAAAGGGTTCTGAGTGTACGTGGGAGATTGAAGAAGAAATGAGACAGCATTACCCACAACTATTCGAGGAATGGTAGGTTTCAGGGAGGAAACCTCTTTAAGGGAGGTAGACTTATAACGCCCGAAACTTTGTCAAAATAAAAGAAAATAAAAGTATCTTGCAAGAAGGGAAATGGAACAAAAGTGGAAGGGGACTAAGTGTAAAAAGTACAAAACCTTATTATTTTAAGGATTACAAAAGCATGGCCGCCCATGCTACTGATGTTTTGCTTTTCCTTTTCGGCTGAAAAGAAGAAAGAAGAAGGAGAAGAAGTTTTCTCTCGGTTATTCAAGAAGAAGGGCTGATTTTCGCAAAATTGGTGAGTGTTCTTTGTATATTTGGCTCGGTTTTGTTGGGTTTTGACCATGAAATCGATTTTTAAGTGTTCTATATGTTTGGTTGTTTGTTTTGGTTGTATTTTAGGTGTTTGAACTCTTGGCATCTTCAAATTCGGTGGAGTTTTATTTGAAGGCTGCATAGGTGAGTTCTAACCCCGGTTTTATGTGTTTTTAAACTCTTTGGGGCTGAAAATGCATGATTTAAAATGTTTTACAACTGTTTAATATGTGTCCGTATGTATATGTGTGTTTATGTTTGTGTTTATGGATGTATATATGTTCTTGATTCTTAGAATAATGAATACAAGCTTAGAACAGGTTAGAATGCAGATTGGGTTTGGAAATAAGTTTAAAATATGCACAACTGCTGGTCATGCGCCCATATAGGGCTCATGCGCCTAAAAAATTTGACTTAGAAAAACATAAGAGTGGTTCATGCGCCCAAATAGGGCTAATGCGCCAGAACAATACCTCATGCGCCTGAAAATTTTATCAAAATAGACTAACTGTTAGGTCATGCACCCCAATAGTACCCATGCGCCTAAGTTCCTCATGCGCCTACTGCCCGGTGACTAAGTGTAAGTACATGTGCCCATATAGTAGTCATGCGCCCAGAAGTTTTCCTTAGGCGCCTAAGTGTTGGTACTCATGTGCCTGCATAGTACTCATGCGCCTAAAGACTTAGAAAAATTTCTGGAATTTTGGAAAAAAAAAGGAAATTTAAGGAATTTCTCTGGGATGTTTTGATGGTTGTAATTGTTCATTTTATGCATGTTTGGGTTGTTCTTATGTTCCCTATTATGTATCTATCATGTGACTTTACGTGGTGTAATTATATTCGTATACGCAAAGTATTATCCTTAAAGAAAGTGAAAGATAAATGACTAATAAATAGTGGAACATAAAAAATGAATGAAAAGTCTTGCAAGCAAAATTTAAGGAGGTTCACAATCCATTGAGGGTTGTCAGCTCAACTGTGTGTCTTATAGCGTGCGATCTTGGCTAACCCATAAGGGTTCACACACAGGGGGATCAGTCATAGTGATTGATCCATACATACGAAACGGGATCCTTGTCAATTAACCCCGAGAATGAGGTGGCTTTGTGCCCAACGATGGGGGTAAAGTTATGACAGGATCTAGAAATAGCGGAAGATAATGAAAAAGTACGAAACGAATGAATGCATGATATAATGAAAGATAATCAAGATTATACCTTGATGTATGTATGATGAATGCTCACGTGCGAAAGTAAAGGAAATATTTTATTAAAAAGGATATTTTCATATATAAATCTTACAAGGTATTTTAAACGTTTTAAAACTAGAACTCATTCAGCAACGTTGACTTTTATGCATTTTCAGTTGGCAGATAAATGTTGCTTAGGATGGCACGCGGGGGAAGCTACTTGTCAGAGCTAGACTGGCATCCTTTCATGCTTAATGATTTTGTTGTATTGTAATGAAACTAATAGATTATTTTGTAACGCTAACTTACAACGATGTATTATTTTGCAACAATAATTATATGCATGAATGGTTTTTGTTAACTCAATTCTGCTGCGATGTTTTATAATTATCTCGTCAATCTGACCTTTTTCGACCTGTGCTAGAGTAATCTCAACAGCATAACCAACATTAACCAACTCTTCATCTTGGCTATTTGCAACTTGTAATGGAGTAGTCTCAACAGTATTTTCAACATCGTTTAGCTCATCAACTTGATCCTTTTCAACTTCTTTCTCTAATTTATTCTTTTCTTCAAATTTAGCAAACACTGTAACACCCGAAAATTTAAAAGAAAAGAAGAATAAAATAAGAAAGGGTGAAATGTCCCAAGTCAAGGGGTTAAAGCTGTACAAGTGGTGAACTTGCACCTTTATGAGATTTAAAAGAAGTATGGCAGCCCATACTTCTCCCTTTACAGACATTTCTCGGCTGCTAGAGAGAGAGAAGGAGCTGCAAATCGATTTCTAAAGAGAGTATGAGGAAGATCTGCTTGTAGGTAAGGTTTTCTTGCGTTTCTTGTTCAGTTTCAGCTGTGTTCGACCTGCTGGACTGATTCTTGTGTGTTTCTGTGTGTTCGGTTGTGTGTTTTTATATGTTTAGGTGTTTGAACTCCAGGTTGCTCACGGGTCTGAAGAAGTCTTACTCGTAAGCTGTTAAAGTGAGTTCTAGATCCCTGGTTTTACTTGTTTTAAACTTGTTTGGGGCTAAAATGCATAGTACCTACTATTTTACAACCGACATCATGATCTGATCTGTGTTTTTGCACCTGTTATGAGTGTGGGTATGTGTTTTTGAATGTTTGATCGAGTTCTGTGATTGTATGCTTGTTCTAAGCGTTTAGCATGCTAGATCTAGGCTAAGAATGTATAAGATTGAGGATTTGGAACTGAATATAGCATAAGTTGCAACTGCAGGTTGGTTTAGTTCATCCGCATTTAGATTTGAATATTTGCATAAGTGTTTTGTTCAGGTGCATTTGCTACGGTGATCATGCGCATTTCTTTTGTTCATGCATATTTGCTACAGTGTTCAGGTGCATTTGTTTTAGTCATCCACATTTGGTTCATTCGTACTTGGAATATTTTCTAAAGACTTTCATTTCTTTTGTTCATGCGCATTGGCTACTGTATTCATGCGCATTTCTTTGGGGCCCTTAGAATATTTTCTGAGTATGAACATCCGCATTTGTTCATCCGCATTTATCTGTTCATCCGCATTGGTTTGCTCATCCGCATTTCCATAAGGACTTGGAATTTTCTGAGATTTGGGGAAGTAGAATTTAAGTGCTAAGAAATGATGTTCTATGGTGGCTTATGCTTGTTTATATGTATGCATTGTATGATGATGTTGTCCCATGTTATGTATGATGTCACTTTACGTAGTGTGTTATGCTTATGAATGTAAAGCATTATATAATGAAAGTGGAAGACAACGTTAACGAAGTGGAACATAATGAATGAATGAAAGTCTTGCAAGCAAGTTAAAAGGGAGTTCACAACTCAATGAAGGGTTGTTAGCTGAACTGTGTGGGGTTTAGCTAACCCATGAGAATTCACACAGGGGGGTTAGTCTTTGTGACTGATCAAGACGTGCGAAAACAGGATCCTTATCGCTTGACCCCAAAACGGTAGTTGCTTTATGCACAAATGATGGGGCATAGCTTATGACAGGATCTAGATTAAAGTGGAAGATAATAATGAAAGAAAGTACTAAAACCAACGATTATGAATGATGATAAAAGATAATAATGATATTATCAAGATGTACGTATGTTGTGTGATCATGAACGTAAGTAAAAGAAAGGTTTTTACTAAAAGTAAAGTATTTTATTATAAATTAGACCTCACTCAGCAACGCTGACTTTTATATGCATTTTTAGTTGGCAGGTAATGTTGTTGCTGAGGATGGCACGAGAGTGAAGCTACTTGGCGGGTAAGGACTGGCATCTATCTCATGCAATAATAATGATGTTGTTTTGTAATGCAACTAGTTGATCTTTTGTAATCTTTTAAACAACGATGTATTAACGATGTATTACTTGGCAAATGTATTTATTAATGCATGAAATAGTTTTTGATGAATTATTCCGCTGCAATGTTTTATTTACTTAATAAATCTTAATGTGTTTTGATATAAATGATGCTGTGAATGACCAACTATGTGGTTTCCGAGAATGGAGCCTTACAAACACTCCTTTAAGCATGTCATTTGAAACAAACTCAGCAAATAAATTCTCTATTCCTTCTTCTTATTTATTGATTTTGATCTCAGCCAATAATGTTGTGGATAATTTGAGATCCAAGATTTCCAATTAATCAGCCCAGTCATATTCACCATTGGTCTGTGAAACAAGTGCTTTGTTGCTTGATGTGCTAGGCTTATCATGCTTTGATTCAAATTCAACGGTCACCATCCTTTTACTACCTTCATTAGAATTTGATTTTGGTTCTGACACTCTTTTGCAAAGTGCCCAGGTTTATCACAATTATTACATCTCAGGCTTGTCTCATCAAACCTAAATTTGCTAGCATTATTCACCCCAAACATTTTCCAACCAATTCTTCTAGCAAAGTTCTTAGCCATATATACTACCATTGCCATTTGATATTTGATGTCATTTTCTTCTACATCATCTGGGTTAACCTGCTGCAAATCATCAACTAGAATATTTGGTGCACTTAACCTTCCTGCCACATAAGCTTCATAGATGACATATGTTAAGATTGCATGGAAGAGAATTGATTGGGATTAGCAACTTGGATATGAGGAACAAGTGCTTCTTATACATGAGGAACCAAAGGGCTTCCAGCTTGTTGTTGTTGGCACATTTGGGAAGAACTCGTAATAGTTTGGATTGCTGGCCATCTTTGCATAAAGTGTTGTAGCTTTAGCTCCCATTGAATTCAGATGATTAGCTGCCCTTTGTTTATCATCCATCTCATATGATTTGATGGTAGAAACTAAATCACTAAGAGATAAAGTGAACATGTCTTTGGTTCTCTTTATGGATATACAATTATTATTTCAACCGTAAGGTAATGAATTTAATAGCTTCTTATTGGCAACTAGCACCCTTCATCTTAGTTATCAATTTCATAAATCTAGAAATTTGTGTCTCTAGGCTCTCTCCCGTACATGATTGAACATATCAAACTCTTGGTTCAACATGCCCTTTTCACTCTCTCTCATATCCTTGTTTCCTATAATTTGTGTCTCCAATGCATCCCACAAGACTTTAGCTCCTCTGAAATCTTTGAACTTGTGGGAGATTTCAGTGGTCAATGCCATGGTTATGGCAGCATAAGCTTTATCATCGAGTTCAAGCCTTTTCATATCCTCCTTATCCCATAGATGCTTTGGCTTTTGAATCAACTCACCATTTTCATTCTTGTATAATGGAACATAAGGTCCATGGCTAAATCTCAAGGTTGGCTTGCAATTATAGATAAATTTTAAAAGAGGATCATGAGGTGGAATGCTAACATGTTGTCTATTGGAGGATGATTAGTTCTTATTCCGTCAGTTTTTTGTTCAATCTATGTGTCATTATTTCTTATGCTAAATAAAGTAGCTAATGAACTAGAAGCTTTGGGTTTGAGGTGTTTCTAGAGCATAAACAGAAACTCATGAAAACTTCATTGGGTTAACTAGGATCTCGTTATGGCTTCTAAGGATAATAGGGTTTAGGCATTGGGTCTTTACATGTATTTAATCATGTTCTTTCGTTAAAGTGGAGATGATGTTTCTTGAGCAATCAAAAAAGCTTTATAGGTCTAATGATACATTCTGTTCACGAGGATAGAGTGGGGGTTTTGAAAGGGGTTGTCGCAACGTGAGAATGGGGTTAGCGATAGGATTGTCAAGGTTTTTGGTGATCTTCATGATAAAGGTATTATCCCTTGTTCGTTATTAAAAGGTAGGCAATAGGGCTTCAATTTTATTTTGAAAGACATATGGGTGAGAGATGTTTGTTTTAAAGATCGTTTCCCAAAATTATTTTCTATCGAGAATAATAAAGACCATAGCCTTAAGGATCGATTATCTTCTAGGTGATTGTTTGGTTGCTGCTAATGTTTGGACGGCAGTTAAATGTTTCGCTTCATGGCCTAAAAAGTATAGTATAAAAGCAATAAAAGTAAGAAACTATTGTTAGAAGCTATTATTTTCACTTCATCGTGTGTGCTATGGAAGATCAAAAACGACAGTATAAAATCAATTCCAATTGGGAAGTGACAATTACGGACTCTATTATTAACTATTCGTATGTTTGGATTGTCAATAGGAACCGTAAGCTAACATTAAGTGGGTCGATTGGTTAAAAAAAAAAACCTCTAATGTTCTTGTAATTGTTTTGATTTTTGTTTAGGTTTTTGCTAGCCGGATCGGTTCTTTATATTTTCTATTGCTGGCAAACAAAAAGAGTTTAATCGGTTTACACAACCTAATTTTTACAAAAGAATTAAGTTTTAAACCTTTTGTTATGTTCTATTTTTTATAGGCAAATAAAATCTGATTGTTTAAACAAAACGTGATATATATATTTTTTGTTAGCATTTGCAAGAAAAAAAACTAGAAATTAAGTTTGCGTGATGTGATGCATTTGAGAACTTTGTTATGACAATTGTGGTGATAATATTAATATAGTTAAGTAAACAAAATTAATGTATTAAGTTGTGACGATTGAGTTCTGAAGACATAGAAATAGTTTTATAAGGGCATTGATATTGTTCGATTGATATTAGTCTTATTCTTTATGGCAACAATATGTTACTATCAATCGATATAACCTACGATATCCATAAAAAATACCATATTTTTAAATATAACTATGTATTTAATAAAATTTATACTGGGATGCCAAAAAAAGGTTAAACACAACCACAAGCTATTTTTTTAAAAAGTTATAAAATAAATTTATCAAATTAATAACTATTAATTGGTTAAAAGCATATTTTATACATATAGTATAAAAAACATATTTTATACATATAAAAAGATATTTTATACAGCAACACTTCCGCCGGTCCCCCACGCAGCGCCATTTGGCCGTTTCACGACATCCTCACGCCAGGTACTTCTTCTCCATTTTGAGCGTTCCATAGAGCCACGACTCCCCCCACACCCCAAAAACCATAGTGTGAGCACCTCATATGCAAATGGTATAGTGTGATGTGATATGATAAAATATAATTGGTGGGTATGTGGTGTGATATGATATGTACGATGTGTGGCATTGCTAAATGGTCGTTAGTATAATTATATAATTTTTTGAGCTATCTAGATGTTATATAACTTGAGTTTTCATAAATTCGGATGATACAATGGAGATGTATATATGTAACCGTAAAATATTACATTTGAAATCATGTTACCTTAAACTAATAATCTAAATAAAAAATTACTATACGTTTAACCCAACTAGTTGAAATGATGAACCTCAAAACTTCAATAAAATATGAGAATGTTTTTGATACAAGTCGTATATGTGACAAAAAAGAGGGTTCTAGTTGGATCAAGAGGTATTCTCTCACCTATGGTGACTTTCCTCCTAAGAGTGGTTTTGGCTTGCGTATTCAAGTAATGAAGATGAACAAGTTGGTCAGTGACTCGTCAGTAATTCAATTAACAGTTAAACATAAACAAATAAATAAAGACAAACATATATTTGAAAGATGGTGACGCTAAATAAACGAAGGATCAAAAGCATGTCAACATGATCAACATCAGAAACAAGCGTAATAAACAACGTACGACAACGGGATGAGAACACTATGTGACATTCTGCAAAGCATATTCTATTTTCCAACTTTTAGAACCAATTCTTCCAAAATAGTTTTCTCTACTCGGAAAAGACCACATTAAATAATACTCCCACCCTACGTTTCATTAAATATAATATCAATCTTAACATGCATTCTAATTAAAAACGTTTATTGAAACTATCCCTCGACAAGATAAACAAGAACGAAAAAACAGTTATAAAATATGAAAAAACATAATTAACACGTCGTATCTACCGTCTGATTTGTTACAAACGATTCTAACATGTCATATATGAAATACGGCATTTTATATACATATCACTGACTAACTATTCACAAAATTGGTATTGTATGACTGTTAATTAAAGGGTGAAACTCATAAGTTAATCGTTCGTTTAGTTAAAGCCCATTTAGATGATTATATGGTCATTTAACTTAAATCTACATAACACACACCCTTTTTTATGATGTTTTATTGTTGTGTAACAGAATTTATAAAACAAGCCCGTTTACATGTTGAAATGACGGTAACAGATGTGTGCACGCGCTTTACACCACTTTGGACCAATGGGCCATATAAAATATGACCTTAAATTCAATGGCCATAAATTTGTATTTAAGTGTTGTTTATTACATATTTACATCCCAACAAAATTACTCATTTGGTGTTTCTGTTTTGAAATTTCCTCGTACTTTTAGACATTAATTTCTTTTTCTTTTTTTACAACTCCCTTGAAATAGATCATGGACAAGATATCGAATTATAAATAATTAAAAAATATTTCAATCAAACTTTAAAGATTTGGCTGAATCGATCGATCACCATATTTTTTTATTAAAACTACTTGAATAAAATATTCTCGATACAAGTTTGTGTTTGGGCATCTATCTTTCATAACAAATATATTTTCTAAAATTATCGAATTAATCGCATATTGCTATCTTTATTTTAAAATTATGACTTAATTACACGGGTGGTCCCTGTGGTTAGCCCCCATTTCACTTTTGGTCTCTAACTCTTAAAAACTACAAGGTTGGTCCAATAGTTGTTATAAACGTAACAAATTTGGTCCCTGAAATAGATGTTCAGTTAATATTTTAAAAATGACTGAAATACCCGTGTATCATTCTCTTCTCCAATTGATTCCGGCAGCCCTCCAACTCCGGCTGTCTACCGCTGCAACGAAACCCACCATCTCCAGTGATGGTGATGGTGGCGACAGAAGTTGAGCAGATCCGAATCGCATTAACAACTATCAGATCTGATGCAGATGACGGAGGTGGAGGGTCGATGATAGATATGGAGTTCGTTGGAGGTGGTTGAAGGTGGTGATGGTTGAAGGTTGAAGGTGGTGGTGGTGGTTGAAGGTTGAAGGTTGAAGATGGTGGTGATTGAAGGTTGAGGGTGGTGGTGGTGGTTGAAGGTGGTGCGGATTGAAGGTTGAAGGTGGTGGTGGTGGTGGTGGTGGATGGTTGAAGATGGTGGTAGTTGTGGTTGATGGGAAGAAGAAAGATGAAAGGGGGTATCTTGTCATTTCACACGCACTTAACAGCAATAATTAACATCCATCCGTTTTAGGGACCATCGTTGTTACGTTTGTGCAAAGTTTTGGACCAACCTTGTAATTTTAGAGAGTTAGAGACCTAAAGTGAAATCAGATCTAATCATAGTGACCACCCATGTAATTAAGTCTAAAATTATCTTAGTCGCTTAATGATTTCAAGTTGGCTTTTTCGTGAGAAGCAAGCACACTTGTAGACGCCATCTGGTTCACCTTTTAACACTATATAACTACCATACATTTATGAGCACACGCATACTGCAATGCCCATAAATTTCCTCTAACCGTTTAATTACTAATTTTATCATGAACTCGCCACAATCTTCAATGTGGATTACAATTTTCTTATCTTGTTTACTTTCATTTTTGCATCATGGATCATCTTCATCGGTTTCACCTTTATCGCCAACGGATCTGTCGAACACCATCTACGGGTTTCAGAACTATACCGCGATATCTGATTTCCGACTGCTGAACAGAAGAAAACTCGGGGCTTGCTTGAACCCGAACCCGTATATTGGAATCGATGTAAGCCCGAAATCTGCACTTGGCGATGACCAGATGATCACGGTCACAGTTAGCGGGGTGTTGCATCCTTCTAAGAGTGATTGGGTCGGTATGATTTCGCCTTCACATGCCGAGTAAGTATGTATATATGTATATATATATAATTATATATGTATGTATAGTAGTGATGTGTTGTATATGCATGTATATGGTTTGTAGAAGTAAATAGGTTTTTGAAATGGTATGCAGTGTTGATGTTTGCCCTCAAAACCTCTTTCTTTATGAGCAGACTGGTGACTTCAGTGAACTACCGCTCCTCTGCCATTATCCTGTGAAGGTAAATACTAATAACTCTATGTGTGCAATCATTCGAGTGTCTCTATTTCTATTATTATTATTATTATTATTATTAGTCATATGTTGTAAGATTTGCAATTTCCTAGGGAACGTGCAAGGACCTTATTATAAAATATTTGGGTCAACTGATTCTCAGTCTTTTATTAATATATGTAATGTATATTTCGATTTTTCCAATAACCCCCGAATTTTTTTTAAGCCGACTTTAGATCTTAATTGTAAAAGATTAATCTGCACATGTTGCATTTAAACAACGAAATAAGTATCAAATTTGATTAAATATTTTAGTTATTTTGTTCTATATTGTTAGAGCATTCAGTGTTCGTTCTCTAAAATAATATGAGTGTATTCCTATATTATATGGTATGGTTATAAGTTATTGTGAGTGAAGGATATAAAAAATTTATTTTTCAATCTGTATTTTTAATAAATGTTGTTTAAAATCCTATAATACTTTAATATATTTTATGTGGTTGTGAGTGGAATAGAGAAAAAAATAATGATAAAAATATAAAAAATATTATTTAATCAAATAAAAAAATAATAATATTTAATATAATTATATGATTGGGGATGGAAAATGTGTTGTGAATGTATTGACCTATGCATAAGTTTTTCATAGTCATGATTACCTAGAAATCACAATGTGACTTTTAGTTTTATCATTTCAACTACATGTGTATGTACGTGTAATTTAATATATGCTCTTACAAAATTGAAAAAAATATCTTATATATCCAATCAAAACTAAAAATAACATATTTACATATTTCATTAACAACAATTTAGGATATACTATTTTACTCTTATTTTTTTAAAAACATTAAGATTTAATATATACCCATATTTTAAAGTTTCCAATAGTTTCTCAAAGTATAAAACTTACCCTTTTACGAACTCAAGTGTGGATTATTTATTTAAACTTGAGTCATAGTTTCTAACAATATCATGACACAAGGCAATAAAAACCTGTTTACATGTCGAGTATCGATGATTAAACCTTAAATTCAGCAATACTAGATTTTCTATCATCGTCGTCTATTTTTTCACTGTTAATATTCAATCGAGTCATATAATACTTAAGTTATAAAAATACATATATCATTTATACAAATCAACATATATTAAAAAAAAGTTGATCAAAGTCATTCCACCGAAAATGAAACTGAAAGTCAATTCTTTATTAATATTAAAATGTCCATGAAATGAAAATACAAATAAGATCAAACAGAAGCTGAAAATAAATCAAAAAAAAAATCTTCAATTGACATCAGGCGCCTATTGTTAAAAAAATCATATGAACAGGAAGTCAAATTAAATAAATCATCCTTATCGAACTCGTCATTTCGTCTTTGCCGTCAAGTTTCGAAGAACTAAAATTATAGAATTAGGTCATGAAAAATAATATGGGGATAAGGGTACTAAAATGGTCGTAAAATAAAAAATCTTTTAAAATGGATATATATGATACTTTTAGTTTTTATTAAATAAATATGGTATTTATTAAATTTACGACGTTATATATGAAATTATCCTAATATATATGTGATTTGACTTGAGACAAACAAAACTTTTTGATAATAAGTGTATATAATAGCATATTGTTTGTGGAGGTAAATGCCAAAAATAGAATATGTTTATGAGCACATATTTGTCATGTAATCAAGTACTTAAGAAAAATATTGGAAAATCGCAGCAGATATTATATCTGTAGATATGGTTGTTTGTAACATGAGCTGAATGCATACGCTACATCTATATATATATAGACGCAATTATAGTTTCATTTCATGATAGGAGATATATATGTCACAATGTTTGGTTCAATAATGTTTGTTTTTAATTAGAAAATATTAAGAATATCTCAATATGGGTCTGTAATACTAATACCTTGTAAGAGTATTCACAGTTGAACCTCAAGCTTCATCTCTATAATTTAATTAAATATATTTTTATTTTTTTAATTTATCTCTAAAATTGTTTAATTAACCTCTCAGAGGCTTGTTGGAGTTAGCTTGATGATAGAATCGAAACCCTAAAACACACCTAGATTAGTAGGTTTTGAGTGATGGTATGGGCTTGACTAAAAGTACGTTCAAAATAAACCAATAGCAACTGCTTTAGCAGTATTTAGATAGCCAACACTATTTGTGCGTCAACAACATTTTGAATGATCGTCAGCAATGACTAAGTTATTGCAATAGAAGTGTGTGTTGACGAAGTTGCTGCCAATAGTAACCAAAAAAATGTGTTTAAATTGCAATAGATGCACTCCTTTCGTGGATCATTGTCTTGTTTCCACTAAACATTATGATTTATAATTCACTGACTACATATTGAAAGAGTTTGGTCAGACTTTGGTACGTGTTTCCTTACAAAAAAATAACACTTACTCCTTGTTTTCTTTCTGAGTTTTCTAATTAAAGATTTTAATAGTAGCATTGAAATACTGATCTTACACAATTTAAAGATATATTTCAAACTACAACGCCCACTTAGCAATTACCCAAATGATTAATATAGTAACGAACTTGGTAAATTACTGCTAGGACTAACTGAATCTCTTTAAGAGGAGTGTGAATACAAACTGTATACTGATGACTCGAGATATCTTTTTTCTTAGTCATATCATTGCTGCTAGCTATAGGGATCGTTGAATCATGGGGTTTTTAATTAATTCTAGAAAACTTCACTAATGTCAACAGTGAGTCTCGCGAAATATTATCTATTTTAGTTCACTTTTATATACACAAAAATATCTATACAAATGACTCCGGCCGCTCAATATATTTTCATAACGATCTAATTGAATTTCTTACTTCAACACGCAAAATGAGAAGTTCATTTAGAATTATGTATCTATCAAGCTATCAATAGGATGTGTTATGCACATTCTATTGATCATATATGACGTGAATTAGAAGAAACGTGTGAGATCAAGTTGTGTATGAACTCTTTCGTTTGCATATGTGTTTATGGTGGGAATGTAATCCTTGAGGGGGAAAGGTGATCTTAAGCATGCAAAATCCGTTCATATGGCCTGTTCACATACTAGTGTGGTTGGTGGAGAAAAGCAGGATAATATGAAATAATTTATAAAGATGAAAAAGGGCATAAAGCTGTACAACAAAACTTTGATCTGAATTATGTGCCCATGTTCTCTGGATTTATTAAAAATATTTATAAAGTTTTTAAATGCTAGCAATTCAATAGCATTCTTTGGCTACTTTTTTTTTTTAAATTCTGAGGTATTGTTAATCTTGGTTAAAAAAAATTGATTTTAAGGTTAGATGAAACGGTTATACATATAAGATAAAAGGGTTGTAAAAGGATAACTTAATGTTAGATTCTTTTGGCTTTGCTTGGATAGCAATGTAAGACTCTAGCTATATATAGTATTCCACCAAAATAACCACATTGTTACTTTATAAATTACTCACTTTTCGCACAAACTTGTGTAGATTCGTGACACGACCTGGCCCATCTGTACGTTTTGCTAGCTTACCTAATAGCACCAATAGTCCAATAATTATTACTGATCTTACAGTTTCTAAGCAAACAAACATTTCCTCATAATTGATGTGGTGTTTTTCTTGTAACACTGTGCTATATATGTTCCCGTTTACTTCTCAACCTTTTTTTTTTTTTTTTCGTATACTTATTCAAGTATGGTGGCCTTTTAACCTTATGAAACCATCAGTCGACTCCCACGCATGCTTCACATCCATATCTTGTCTCAATTTCTAGTTTTGTAGTTGTTTTAAAATCTAAAGGCTCATGATGAACATTTAAAGTAGATGGTACGTATTAGCTCATTAGTTACCTTTCTAAAGCTCGTATATGGCTCTTACTTGGTACTCCATCACATAGCTAGAACTAAAAAGAGAACTTAAGTTATAAGCGATGGAATTCGAGATCGTTGAATATCAGTTGAGTCGGACCACTTTTGTCCTTTCTCGGATCTTTCATATTTTCTTGTCTCCGTCCCCATGTTCATCCTTCATCTAACTCCAGATCTCTAGTAATTACAACCGACCATCTTCCTATTGTTTGGATGATAAAGCTAGTAACCAATAAGTGTCAACTGCTGTTTCAAAAGCAATTTTATGTGTAAAAAATCTCTCCCCTTTTCTTTATCACAATACAAGTAATATATAGCAAACAAAACTCCAACCAAATGGAGATAATGGGTAAGGAGATCATGGAATTAATCACAAGATAAAAGGAGGTCTTTATAGTACAAACAATTAAAAAATTCGTTTTAAGCCCCCAAAATTATAAATAAAAAACTACATTTAATTATATTCTAAATTGAATATATATATATATATATATATATATATATATATATATATATATTACATGTTATTTTTTAGAGAGAAATGATAAGAGATAACAAATTATTAAAGATTTATTTATGGCATTTTTGTAATTGTTTTAGATGAAAGAGTATATCATTGAGAAGAAGAATGTGTTGGTAGAAAGATAATATGGCCACGCATTTTAATTTGCGTCTAAGATAGATGCTTTACAATTCTTATATATGATAAAAAAGTATGATTTTTTTTCTTTCACAAAAAATGCCCAAATTTCATAGTTCGCTTAGACCTCAATATGTGTTGAGACACATATGCGTATCAGTATATCGAGCCTTTTGTACTTCAATCACTGTAGCCTTCAGCCATCGACTTCAATCTTTGACCTTTAGTTTTTTGTATTCCAATCGGTTGTTTCTGGTTCATCGAGATAGACTTACGAAACTTGACTCATCAAAAATTCTTCGACTATTCACATTGACGGTTCTATCAGAATCATCAACCCTAAATTCTCTTGCTTAATTAATTAATCGCCTAATCTACTAATTATTATTGCATGATATAGATTTATGCTCAATTGCTATAATTTACTATTGTTCTTTTACTAATTTATTTTATTGTTTTCTGTTTTGATTTTAATTTATGTTAGCAGTTGATTTTCTCTCTACTTTAATCTATTTTTGCTCATTTATCATTTAATTTATTATTTTACAATTGATTTTGTTTCAGTTAATTAAGTTGTTTCTACCCTAAGTATTTTCAACCAAACATAAATAACTTTGTTTATGTCTTCAGTCAGAGGCTCGAGTATTTAAGAATAATATATAGATGAGGTCTCTGAAATTTTGTTTCGCTTTAGGCACCCATAAATGTTGAGCCGGCTTAGTCAAGATGATAATTTATTCTAAATATACAACATATTTAATAGTCCCTCATAGTTTCTAGTAGTTAGACATACATGCACATTGGACTTAAGGCGTATGTACAATTGTCTTGGTGGTCATTTTGTAACTATTTAAGTGTATTGCTAGTCTAAAGTGACATGTAGAACTAGAAGAAAACTAACATGTATCTTTTAGCAGACAAAATATATTTTAATTTCCATAGTTTTGGTATGTTTTAGAGTGATAAATTGTTAAATTATTATAGATTGTGGCTTTAAGAGTAGGAATGTAAAACTCTAGAATTATGTTGTGAAGATAGTTACATTCGCCGGCAATAACATTTACACCCTGATATTCTGCCTAAACACTTTACTAAGATATTGTGCGTTGCCATTTAGAAGACCACGAGACTAAGTTATCATCTGGAAATATGAAATATTTGGATGTGGAATGTTTAGAGTCGGGGCACCCACAGTCAACATTAGAGTAAGCTCTAAGTTTGGTTAACTTTGAGGATGTAAGATGTAGACAATGATTAAGTGTGCCTTGAGATACCATAAGATGCGCTTGAGAATTGAATGTATGTTTATCGAGTGTGCACAAATAAACAAACCTACTATCTGCATAAGCAATGTGTGGCCTTTTTATGGTAAGATACTAGAGTGCATAGGCTATACTACAATATAGAGTGCCATCATGTGAATATTCACCACTTATGGACTATGTTTAGAATTAGTATCGATCAGTGTGGCACTAGGTTTATCATTTTTTATATTTGCTCATGCATGTTCCATATGAAACTTAAGAAAGAAAAGACAACCATTTTTAGATTGAACTATGATGCCAATAACGTGGTGAAATGTACGAAGATATGACATTACTAATTCTCGTGATAAGGAAGAAACAATATGATGGAGAAGTTTGTCATGGATTGCTGTCAAAAAGATATCATCCATATTATAAAATAAGACATGTCACCTATGTTCCTCTTTGTTTAAAGAGGTATCACTTATAGTCCTACAAAAGTCACGCTTTGTGATGCAACTAGCAAGCTTGTGATACCACACCCATTAGGCTTATTTAAGGCGGTAATGTTATATGCATAAGCCACAAACATGCTCGAGGTTGTTTAGGTCAATAAAACATGTTGGTGGAACATGTAGATGATTTGTTGAAGATCTTAATACAAGAAAACATTTCTAACATCGAATTTGTAGATCAGTCGAAAACGAGACACAAAAAGACTAAGTCCCATGTAGATAAAGGAAGGTTTAACCGTAGGACTAAAAGTTTCATCATAGTTTATACTATGTTATTGACATTTATGATGATATAAGCATTAAGGAGCGAGGCACAAGTTTCCAAGTTCCATTTATCGAATGCCAATTGGATAAGAAAGGGTAGTTGGGTGGGATTTTAGAAGTGGGGAGATATGTATATTAGTGGTAGTATGGAGGTTTAGAGGAACATATGTTTTGTTAATACCATGTGGTGAACAAGTTACCATTGGGTGGGATGGTTGTAGGAGGGGAGGAGTCTTCTTGGCATGACATCAGCAACGTCTCCACCTTACTATCTTGTTCCTTTGTTGCACTTGGTGGGCTACTGCCAGTCTCCCGCATCATCTTCCCTCTGACACCATCTCCTCTTTAATCCTTTCTCCCACTACATGACCTATGTTTTTATTCCCAATCATGTGCCATTGTGGCAAGTAGGTAGGGCGATGTTCCTTCAATGAATCCTTCCCCTCCAATCTTGGCTATAAAATAATCAAGGTGCACCGAGGTGACATGATCCTAAGACAAGGCGCAAAGCGCAAAAGTGCATGGGTTTTCGTACATGCGGTGCACATACTTTTTGAAAAACTTGTAAATAATTTATAAACACATTAATAAGTATTGAACATCTAAAATACCAAAAATATTAAATAGAAAGTGTATAGAAATAAAAAAAAAGGTATTTTTATAGTAAAAGGGAAGATTACTTGATAAAAATAAAGTGGCGGTACCCTAGTAAAACGTTATTAATAAAATTTAAAGTACAAAGTAGAATACACTTGGGTTCCTAGGATATATACCAAGGTGCACACCAACCCTAACAAAAAAATACCAGGCCTAACAAAAGAGCATAACTCGGCCATTTTCCAACAAAAAAAAACTAAAAGAAGTTTAGTTTTGGCCACAAACGATTCAAGATATTACTAGAAATGAAAAATGTACAATGAACTTAAAGATGCTTAAGAGATACCATCACCTTCAACACAAAAACAAAACATACAAAATAAGTTAGTATAAACACCAAAAACACATACCAGACTCAACATCATCTCTTTATGCATTAAATCCTACAACTAGAAGTCTTCTTCATCATCCTTGTCAAATGACGTAACATCTAAACCAAGTGCCACATCTTCCTAGCCATCATCACTTACCCAATTATCATCTTCTTTCAAATCTCCATCACTTTCTTCATCAACCAATGATATAATATACAAGATGGCAATGGTCTTCTACTACGAGTAGTGGCGGTGGAACTAGAAGTACCAACACCTTTTTCTTTAGGTTAATGTTTATTTTTACTTGTATAATAACTCGGTTCAAATGCCCCACTAGCTTTTCCATAAGCCCCTCATGTTAATCCTTCATCCATAAAATATATCTCATCTTCACTTTTGTCTTCATGATTTATATAACCCATTAGCCACTCGTTACTTTCATTAGCGTTGGCTAAGATCATAGAATCCATGGTGTTTGTTCTTTTATATCGACGTTTTAATGAACGACTAACTTAACAAACACCAAGTCATTCAAGCGACATTGAGCTAATCGATTTCTCTTCTTTTAAGAAGCTATTTAGAAAAATATTAATTAAATAATGAATTAAAATAATAGGAGAATTAGAATATACGTTTAGTCGAGCTTTTACTTGTTAGAAGACACTCCACTTTGTCTCACACCTTGTATCACTACATGTTAAACTAAAGATTGTGTAGCAAATTTTCATAGCTCCAAAGTTTTACGACCACCAATCCGCTATTAGAAAGTTAAATAATAATTCAAGGTAAGAAGTTATAACCAATAGTATGTAAGATATTATTTTTTAACCTGGAGATCTAGTCTTCCTTTGCCTTATAGCCATTGCATGACCAAAAACACCCAAGGCATGTTGATATTTATCTAATATTTTAGGAAAAATATCTTAAGTCATGTGATCAACGAATAATCTTGAAATGCAAAAAATAACACCATTCATGATCTCTCTGACTTTGCCTTATCTTGAATAGCCAATCTTTTCTCAGTGAACTTAAATGCTTTAGCACATTCTTTTTTTCAAACTTGAAGTTATTCTCAATGGTTTCTTTAGCCCTTTTCATAGCCTTGTATACATACATACATACATACACACACATGTATATATATATATCCCATCATAGGCTTGATCTCCACTAATAAGTCTAAGATCAGTCTTCACACTTATAACATATCATGGTTATAAATTTTAATCTTGTCACTTTCAACCATCATGTTAAAAGTTTTAAGTAGCATCGAATATAGTATTATGTAATTTTGTTCTTACACTGAAAAGGTGTAGTGATGGACCTGAAATGGCACCTTAATTAGATTTTGATGTTTTGTTATTAGGAAACCATTCTTCATGTCCTACTTGTAGAGACATCATTCACCCATTTGATTAGAATGATCAATAGGAGACAATCCTCTCACCACAAACATTATTGGGCAAACTTGTTGGCCCAGAATCATATAACCCAAATGAAAGCACACTGATATTTAATATTATCAAGAAAGAAAAGTTTACACATAAAACTCAAATATAAATCTCTCATTTATACTACACATAGCTTGAATTCTATTATAATTTTCAATCCTAATCTCATGCAAACAAAGTAATAAACAAAACAATAGCCATTATCTATGCCTAGTCATGTTTTTCCAAACCAATATTTTTTTTATATCTAAATAATCAGAGTTATTTATCTACCTTAAATCTAATTTTGTACCATGAGGTCTTTTATATCCAATAATACTCGTAACTTTTTCACTTCAATTCTTGGACCATCATCATATTATATTATAGCACACCATTAAACTTTCTCGATTTGTTAGGGCTACAAAACCTTTGTTTTTGACCCGTATTGATCCCATCAAATTCATTCTTTAAAGTAGGCCCAAATCCTATGATACCATCCAGCCCAACTTCAATACATGAACTAGGTTTATCTTTCTTATTCTTAATATTAGTTACCTTTCCATTAGACCCTTCTTCCAAATTAATCCTACAACCTAGTCGGTGGCTTCTAATTCCTTAGTATACTTTTTTTCAAATTTGTTAGTACATACGTGTCCTGCACATCGACTATTGTGTACCGCCTCAAAAATTGCCAACAGTCCCTTGATTTCAGTAGCCCCCAAGAAAACAATGATGTTCTTGGATATTACTGCATCTTTCTCTTGCTTTCATTTTCTTCCACCACTGTTTCGTCTTCTTATTGTAAAGATCTGCATCACACGGATTTATTCAATCTTTGACTTGAATCACTCTAGTCTAGTCACACCAACTTGAATCATAAAAGTTCTTAGTCACACTTATTGATCAATTTCTTAGCTTCCTTTTAAATTGCATAGATTATCGATTACTAATTTCTCCTTCTTGATTGCTCGACGAATTCACACAAGTTCTTGATCAATTATTCTTAAACAATCTTTAATAGATCATCTTTGTTTGGATACTTTAGATCATATCACATGATATTTTAGTTCCTTTTGATTGTCTCACATGATCAGCCTTTCATTTTTTATCGTGTCAACAGTCGGCTTCTTTAGTGGTCTCGTTCTTCCATATTATGAGCTATGCCAAGCTTTGATACCAATAGTTCGCAAAATGGGCAAATATGCTCATATTAAATATGCATGTTCCAACCTCTTTTAAAGTTAAAGACTTTAAGTATAGCCTTATTCAAAATATAATTGCTTGAGTTAAAGATTTGTTCAAATTGTTATGCTCATGATTTGAATACATATGTTAAACTTTACACCAGAGAAAATATGTTGGGTGAGTAACATCTTGATTTACAAATTCGTGTTCTTCACTCGTCATCGGTTACAATGGATTGATTTAAACACAGGGATGGAAACAACGTGTTTCATTAGAACCATCGGAACCTTATATAAGTTTACTAAACTACATATTGGCCCCTAGAACCATCGGAACCTTATATAAGTTTACTAAACTACATATTGACCCCTAGACTCCTAGATAATACAAGTTCCTATCCAAGCTAAAGTAGCTAACAATACATATAAATTACATGATTGACTTCCTAAATTTTGTATCAAAGTTGATCATTATTTAAGGCTAACAACCTCCCTGCCCCCCTAATTAATGTTGTAGATATTATTCCCTGCTTACTACTCCACATGGTTCTTGTTGTTGATTTGCTTCTCACGAACTTTGCTTTAGACAAACTTTTATGCACTTGTATAGTTGTCTCACACAACTTTACTCGGTCTTGATTAAATTATACAACTATCATATCACATGAATCAAATCTATCTCACATAGATTTTGAATAATTTAAATCACTTAGATGTTTCTTTGTAGTTATATCACATAATTGTTCTTCTTTCGAATCCAATCTCAAGGTTACCTTTTTTTTGCATAGTCTTTTCCTTGATCTCTCATAGATTATTCTTACTTAATTGTATCATATGATTCAGTTTTTCATACTTCACTTGTTTCCTCACATAACATTTTCAGATTTGATCGCCTCACAGGACTTATATGTTTTGCATTGATCCAATCACTGGATTTTTTGATTGTATCCTTCACATGTTATTTCCATATCAGATGGTTTTTGCTTTGATTGTTTCAGACGATCATTCTTCCATTTATCAGTGCTTGTTACTAAATGCATGTAATCATCAAGAGAACGGGTTTTTCATCATTCTGTTTCAATAAAAAAGGATTCATTATTTGTAACGCCCGCCTCCCAGGGCACACCCTAGGGAGCGTTACGCATCGGATATACAGAACACATAGTAATCAGAGAATACATAGAGGAAGTCAAACAATAATTATAAATTATAACGTATTTTACATCTGTCTTCTAATACAATACTAATATTACATCAACTTAACTATAGAATAGATCCAAATCCTCGGCAACACTTTAGTCCTTTATTTCCTCATGAGCTTAGTCCATAATCTCTTATTCTTGTAATCACCTGGCACTTAGGATGTGTGTCCATAAAATAAAAACATTTAGGACTCAGCATAAAGCTTGTGAGTTCATGAACATAGTATTCTTCAAAATTCAAAACATATTAATATTGAATATTGCATCAAACACATACAACCATGGCAAACAGATAGGAACAGAGTAAGCATAGTATAAATTCACATAACCAGGCTATGTATACAAACTCCACTGGCTAAAGCAGAATCATACAAGCAGCCCTCAAGCATCCTATCAAGCATTGCCACATATCACAGATGCTATTGATAGTCAATTCTTCAATTATTACCAGTTATCAGAACATCACATCCCGTTTTATAAACAGTTCAGAACGACTCACCCTTTTGGAAGTTGCCCAACAGTTGATAACCTTTCCTAATATAATCTGGTAATATCTCTAAGTCCTGATACAGTTCAAGTAATCCTAGGTTAGGTAATGATACAACTAACTAGTTATTGTAATGATTGGATATTGATTTACGCTACCTTGTTTAAGCATGGGTGATCGGTCCATGCCTAACTAAGGCTAGGCTACCCAATAGCCACTCCTAACAACAACCCTAACACCTAAAAATAATAATACTAATAATACTAAAATTATTTATAATACTAATAATAATCTAAAATAAACAATAATGAACTTGACATAAACTTAAACGAGAAAATACCTTAAAATTATCTACGGCAATCTGATGTAGAATCTCCCTACTCGCGCTCCTACCCGAGCTCTAAAAACGACTAATAACAATACCCAATGAGATATCGATTACCTGGAATTCTCTTTATAATAGAGCGTTTCCAAAAAGACTTATAATCTAAACTCAACCTATAAGGTCTCTATTTATTAGAGTTCCTAACAGCAGTACTTTTCTCTTTAGGTCGATATGGGATCACAATTTGAGCAACTTTCTTGCTTTTAAATGCTTACATTGCACTTCTTATGAATTAAAATATTATATTATTATTATATTATTATAATTAATTTAGCTGCTTACTTCGTTTTTCTCTTATAACTTTTTAAATATAATGTCTTATAAAATTTCAAATATGCCGTTGAGACGAGCTTATTTTTCTCTACGAGTCCACCTAAGTTTCGTTAAAAACGAAGCACGTTTAAATATAATATATTATTATATTTATATATATTTAAACGGTCTTTTACGACACTAAAACTCGTCTAAAACTTTAAATTTAGAATAGTCATTTCACTCAACAAAATGTAAAGTTCATATTTCTTTTATTTTAACTATTACATATGACCCAAACGCTCGGGATGTTACATTTTCCTCCCCTTAAAAGAATTTCGTCCTCGAAATTCGAAGGCTACTCAAATAATTTAGGATATTTGGCTTTCATTTCTTCTGCTGATTCCCAAGTCTTTTCGGGCCCTTTCTGACCTTGCCACTAAACTACTACTAATGGAATTACCTTCTTTCTTAGTTTACGCTCTTGAAAATCGAGAATATTTAATGGTTTTTCTGTGAAGTTTAGTTTCTCGTCTACTTGCACGTCCTCCAATGACACTGCTTCTGTTGGATCTGCCAAACATTTCCTTAGGTTTGATATATGAAATGTATCATGAATACATCTTAAGGTTTCTGGTAATTCTAGCCTGTATGCAATTGTACCGATTCTTGCGATGATTTTGAACAGTCCAATATACATGGGACTTAACTTTCCCCGTTTACCAAATCTCATCACTCCTTTCCATGGTGAGACTTTTAGCATTATATAGTCTCCTTCTTGAAATTCTAAAGGCCTCCTTCTCTTATCAGCATAACTCTTTTGTCTATCTTGAGCAGCTTTTAGTTGTTGCCTTATTTGTTGGATTTTCTCAGTTGTCTCAAGAATAATTTCTGTTTTGGTCAACTGATCATCCCTATTTATGTCCAACAAATGGGAGTTCTACACTTTCTTCCATATAGTGCTTCAAACGGTGCAGCTTTAATGCTGGAATGGTAGCTGTTGTTATAAGAAAATTCGATCAAAGGCAAATGATCTTCCCAGCTACCTCCAAAATCAATCACGCAAGCACTTAACATGTCTTCCAAGGTTTGAATTGTTCGCTCGCTCTGACCATCAGTTTGAGGATGATATGCAGTGCTTAAACTGATTTTGGTTCCTAGTTCCTTTTGGAAACTTGTCTAGAATCTGTATGTAAATCGGTTATCCTTATCAGAGATAATGGATAAAGGCACTCCATGTTTACTTACTTTTTCATCAATATATATCTTGGCCAGTTTTTCTATTGGATAACTCTCACTTATGGGTAGAAAATGTGCTGACTTGGTTAGCCTGTCAACCACGACCCATATAGCATTATATCCTTTTCGTGTTCTTGGAAGTTTCGTGACAAAATCCATCGTCACTCTATCTTATTTTCATACTGGCAACTCCAATTGTTGTAACTGGTCGGCTAGTTTTTGATGTTCAATCTTAACTTGCAGACATGTTAAGCATTTCTCAATGTATTGGGTTATAGATCTTTTCATATTAGGCCACCAGTAGTGATTTCGAATATCTTTATACATTTTGCTTGCTCCGGGATGCATTGTGTATTTGGACTTGTGGGCTTCATCTAATACTTTGCCCTGAATACCTCCAAATTTTGGGATCCAAATTCTCTGACCAAATCGTAAGATTCCATCCGTTCCTTGAGTCAGTAATTTTTTGTTACCCATCATTCTTTCAGCCTGAATATTCTCATCTTTCAACGCTTTAGTTTGGGCATTCTTGATTTGGTCTTTCCAATCAAGCTTGACATCTATCTTTAATGCTTTTACCCTAATTGGTTTAACTTTTTCTTCCCGACTGAGAGCATCCGCAACTACATTAGCTTTTCCTGGATGGTACTTGATTTCACAATCGTAATCATTGAGAAGTTCCATCCACCTTCTTTGCCTCATGTTTAACATCTTTTGATTAAAGACGTGTTGTAAGCTCTTATGGTCTGAGTAGATTACACACTTAGTACCATACAAGTAGTGTCGCCAAATCTTTAAGGCAAACACTATGGCACCCAATTCAAGGTTGTGCGTAGTATAGTTCTTTTCATGAACTTTTAGTTGTCGTGATGCATAGGCTATAACCTTATTTCGTTGCATCAACACACAACCTAAACCATTATATGAGGCATCACAGTATATTGCAAAGTCTTCATTACCATCTGGTAATGCAAGTATGGGAGCACTGCTAAGCTTTTGTTTTAGAAGGTTGAAAGCTTCTTCCTGCTTTGGTCCCCAATCAAACTTTACATTCTTTCGAGTCAAATATGTTAAAGGGGTAGCAATCTTAGAGAAGTCTTGAATAAACCTTCGGTAGTATCCTGCTAATCCCAAAAAGCTCCTAATCTCACTAGGATTCTTTGGTGATTCCCATTTCATCACAGCTTCTATCTTGGTTGGATCTACTTGTATTCCCTTCTCATTTATCACGTAGACCGAGGAATTGAACTTCTCTTTTCCAGAAGTCACATTTAGAGAATTTTGCATAAAGCGTTTCTTGTCGAAGGGTTTCTAGAACCATTTTCAAATGTCTGGCATGATCATCTTGGTTCTTAGAATAAATAAGCATGTCATCAATAAAGACAATGACAAACTTATCCAAGTATGGTTTGCAAACTCTATTCATCAGATCCATAAATGCTGCAGGGGCATTGGTTAGTCCAAAAGACATAACCAAAAATTCATAATGTCCATAACACGTCCTGAATGCAGTCTTGGGAATGTCTTCCTCGCGTACTTTCAACTGATGATAACCTGATCGAAGATCAATTTTTGAGAAGTAGTTGGCTCCTTGAAGTTGATCAAATAAATCATCTATTCTTGGTAAAGGATACTTGTTCTTGACAGTTAACTTGTTTAATTCTTGATAATCAATGCACATACGTATTAAACCATCTTTCTTTTTGACGAACAATACTGGCGCTCCCCAAGGTGAGGAACTCGGTCTAATAAACCTTTTTTCTAAGAGTTCATCAATTTGCTTCATAAGTTCTTTCATCTCCGAAGGGGCTAGACGATAAGGAGTCTTCGCGATTGGTTTAGCACCATGTACTAAATCAATACGAAATTCTATCTGACGATCAGGTGGAAGTCCTGGTAAATCTTCCGGAAACACGTCTGGGAAGTTGCATACCACAGGGATTTCATTGATTTGCATTTCCTTTTTAGCATCTATCATGCACAAAAGTAAGGCTATGCATCCTTTCTGAATACATTTCATTGCCTTCACTGCTGAGATGATATTGGTCTTGGGATTTCCATCACTTCCATGAACTAGTAGCTTTTCCCCATTTGGCTTACGTACTGTTATCTTCTTATGTTCACAGTCAAGACGAGCACAATATTTATTCAACTAATCCATCCTAAGAATGATATCATATTCACTTAGAATGGTCGGCATTAAATTTATAGAGAATTTAGTGTTAACTAGGGTAATAATGCAATCCTTAAAAATCTTACTTATCTTATCTTGCTCACCACTGGCAGTTTCTACAATATATGCACAATCTAGAGTTTGTGGTACTAAGTTCAAATAAGGTACTAAGGCAGTTGAAATGAAACTTCTATTTGCGCCCGTATCATATAAAACTCTAGCATATATGTTGTTAATGAGAAACGTACCAGCTATAGTTTCATCCCCAGCTTCTTTTAACACATACACTCTGCCCTTGGAGTTGTTTTGATTCTCCACAGGTTGTGTTTGTGGAGGGTTCTTGCAATCACTTCGAAAATGTCCATACTCCCAACAATTGAAACATCTAATTTTTGGGCAGTTCTTTCGTGAATGATCACCCATTGGATATTTAAGACATTTGGAATCTTGATACTTTCTCCAAGACTCACTTTTATCATTCCTCCATGGTTTGTTGATACGGTTCCCTTCATTTCATGTGATCTTTCTGTCCTTTCTTGGCATCTGGTTTCCATCATCATTTCTCTTTCTTTTGTTGTTTTCAGTCATTATGCCTTCTTCTTCTTATGCAATGGCACTTAATGCAATTGCAGATTCATAGGTTTTGGGGGCAGACATCTTAACTAACTGTCGAATATGAGGAGGTAACCCTTGCACGTATCTTTTTACGCGCTTTGCTTCAGGTGTTACATGCTCAGGAAGCAGTCGAGCCATCTCATCAAACTTGGTCGTGTACTAACGATGTGTCATCGTCCCGGCCTGTAGTTGTAAGAATTCTCTTTCAATTTTATCTCTTTCAACTTCAGGACAAAACTTTTCCATCACAAGCTCCTTTAGTTCATTCCAGGTCAAAGCGATAACAATTCCAGGTCCTTTAGCTTGTTTAACATTGTCCCACCAAAACAATGCCTCAGACCTGAATGAGTGAGTGGCATACATGACAGTTTGCGTGGCTGTGCATCCACTAATTTCAATAACAGCTTCCATCTCATGGATCCACTGAAAGGTAGCCATGGAATCTCTTTTCCTGTCAAATATTAGAGGTTCACATCCCTTGAAAGCTTTGTAAGAACAACCTTGCTTAGGTTCAGTTCTTATAGGAGCATCTCCATTACCATTGGTGTTATAGATATGATCATCTTGTCAATTACTATCATTGCTCATGTACCCCCTAGAGGCATTCATAACCTCGGCTATAATGGTTGGCAAAGCATCTTTAATTACGCCAGCTACAGCTGCTTGGAATTACGGTCCAGCAAATTGTTGTGCCTCGGATTCAGTATTATGAAGATTTTCATGATCATCATTCGCAGATGACATGATTTGCCTTCTACTACTAGGAGGTCTACCACGACCCCTACCATGAGTACTTCCTCCTCTTGTCATAATGAAAACCTACATGAGGGAGCAAGGAATTAGTATTCACATGATGGATTATGATACAGAACATAATAGTACTGATACTAAGAAATAACATTGGCGAGGTGTCATTGCTTTTCTATTGCACTTACGATGTTCTAGCCATTATCCTCCATGTTTTACCCAAACCCGTTACCCTAAGTAGATAATCTATTTATCTTAGAGCATCTTCCCTAGTTTAAGTCTAGATACTATCTTTGTACCTAGTTCACCTAAACTATGGCTCTGATACCAACTTGTAACGCCCGCCTCCCAAGGCACACCCTAGGGAGCGTTACGCATCGGATATACAGAACACATAGTAATCAGAGAATACATAGCGGAAGTCAAACAATAATTATAAATTATAACGTATTATACATCTGTCTTCTAATACAATACTAATATTACATCAACTTAACTATAGAATAGATCCAAATCCTCGGCAACACTTTAGTCCTTTATTTCCTCATGAGCTTAGTCCATAATCTGTTATTCTTGTAATCACCTGGCACCTAGGATGTGTGTCCATAAAATAAAAACATTTGGGACACAGCATAAAGCTTGTGAGTTCATGAACATAGTATTCTTCAAAATTCAAAACATATTAATATTGACTATTGCATCAAGCAGATATAACCATGGCAAACAGATAGGAACAGAGTAAGCACAGTATAAATTCACATAACCAGGCTATGTATACAAACTCCACTGGCTAAAGCAGAATCATACAAACAGCCCTCAAGTATCCTATCAAGCATTGCCACATATCACAGATGCTATTGATAGTCAATTCTTCAATTATTACCAGTTATCAGAACATCACATCCCCTTTTATAAAACGGTTCAGAGGGACTCACCCGTTTAGAAGTTGCCCAACAGTTGATAACCTTTCCTAATATAATCTGGTAATATCTCTAAGTCCTGATACAGTTCAAGTAATCCTAGGTTAGGTAATGATACAACTAACTAGTTATTGTAATGATTGGATATTGGTTTACGCTACCTTGTTTAAGCATGGGTGATCAGTCCATGCCTAACTAAGGCTAGGCTACCCAATAGCCACTCCTAACAATAACCCTAACACCTAAAAATAATAATACTAATAATACTAAAATTACTTATAATACTAATAATAATCTAAAATAAACAATAATGAACTTGACATAAACTTAAACGAGAAATACCTTAAAAGTATCTACGACAATCTGATGTAGAATCTCCCTACTCGCGCTCCTACCCGAGCTCTAAAAATGACTAATAACAATACCCAATGGGATATCGATTACCTGAATTCTCTTTATAATAGAGCGTTTCCAAAAAACTTATAATCTAAACTCAACCTATAAGGTCTCTATTTATAATAGTTCCTAACAGCAGTACTTTTCTCTTTAGGTCGATGTGGGATCACAATTTAAGCAGCTTCTTGCGTTCAAATGCTTGCATTGCATTCTTATGAATTAAAATATTATATTATTATTATATTATTATAATTAATTCAGCTGCTTACTTCGTTTTTCTCTTATAACTTTTTAAATATAATGTCTTATAAAATTACAAATATACCGTTGAGACGAGCTTATTTTTCTCTACGAGTCCACCTAAGTTTCGTTAAAAACAGAGCACGTTTAAATATAATATATTATTATATTTATATATATTTAAACGGTCTCTTACGACACTAAAACTCGTCTAAAACTTTAAATTTAGAATAGTCATTTCACTCATTAGTTACTCGTTTAACAATATACAAAATGTAAAGTTCATATTTCTTTTATTTTAACTATTACATATGACTCAAACGCTCGAGATGTTACATTATTCTTCTGTTGACTTAGACATTCATAAGCATAGTATATATGTTTCATACACTGATATCACTTGATTTGAGACTTATCTTTTATAATTCTTTCCATCTATCTTGATAATTTCTCATGCCTCAACCTTCCAACGGATGGAACATAGATATAGAAGTTCAAAATAAATTCTACAATTAAATTAGCAAAACCTAGAATCCTTGATCTTCTCTGAAAGCATTTAAAGTGGCTTCCACATCCTCATCATCATACTCAAACTTTAAGAAAACATCTAAAAAAGGTGATGGCACGATCTGTTGTCGGTGGGTTTGGGTTGTCGAGGGAAGGGCGACAAGCGGGTAGTGGGTGGGGCGTCAAACGGATTTGGGCGATCCACGACGGTCTTCGATAAGGGTCGACAAATGGAAGCAGCGGTTGGTGGCTAAGGTCGGTGGCGGTAGCGATCAAAGGGCGGCGTCGGTCAGAGGTCAGCGACTGTCGACGGTCGGGGGTGCAGGCCGTTGGAGGTGGCGGCGGTTGAGCAGTGGCGGTCGGAGGTCGGGACGGCGGCGGTCGTAGGCGTCGGCGGTCGAAGGTCAGGCGGGGAGGGGGGATCGTGGGCGTCGGCGGTCGAAGGTCGGGAGGTGGTGGTAGGGAGTAGCGGCGGTTGGGGATCAGCGACGGTGGTGGTCGTGGGCGGCGGCGGTCTGGCGGCGGTTGTGGGCGTCGGCGGTCAGCCGGCGGCGGCGAAGGTGGGGGTTGGTGGAATTTTTAATTCTTCAAAATTTGAATGGATTTTGAAATCCTTCATTTGAAAAAAATTGAAGAAATTAACTCCAATTAATTTTGCAACCAAAGATGATAAGAATGAAATTCAAATTTCAATTCTAATAAATTCCTACCCAAACATAATAACCAATTAATTCATATTCCAATTCTATTAAATTCCTTTTAGCATACAAAATGCCCGCTCATATTTGAGGTTTACCTTCATTCTCCATATCAATTATTTTATGGTTTGTGTGAGTGGTGAAAAGAGTAACTATAGTAGTAATAATAATAAAAATGTATTGTTTAATTGAATAATGTTAGAAAAGGCTGCAAACGAACCAAACGAACACGAAGATGGCCTTGTTCGTGTTCGTTTATTAAAAAAATAAGTTGTTCATGAACTGTTCACGAACACTTACCGAACGAAATATTTTGTTCGTGTTCGTTCATTAAGGAGATAAAAATGTTTATGAACTGTTCACGAACATTTACCGAACATAAACGAAGACAAACAAATTTTCATGAAAATAAACAAACACAAACGAAAAGTTCCTAAACACAACAAATACAAACGATCATATATTCATTTTACAATAAATCACAAACATTACACAAAATCCATCAAATATAAATAAATACTTAACATAATTACCACAAACAGAACTTTTAAGTAAACGAACACAAACGAACGTAAACGAGCACATTACCGAACGTTCACGAACATAAATGAACGAACACGACATCTATTCATGTTCGTTTATTTAACTAAACGAACAAAATCTTCTTGTCCATGTTCGTTCATTTATTAAACAAACACACATAAACGAACTTTCCGCCGAACGTTTCAGGAACTGTTTGTTGAATGTTCAGTTCGTTTGCGGCCCTACTGATAAATATGATGAATGCAATATGAATGTTTTTTAATAAAATGAGAGGTAAATTTAAAAAATAATAACTTTTAATTAAATTATAGGTATGTTGATAAAAAAAAAACCATTGTGAATACATCATCACATCATCCATCCCCAACTCCACCTTCATATATTGGTAAAGACAACTCACTCCATCCTATCTCCCATCCCCATATGTCACCCCTCTTACGTATATTTTTAGGGGAAATCAAACTCATCGCTCATATTTGAGTGGTTACATTCATCTCTCATATCCATTATTTAATTTGATATATTTTATGAGTGGATACGACCCTTGGTTCAGTTCTTAACCTTCTTCGTCCAACGGTTTCTAATAGGTGAACATCAACAATAATCCACACACTTGTGACTGATTTTGACAACCGAAACACCCCATTTTGTCTTCGGTCTCTTACGATACGATACAACAGGCAACGAACACCCTGTTTTGTTTCTGTTTATCAATAACGAACAGCCCCAATAAAACTTCGATTTGCGGTTTAGACAACTACCTTGGTTCACAGTTTCAAATGACACAACAGATAAACAGAAAATCAAAATTTTAGTTTCTGTTACTTTCGAATTCAACAGTCCACATCAGCAGCAAAAACGTCTTGAGTCTAGGATTGAGAGTATTATATATGAACCAATTATTCAACACACGATTACAACTTGTTTCATAAGAACCGTCAATAAGCTTACTAAACTATATATTGACCCCTAGACTCCTAGATAATACAATTTTGACGACAAACTAACTATACATAAACTACATAATTGAACCGCTAACTTTTGTATTAAACTTGATCATTAATTAAGGTTAACATCTAGGATTCTTACAGTCATGTTGCCGTGGTGTATTTGAGCATTTTCGAGATAATACAAATGACTTCCATGTATGGAAAAACCTGCATAATTCCCAGAAACATCCTTCATACAAAAAGTAGTAATGTTTTACTTGTAATGCAGGCACAATATGTTAGCAACGATCCCGGATATATGGGTTGCAAGAAGAAGGAATGTAAGAAATTTGATCAGAGGGGCAAATGTTTGGTGACAACATGCAGTGCATCAATCACATTTCATGTTATCAACATTAGAACTAGTATCCAGTTTGTCTTCTTCGGCGCTGGATTTCAGACACCTTGTGTTTTAGCTAAATCTAGCGTACTCAAGTTTGAAAATCCAAAAAAGCCATTGTATGGGCATCTCTCTAGTGTTGATTCTACAGGGACATCAGTAAGCACCTTCTTGTCAACAATTTCATGTAGTGTTATTTTATGCCAATCTTTATTAAAGAATCGCATGATTATTCTTTTATATTTACAAGAGAATCTTAAGATGCAAACTGAATCAAGTAACATTTCAGACAAAGATTTCATTCTTTTCTCCCCTGATATAACTGTTGGTCATGTGCAGATGAGAGTAACGTGGGTCAGCGGAGACAAAAATCCACAACAAGTTCAATACGCGAATGGGAAATCACAAACATCTCGTGTTACTACATTTTCCCAAGATGACATGTGCAGTATGTTCCTATATTGAGTTGTATCAAGTTCTTTCTCTTGTACTTCAGATTAGCTGCAGATAGACCATGGAATAGGCTTTAAATCATGCTAATTAATGTAGTTCTAACAAGTTACATGGGATATACTATATATTTTATTTTATTGGTAATAAATTTAAACTAATTTACTCTAAAATTCTTCTCATGTTTCGTAAAATCAAGCTTCTGGGCTACAGAGCCCTGCAAAGGATTTTGGCTGGCATGATCCAGGATACATTCATTCCGCGGTGATGACTGGACTCAAGCCTTCAACAGGGTTCTCCTACAGATATGGAAGGTACGCCAATGCTTTCATAAAAGCTTAAACAAGAAAATTTATCATAAAATATACAAAATGGGTTACCAAGGTAAACAATCTAACAGGTGATGAGATGTAGCTAGTAAATTTCAATTTCTTTGTATTTCAATTTTGTAGCAATTCAGCTGGTTGGAGTCCAAGAATCAGCTTTAAGACTCCCCCTAGTGGTGGATCAGATGAACTAAAATTCCTGGCATTTGGTGACATGGGCAAGGCCCCACGTGATGCTTCTGTCGAACATTATATTCAGGTAAATGTCGTCGCTTGGCCTGTAATAAAATCATTTCCTACAGAATTTCATTATTCTTGCCACTTTGTGACTAGTGTTATTGTAAATTTTTGGATGACCATTTTTATAGCCCGGATCAATAGCTGTTGTTCAAGCGATGGCTGATGAAGTCTCATCCGGAAATGCAGATTCAATATTTCACATTGGCGATATAAGTTATGCCACAGGTTTTCTGGTGGAATGGGATTTCTTCCTTCACCTTATAAGCCCTGTCGCTTCACGACTATCTTACATGACTGCAATTGGGAATCATGAAAGGTATGGACCATATAACCGCTATTTATGTTTGAATCTAGACATTACATGATTCATTTTTCAAATTGCTTGAATACCATAACAACGAAGTGACATTCACTTACCATGATATCCAATAGAAATATACCAAGGAAACAAGAACAAGTAGTAATGGAATTGCCTAAATAATAAGTTTCTAAATTACAGTCATATTATCTACATCTTATTACAAACATGGTCACACTAATGAATGATGCAAAAACTTTTAGGGATTATGTGAAATCAGGCTCATTATACATCACACCAGACTCTGGAGGAGAATGTGGGGTGCCTTATGAGAGTTATTTCCCAATGCCAACGCCAGCAAAGGATAAGCCATGGTACTCCATCGAACAAGGAAGCGTGCATTTTGTAGTCATTTCAACTGAACATGATTGGTCAAAAAATTCAGAGCAGGTTCATTACTAATGCGTTATGAATTAAAATATATAAAGCCATTGTTTCTGATAACTGACATACATGCTACCCGTGATAGTATCAATGGATGAGCAAGGACATGGCGTCAGTCGATCGATCAAGAACTCCATGGCTGATATTTACAGGGTAAATATGAGCATAGATATGTATAAAAGGGATAATATATATTTGGAAATTTCATTTCTCGGTCATGGGCTATTGTTTCCGCTAATTTTTCTAGTTGCTATATATTTCAGGCACAGACCAATGTATTCTAGCTGTGGAAGCGTTGACCCTCGATTTGTCCTACAAGTTGAACCCTTGCTATTGGCAAATAAGGTATCATCAAGTGACAGGATTGTGCTAGCTTCAACATGCAAATAAAATGTTAAGAGTGTCTTTTATCTCATTACCATCTAAAGCCATAGTCTGCTAAAAGTTCATACCTTTAAATATGATTACTTTCACACATATCTTGTTTACGCTAGTTTGAAACATTTACTTTGATTCACAAGTAAGAACAGACTCTTTCTTTTCAGTCCAATGTAGTCCAATCAAAAACCATACCAAAATAAAGACACCCAGATAGGTCAAAAAGATTCATCAAATTTGCGCGCGATCTAAATTGCAGTGAACTGTAATAAGCAAAATTCCCTTGGTAAATGAAATTGTATATATATATTTACTAATTTTTCAACCTTTGGCGAATGAACCAGGTGGACTTGGTTTTGTTTGGGCATGTCCATAACTATGAAAGAACATGCGCGGTGTATAGGAACCAATGTAAAGCAATGCCAAAGAAAGGTGCAGATGGAGTGGACACCTATGACAACAAGAATTACGAAGCACCCGTTCATGCAATCATCGGGATGGCTGGATTCAAACTTGACAACTTTCCTCCTATGGTAAATACGGATTTTATTGTTTATGTCTAAAGACACATGCTGATATATATGTAATAATTTTCAGGCTGGTAAATGGAGCATATCAAGAATAAGTGAATTTGGATACGCGAGAGTCCATACAACAAAGACACAATTAGATTTTGAGGTACTTACTGAAACCATCGTCCAATACTTTGAAATGTGTATATACATATTCTACACACATTCATAATTTTTTTTTTGCTTTGAAAATCAGTCGGACTAATGGATGATCATGTGCGTTTCAACATTAAAAATGTCGCAGACTAAAGTCATGATATTCATGACTATATTCTAGTACATGTTTATCGTTTTTGAAAATATATTGATAATATATTTCCAAGAACACAACAAAAGTTTAACATTTAGATTTTTAAACACCCTGCTTTCTGTAATTCAAAGTTGTCATGGATAATTATAAGTAACTTTATTCATAATTTTGCTCTGCTGTTTTTGCAGTTTGTAAATGCAAATACAAAGAAGGTTAAAGATAGGTTCCGAATCATCAAAAGCTGAAATCCATGAATATGTGATGATGATGTTTGTTTACCTGATTGTATATCAAAGAAGAAAAGGGTGGTATGATGTTTAAAACCCATTGAAAACGATGTGATTATCACTAACCCTTTACTGTGTAATTTTACATGAGCAATTGAGTTTTGAACAATATATATGTTATCACGGTATAGAATTATATAAGCTGAAAACATCAACTGAAGTGAGCATGCTAGAAATGACTTGTATATATGTGGAGTATGCGTTTCTTTTAACTTTCTGCGTCTATATTATGAGCATATATCTGAAATATATACACACAAACCTGAAGTAATCATTGTTGAGGTGTCTAACTAATGAAAGAACAAACGGTCATTGAGACAATTGGTAGTGTATCATTGTGTTTAAACCAAGCACTACTAGAAAACTGGGCAATTGCTATCAAATTTACGACTGAAAAAAAATGTTCGGATTAGCCACTGAAAACTTTATTGTTGCAATTTCATCAACTTACTCTGTAATGGTCGCAAATCTATAGAAAACATAATAAATACTTTTAAGAAGAGTTAATCTATAAAATACAGTCGCTAAATCATCACAAATATATGAAACAATAAAAGGTTTGGTTTAAATTGCAACTGCTAGGATTTGCAACCACATTTCGGTTGCAATATTATTCAAAAATAAAAGCGTTAATATAAAATCGGGAATTTAATTTTTACTGCTTTGCGCTCGAAATTAGGGCCTTTAGTCTATTATTAGATCTCAAAATAGAGTTGCTCTCTACCATCACAACACCTCCATTGAATCACCTCTGTTCGGTTAGCCCCATTTTATGTAGATGCCTTAGTTAGCCACTAAGCTGAAATTATAAGTTTCGATCATTTTATGATCGCAACTGTATACTTTCCCTTTTGATATTAAATCGATTATCATTTCCATCTTAATTGATAGTGTTTGTGTACTTGCTACAATTGTTCTTCAATGCTTTCGTTTGTGTAATACCGTTGCCCAATACACGATATCTGTATCACTAGGTTGATGTTCATTTTATTTTCCCTAACATACACTCAGACATGATAAGCTACATTCTTTTAGGATTGTTAAGAACTTAGTTCATATGATTTAGTGAGAGTTATATGTTGGCATTATATTGTTTAGTACGGGTCACTTGTTATAGATGGACCATCTATTGGGAGATGTTAATTGAAGTGCTAGTCCAACATAGTGTAATATTCAATTTATTTATCGCTAAATTATCACAAATATATGGTAACATGTATTTTTCATATCAATCTTGAATTTTGTATTTCTTCTATGATAAGTATTTTGACACGATTTGATCCTTTGCATTTATGTTTTAGTTTTGTTCGTCCTTAGGTGAAACAACTCGTTTTGCTTTATTACAATTTAGAAGTGTATGGAAAATTGTGGACTTTGTTATGTGTACGCATTTTGGTATTTCTTCGTTCTCCTTGGGATCCAGTAGTTTTGGTTCTAAAAACGACTTGTCTCGTTAGAATAATTTAGGGTTTGGGGAGGAAACTAAAGTCACAAACAAAACACAAACTAATGCTTTAGAACTCACATACAACACTAATTTTGAAACACATCACACTTTCATTCATCTAACTGAAACATATAAATACTACTGCTATAACACCCTTCCGGTTTAAAGAAATAAAAATAGGTTTGAATGATAAACGGAAAGATGAGGGGCTAAAGTTGCTTTAAAGAAAATCCAAAACCTAAACCTTCCTTATTTATAGTAGAGAGGCACCTCCCCTCCCCTTACTTGTGATCCAAGATTGCTAAAAGTGGTAAGCCAGAGATAGAAAGTGTTGCCTAGAGAGAAAAAGTAAAGAAATCATCAAAGGTAAATGATTTCTTTCTTGTTGAGCTTGGTTCGCGATGGATCTATGATTCGAGATAGTGTATGTATGGTTTATGTTGATTAAGTTTGCATCTTTGCATGTTAAAGGTGTTGAACTTGGGATTTTTACTTCTCGATCGAGGGTTCTAGCAAGTTCTACCCAAGAGGTAAGTTCTAGACCTCTTTCTTACATGTTTACATTAAATTGGGGCTAGTATGCATACTATAACATCCTTGGTTTTTGTACTTGTAATTATTTAGATTTATTCTATAAGAATACTTATGATAGTCATTCTATGTGAAACTTTATCATACACACTTACTCTTATCATAACTCAACAAAAATCACGTGAAATTTTGTTCCCATGCATACTAGTAAATTTTTTAATTAAACTATGCTTATTATATCTTGTAATCACTTATGATTTGGTTAAGAGTATTAGAGGCCTATACATTTTATTTCATAACCAATAACAATTTATAATCACCTTATGCTAAATCTTTTTAATCAATTTTAAACATCAAACAACACTACATGTTACATAACCACTTCCAGGCCTTTCTCTTAAATGATTTTATGACACATTATAATTATTATTTTATTTATGTATTTTATTTTATATATTTTTCAAATTCCAATCATAACCTCTATTTGACAGACCTGTAACTCACCATTAACACTATCTATAACCCCCTCCTAATCTTTACTATAAAAGCAAACCTTAGGTCTTATTTTTCCTTTGCCCATTCTTTAAATCACAAACTCTTCTTTCATCTGTTGATTTTGACCAATTCGTTTACACGTAATTTCAAGAATTCTTTAGTGCTAAGGTAATCTTTAATCTTGTATTACTTTTATATTATGTATTTTTTATGTTGTTTTAATTTTCTTTATTTTGTTTTAGTCTATAAAATTCATCCAAACATCCAGACATACACTATATTATTGTATGATGGATGTAAAGAATATAAATGATGAACAAGTCCATCAATGAAGTGATTCAACTATTGTTCTCATGACTTCATGTCCTTACTTTTCTTATTTCTTCTACTAAATCTCTTTTTATTTTAATCACGATCTATCATTAACTCTAACACTCATTAACCCTCAAACACTCACTAACCCTCTAACATTCACTAACATGCCTAAATCAAGCTAAAAACATGCCAACATAAGCAAGGAATTCCGTTTGCACATGGACGGTTATGCTGACGCATTCGGCTATTACACAAGATTATTTTTCTAAATGATGGCTATGCCGAAGTCTTGGAAGGTTCTTAATAACTCAAATGGACTCTAATATACTACATATTGACATATTAGGACTCATTCTAACCCGTTTTACGCTTTAAGAATTTTAAAAGAGCACATAAATGCCTTACTAGAATTAGGGCAACATGAGGTCCGACTTCAACTAACCATAACTTGGTCATAATAAACTAAATTTAAGCAAATTCAGACTCCACAATAAGTTTTTCGAGTTATCTTTTTAACAATATTTTATATGTCTTTAAATTTATTTCGACAACTCCATAACAACCTTCACAAGATAAGTGCGCATTTCAGCACCTTTTGTCTTGTGCTACTAATGGATGATCATGTTGCGTTTCAACTTTAAAAATGTCACAGACTAAAATCATCCTATTTATGACTATATTTTAGTACATGTTTATTTTTTCTAAAATTATTTTGATAATTTATTTCCATAAGCATAACAATAAACATAACAAAAGTTTTACTTTTATGTTTATAAACATTCTGATTTTAAAGTTATCATGGAAATTATAAGTAACTATATTTGTAATTTTCTCTACTACTTTTGTAGTTTGTTAATGCAAATACAAAGAAGGTTGAAGATAGGTTCCGAATCATCAGAAGGTGAAACCCATGAATGTGTTATGATATTTGTAAAGGGTGATATGGTGTTGGAGAACGATATGATCATTACCAATCCTTTACCATGTAATTCAACATGACCAATTGAGTTTTGAACATTATATATGTTGTCATGGTGTATAGAAATTATATAAGCTAAAAACATGAACTAAAGTGACCATGCCGAAAATGATTTTTATATATGTGGCCTTTGTGTTTCTTTTAGCTTTGTGCATCGAAATTTGAACATAATTCTAAATATACACACATGGACCCAAAGTAATCATTATTGAGGGGTCTGACTAATGACAGAACAAAAGGTCATTGAGACAATTGGTAGTGTATCGATTGGTTTGAACCAAGTCCCTGAGTAGGTGGATTGTGACTAGATACCGTGTTAAGGATAAAAGTGATTTGATATTTATCGTTGACATAAACGAAGTAGTACTGTAACACCCGGATATAAAAAAAAAAAGAAGAAACGAAGAGAAAAAGAAAAAAAAAGAGAAGTATAAAGCAAGAAAGGTGAAATAACATAAGTTGAGGGGTTAAAGTTGTGCAAGAGGCAAACTTTAATATTATTATGTTTAAAAGTGGGCATGCCCGCTCCCTCTGCTCACCAACTGCCTTCGGTAGCAGCAAAAGAAGAAAATCAGAGTTCATCGGTTTTCTAGAGAGAAGAAGAAGAAGATCATCTAGAACGTAAGATTTTGTGTGTTTTGTTCAGTTTCAGCTGGGTTTTCAGCTTGTAGACCGAGTCTTATGTGTTCTCTGTTTTCGGTTGGGTGTTTTTGGTGTGTTTAGGTGTTTGAACTCCAAGTGCTCTTGAGTTTGGGGGAGTTTTACTTGAAGGCTGCTGTAGGTGAGTTCTAGATCCCTGGTTTTTCTGTTTTAAACATGTTTTGGGGCTGAAATGCATGTAAACTGTTATTTTTGAAAGTTTCAGTATGTTAACCATATATGTTTCCCCTGTTTATGTGCGTATATGTGTTTGTGAATGTTTGACTGAATTACATGGTTGTATGCTTGTTTTATGAGCTTAGTATGCTAGATTTGGGCTAGGATTATGTAAAAATGATGATCGGGAACTGAAAATTTACATAAGTTAGAACTGCTATACTGCCTATACGCTTAAGTGTTGCTCATGCGCCCAAGTACTCATACGCCTGCATAGTTTCCATGTGCCTATGTTTTTGCCCATACGCCTAAGTGTTGCTCATGCACCTAAGTTTTTCCCATGTGCCTAAGTTTTTCCCAATGCGCCTAAGCATTCCCAATGCGCCTAAGCATTCCCATGCGCCCAACTGTTCATGCACCTGCATAGTGTCCATACGCCTGCATAGTGCTCATGCGCCTAAGATGACTTAGAATTTTTCTGAAATTTTGGGAAAAATAGAAATTTATGATTAAGCTCTAGGATGTTAAGGTGGGTTATGTTTGTTCATGTTATGCATGTTGTGGCCTGTTATTGATGTTCCTTATTACGTATTATTACGTCACTTTACGTGGTGTGTTAATGTTCTTATACGTAAAGTATTATATAATGAAAGTGAAAGACATTATTAACGAAGTGGAACCTAATGAAAGAATGTAAAGTCTTGCAAGCAAGGAGGTTCACAACTCATTGAGGGGTTGTTAGCTCAACTATATACGGTTTAGCTAACCCATAAGGATGCCTACAGGGGTCAATCCTTGTGATTGACCAATATGTATGAAACGGGACCCTTGTCGCTTGCCTCGGTACTGGAGTCAGCTTCATGCACAATGTTAGGGGTCTATTTATAGACTTCGGCCCAGTACCAGCTTCATGCACAATGTTTGGGGTATAGCATATGACATGAGTCTAGATGAAAGTGAAAGATAATGATGAAAGTACGAAATGAATGAAAAGAATATTGAAAGATAATAATGATATTATCAAGTTGTACGTATGTTGTGTGATCACGAACGAAAAGGTTTTTACTAAAGGTAAAGTATTTTATTATATAAAACTAGAACTCACTCAGCAACGCTGACTTTTCATGCATTTTCAGTTGGCAGGTAATTTGTTGCTGAGGATGGCATGACGGTGAAGCTACTTGGCGAGCAAGACTGGCATCCATCTCATGCAATAATAATGATGTTGTTTTGCAATACAACTAAGTGATATTTTATAATCATGAAAACAACGATGTATTACTTGGCAAATGTGTTTATTAATGCATGAAATGGTTTTTGATGAATTATTCCGCTGCAATATTTATTTACTTAATAAATCTTAATATGTTTTGATATAAATGAGGTTGAGTTTGACCAACTGTGGGGTTCCCGAGAACGGGGCCTTACAAGTTGGTATCAGAGCCAAAGTTTAAGAGAAATGGGTAAATATTTTCAAAACCTATACTTAAACTAAGAATGGGACCGAATAGAGGGATGCCAGCCCATGTAGCTACGTGCCATCAGGTAATTTACTTTCTTTAAGTTAACCGGTATTATGTGGGTGTGCTATTTGATTTGTGTGCTCTTAGTAGATTTGGTGATGTAGTCAGGATAGGAAATGCTTGGGGGATGAAGAGTAAAGTAAGTGGCTAATCACAACTGGCCACTGTAATTAGGGACTTACTATACTTGACATAAACCAAGCTATTACCTTGAATGATCGTGTTGGTGTTTGAATCTTATAGTGTTTAGAGGATGGCGGGTGGTAGATCTTCGAAGGCTTCGCGAGGAGGTGTGCAGGATGGTCGTGGTGCTAGCCCACGAGTCACCGGGAACATGGCTAAGGCTGCTGGGATGGCTCCTACAAAGCCCGAGCTTGATCACCAGGAAGGCGGTGATGAGAGTGCTAATTTGAGAGCCTCTGTAAAAGAGGCAGTTGTAGAGGAAGTTCATCAGGTCACGCAGACGATCCTGCCGTCTGTGGTGACCGAGGTTATTCGTGCTGTAAGGGAGGATGAAAGGAAAGAGAAGGAGGAGAGGAGGAGGACCATTGGGAGAGGTTCTGGTGAAGGGGAGCAACCAGAGACTGAGATAGTTGTCTCCAGTGATGATGAGGAGGAGGAAGCGGTGCAGGAAACCGCCAAAGGGTGTAGTTATGGGGCATTCCAGAGATGCAAGTCCCCAACTTTTGATGGGAATGGTGATGTTGCTGCTGCTCACTGATAGGTGAGGGAGATGGAGGCGGTGCTCGATATTAGTGAGTGCCGAGAGGACCAGAAGGTGAAGTTTGCTACCCACTCGTTCGTGGACTTGGCCTTATGCTGGTGGGACAACATTGTCCAGGCTGACGGTAGCAGGGTGATTGGGAGGATGAGGTGGAATGAGCTGAAGAAGCTGGTGATTGAGGAGTTTTGTCCTCATAAGGAGCTCGACAAGATTGAGAGAGAGTTCCTATAGCTGGAGGCAGGAACCATGACACACCAGCAGTATACTACCAAGTTCAATGAGATGGCAAGGCTGGTGTCGGACCAGGTGACGCCGGTGTCAAGGAAGATCAAGAGGTATATTCAGGGTTTGCCGGCAGACATCCGCAGGCACATGATCGCAGCCTGGCCGAGTACTTTTAGGTCGGTGGTTGATCTGGCAGGGAGGTTGTATGATGAAAGAGAAGTGGCAGTGGTGGAGGTGAACAAAAAGGGTGGTGGTGATAGGAACTGGAATGGGAAGCGGTTTGGTCGTGGTGGTTTTACCCCGAGCAACAAGAAGGCAAGGATGGATGACCGAAGGGTAGGGTCGGCAGGTACTGGGTCTAGGATGTGTAACAGATGTGGGAAGGACCATGCTGGGGAATGCAAGTAGGGATCAAATCTCTGCTTCAAGTGTGGGAAGCCTGGTCATAGGGCAAGGGATTGTGGAGTGACAAGGTGCTACAATTGTGGCGAGATTGGGCATACGAGTAGAGATTGCAGGAAGCCGAGGGCCGAGAGTTCTGGGGCAAAGAAGGGGACCGAGAAGGATGGGAAGGGAGCAAAAGCCAGAGCATTCATGATGACTCGAGAGGAGGCTAGAGTGGACCCCAATGTCGTGTCAGGTACGTTCCTTGTAAACCAAACTTGTGCCTCGGTATTATTTGATTCTGGTGCTAGCAAGAGTTTTATTTCTGCTACCTTCTGTGCTGAGTTACCTATTAGGAGTAGAAAGATTGATGAGCCATTTGATGTAGAAACTGCCATTGGTAAGTCTACTAGGATTTCTGATCTGATAGAGAATTATGACATAGAATTGGAAGGCCATAGGTTCTCTGCTAAATTATTCGTGATGCCCCTAGGCGGATTCGATGTGGTTCTAGGGATGGATTGGTTAGCAGCCTATGAGGCAAATATTATGTGTCGCAAGAAAATGATCTGATTAACTGCGCCTGATGGGAGTTTGGTGACGATCTACGGTGATCGAGTTACTACGGTTCCGAAGGTGATTTCGATGGTGGTGGCGGAGAAGTGCATGAAACGTGGATGTAGTGCCTACCTGGCTTACGTGAAGGATGTGGATGTGTCAGTACCACAATTGTCCGATGTACCAGTTCTGTGTGACTTTCCAGACGTGTTCCCAGAAGATTTACCAGGTGTGCCACCGGACAACAAGATCAAGTTCCAGATCGACTTGATACCTGGTGCTCAACCTGTTGCTAAGGCACCGTATCGATTGGCTCCGTCAAAGATGAACGAGTTGATGACTCAGCTACAAGAGCTATTGGATAAAGGATTCATTTGACCAAGTATCTCTCCCTGGGGTGCTCCGGTCTTGTTTGTAAAGAAGAAGGACGATAGTATGAGGATGTGCATCGACTATCGTGAGTTAAACAAGTTGACGGTGAAGAACCGATATCCACTACTGAGAATTGATGACTTATTTGATCAGATCCAAGGTGCCAGTTGGTTCTTGAGGATAGATCTCCGATCTGGTTACCATCAGTTGAAGGTGAAGGAGCAGGATATCCCTAAAACAGCTTTTCACACGCGTTATGGACACTACGAGTTTCTCGTTATGTGTTTTGGTCTAACTAATGCACCAGCTGCCTTTATGGATTTGATGAACCGAGTGTGTCGGTCGATGTTGGATAAATCAGTGATTGTGTTTATCGATGATATCCTGATTTATTCGAAGAGCGAAGAGGAGCATGCCGGTCACATTCGTGAGGTATTGGAGACACTTAGAAGAGAGAAGCTGTATGCTAAGTTCTCCAAGTATGCTTTCTAGTTGCGCGAGGTTCAGTTTTTGGGTCATGTGGTAAATTCCGAAGGGATCATGGTAGACCCGACAAAGGTGGAGGCGCTGATGCAATGGAAGACTCCAAAAACGTCATCTGAGATCCGCAATTTCTTGGGTTTAGCGGGCTATTACAGGAGATTCATTCAAGACTTTTCTAAGATAGCCTCACCATTGACCAAGTTGACTCGCAAGGATGTGAAGTTTGTATGGGGTTTAGAATATGAGAGTGCTTTTGAAAAGTTGAAGACAAGATTGACTTAAGCTCCTGTTTTGACATTGCCCGAAGGGAATGAAGACTTGGTGGTCTATTCGGATACTTCTTATTCAGGATTGGGTTGCGTGCTGATGCAATGGGGTAGGGTTATAGCCTATGCGTCCCGAAAGTTGAAAATCCATGAGGCTAATTACCCTACTCATGACTTAGAGCTAGCGACAGTGGTCTTTGCATTGAAGATTTGGAGGCACTACTTGTACGGGACGAAGTGCACTATCTTCACTGATCACAAGAGCTTGAAGTATTTCTTTGAGCAAAAGGATCTCAATATGAGGCAAAGGAGGTGGTTAGAGTTGATCAAGGATTATGATTGTGAGATCCACTACCATCCGGCCAAGGCCAACGTAATGGCGGATGCCCTTAGCCAAAAGGAGAGACCCGAGCCAATCCGGGTGAAAGCTTATCAGTTGGTGATGACCTCCCATGTGATGACACAGGTCAAGGGGTTCCAAGATGAGGCGTTGAAAGAAAAGGGCCTTAACTCCGAAAGGATGAGAAGTTTAGTCACAGAGTTGGGTGAAAACACTCTCGGAGTTATAACCTGCTTCGGGCGGATGTGGATCCCTCATTATGGAGACCTACGGGGGAAAATCATGGATGAAGCTCATAAGACTCGATACTCCATTCATCTCGGTGCTACAAAGATGTATCATGATATGAAGAAAGATTACTGGTGGCAGAGCATGAAGCGCGATGTAGCAGAGTATGTGAGCAAGTGCCTTACTTGCTTGCAAGTGAAGGCTGAGCATCAGAAGCCATACTGGAAGATCCAACCTTTGGATATACCCGAGTGGAAATGGGAGCATATCACCATGGACTTCATTACGAAGTTACCGTGTACGGTAAGAGGGTATGATGCCATATGGGTGGTAGTAGACCGTCTGATGAAGAGAGCTTATTTCTTGCCAATCCGTGAGACGTATTCATCTGAGAGGTTGGCGGATCTGTTCATCAAGGAGATTGTGACGCGTCATGGTGTACCAGTGTCTATCGTGTCTGAGCGTGACACTCGGTTTACATCTAAGTTTTGGAATAGATTTCATGACGCGATGGGGACGAGGTTGCATATCAGTACGGCGTACCATCCTAAGACAGATGGTTAGTCGGAGAGGACGATTAAGACGCTGGAAGATATGCTACGAGCATGCGTGATCGATTTCGGAGGAAGTTGGGATGAACACTTACCGTTAGCCGAATTCCCATACAACAACAGTTATCATGCCAGCATTGGTATGCCACCATATGAGATGCTATACGGTAGAAAGCATAGAACGCCTGTATGTTAGGGTGACATCGGACAGAAGGAGTTGGGGAGCGTTGAAGTGATCGAGGCTATGACTGAAAAGTTGGAGAAGATCAAGGCCTTTATGAAGGCGGCAAAAGATAGGCAAAAGTCGTATGCTGACACGAGGCGTAGACAGATTGAATTCAAGGTGGGTGATAGAGTTATGCTGAAGGTTTCACCTTGGAATGGGATCATTCGGTTCAGAAAGCGAGGTAAGCTGAGCCCGAGGTATATAGGACCTTTTCGAATCATTGCTCGAGTAGGAGAGGTGGCCTATAGGTTGGAGCTACCCGATGAATTAAATGGAATTCATCCGACATTCCATGTATCTCATCTGAGAAAGTGCTTAGCCGACGAGGATATGATTGTGCCACTGGAGGATATTGAGGTGGATGAACGGCTCAATTATATGGAGCAACCGGTGGCCTTCATTGACAGAAAAGAGAAGAGGCTGCGGAATAAAGTGGTTCCACTGGTGCGAGTACATTGGAGGCACAGGAAGGGATCCGAGTCTACGTGGGAGACCGAGGAACAAATGAGACAGAATTATCCTCAACTGTTCAAGGAGTGATAGGTTTCGGGGATGAAACCTATATAAGGGGGGTGGACTTGTAACACCCGGATATATAAAAAAAAAAGAAATGAAGAGAAAAAGAAAAGAAAAGAGAAGTATAAAGCAAGAAAGGTGAAATAACCCAAGTTGAGAGGTTAAAGTTGTGCAAGAGGCAAACTTTAATATTATTATGTTTAAAAGTGGGCATGGCCGCCCACTCCCCCTGCTCACCAACTGCCTTCGATAGCAGCAAAAGAAGAAAAGCAGGGTTCATCGGTTTTCTAGAGAGAAGAAGAAGAAGATCGTCTAGAAAGTAAGATTTTGTGTGTTTTGTTCGGTTTCAGCTGGGTTTTTAGCTTGTAGACCGAGTCTTATGTGTTTGTGTGTTTTCGGTTGGGTGTTTTTAGTGTGTTTAGATGTTTGAACTCCAAGTGCTCTCGAGTTTGGAGGAGTTTTACTCGAAGGCTGCTATAGGTGAGTTCTAGATCCCCGATTTTTCTGTTTTAAACATGTTTTGGGGCTGAAATGCATGTAAACTGTTATTTTTGAAAGTTTCAGTATGTTAACCGTATATGTTTCCCCTGTGTATGTGGGTATGTGTGTTTGTGAATGTTTGACTGAATTACATGGTTGTATGCTTGTTTTATGAGCTTAGTATGCTAGATTTGGGCTAGGATTATGTAAAAATGATGATCGGGAACTTAAAATTTACATAAGTTAGAACTGGTATACTGCCCATACGCCTAAGTGTTGCTCATGCGCCTAAGTTTCCCATGCACCCAAGTACTCATGCGCCTGTATAGTACTCATGCGCTTGCCTAAGTTTTTGCCCATACGCCTAAGTGTTGCTCATGCGCCTAAGTTTTTCCCATGTGCCTAAGTTTTTCCCTATGCGCCCAAGTGTTCCCATGCACCCAACTGTTCATGCTTCTGCATAGTGTCCATGCGCCTGTATTGTGCTCATGCGCCTAAGATGACTTAGAATTTTTTTGAAATTTTAGGAAAAATAGAAATTTATGATTAAGCTCTGGGATGTTAAGGTGGGTTATGTTTGTTCATGTTATGCATGTTGTGGCCTGTTATTGATGTTCCTTATTACGTATTATTACGTCACTTTACGTGGTGTGTTAATATTCTTATACGTAAAGTATTATATAATGAAAGTGAAAGACATTATTAATGAAGTGGAACCTAATGAAAGAATGTAAAGTCTTGCAAGCAAGGAGGTTCACAACTCATTAAGGGGTTGTTAGCTCAACTGTATGCGGTTTAGCTAACCCATAAGGATGCACACAGGGGTCAATCCTTGTGATTGACCAATATGTACGAAATGGGACCCTTGTCGCTTGCCTCGGTACTGGAGTCAGCTTCGTGCACAATGTTAGGGGTCTATTTATAGACTTCGGCCCAGTACCAGCTTCGTGCACAATGTTTGGGGTATAGCATATGACATGGGTCTAGATGAAAGTGAAAGATAATGATGAAAGTACGAAATGAATAAAAAGAATGTTGAAAGATAATAATGATATTATCAAGTTGTACATATGTTGTGTGATCACGAACGAAAAGGTTTTTACTAAAGGTAAAGCATTTTATTATATAAAACTAGAACTCACTCAGCAACGCTAACTTTTCATGCATTTTCAGTTGGCAGGTAATTTGTTGCTTAGGATGGCACGAGGGTGAAGCTACTTGGCGGGCAAGACTGGCATCCATCTCATGCAGTAATAATGATGTTGTTTTGTAATACAACTAAGTGATATTTTGTAATCATGTAAACAACGATGTATTACTTGGCAAATGTGTTTATTAAAGTATGAAATGGTTTTTGATGAATTATTCCGTTGTAATATTTTATTGCTTAATAAATCTTAATATGTTTTGATATAAATGAGGTTGAGTTTGACCAACTGTGGGGTTTCCGGGATCGGGGCCTTACAAGTACTTTTTATAGATTCGGTTTATTTAAAAAAAAAGAACTAAAAGTGTAAATATTTGAACCAGTGGATTAATGATCCAAGGTTTGTGTCAAACTTTTAATACCATGTATGAGTTAAGGGTGTGGGCCTTATAATACAAGTTTTAGTGTTTAAATGCGAAGTTCCGGCAAGGTTCAATTATCTTCCCAAAGCCTATATTTACCGAATTGAAACTTTCAGTTCCTATTGACCCTCCGATCTACATACACAAACAACACAGGTTAAGGTGCCATTGGAAGGGAAGTCTTCATGTAACAACCCTCCAACATGAGAATATAAATCTAATAAGATAATTGAAAGAAAGAGGTGAAGAAAGGGAGAGATCTGTGCTTGGGGAATTCATTCCCTTTTACATCATATTTATTGTGTTTGATGATGTCTGGGTGGTGGTCGTGAATGGCGTTTGGGAGTGGTCCCAAAGAATTTGTTACGTATGTGGGCCTCGCACCTCACGCAATGGGGGTGTTGTATTTTTATTCGATGTAGGTGTTTCCCGGACTCTTGTTGTAATTGATGCTTCTGAGGGAGGATACAAGAAGGGCCCTCAGATCGCAGACTTGGAGCAGCATATTGTTAAAAGGAATGAATAATTTGTGGATCAATTAAGGGATCAGGTTGACATCATATCCCAATTTAAGGATTAATTATCATGGGCCTACAACTAATGGCCGGCAATAAACTTTATTATGTTTCCTTGTTTATATCTTGTACCCATCTATTTATTTTATATCTTTATACCAATTGTACACATCGATGAAATATAGAAAAATAGAATGCCATGCAAACCGGTTCAAAGATGGTATCAGAGCTATGGACAATCCTAGGATCTGTTCATCGGTTCTTGCTCATCATCTACTTCTCATTCTTCGTAATCCATCCAAACTACTATGTCTAACGACAATAGTAGCAAAGATCTCTCGATCCAGATTGCAAACATTCTCAAAAATGGTTTTAATTCTCAAAACCAAAACCAAAAACAAAACCTTTCAAGCAACCTGAACATCAACCTCAAATTAAACAACCATATATATGCCCTCTGGGCTCGTATGATTCGAGTTGCTATTGGACGAAAATCAAAAGCTGTCCTGAACCATTTGTCTCAAAAACCACCAAAATCAACTGATGATAAGTAGGATGAGTGGGAGCAAAATGATCTTATCGTCTTCTCATGGCTCATACAAAATATTGAACCATCCCTAGCTAGCAACCTCACCGAGTTTCCAATAGCGAAGTCGTTGTGGGACGCTCTGGTGTTTACATATAGCAGTGGGAAAGATAAACTACAAACCTTTGATTTACATGTCAAAGCCAACAAAATCAAATAGAAGGGCATGCCTCTTGAAGACTTCTGGATCGTAATGCAAGGCATATGGGGCGAAATCGAACGTAGGGATCCAAATCCCATGAAGTGTGTAGCAGACGTCGCAACATATAATGCCATTATATCTGAACACAAGCTATTTCAGTTTCTCAATGCCTTGGATCATCAATACGATTCGATAAAAAGAGAGATTCTAAGATGGGATCCATTACCCACGACCGAAGGTGCTGTGACATCTGTCACTCGCAAGTCCGTTAATTAACCTGAAACTTGTTATTTTTCAATTATGCATTTATTGTCTACGTGAAATTAATGAGTTCATAATTGCATTAAATGTGATCATTAGTTAGCCGTGTTAAATTCCAAAATTATAAATAATATTTTAAACTAATAATATTATATATATTATAATTTGTGAAATAAAAAAAAACAATATATTACGGGGTTCGTGATGCCCCAAGCTTTGGACGAGTCGATATCTAATCATGTCGTGCTTCTGTTCGGATATTAATTATCATCAAGTTGGTTCATTAATGGTTAATTAAAAGATCTGGGGTCAAATAAAAATAGAAATAATGGTTTAAGGTTTATTTTAAATATTTAACAAACTTAAAGGAATTAATTATTTCAAAATAGAGGGTTCAAAGTGTAAATATATAAAATATATATATGCAAACGAAATTCGGTCGAACCCTAGCCCGTCCATTTCCTTGCCGTCGACTACCACCGCGAACCACCCCCCCCCCCCCCCGCCGAGCAAGAAGCGGCCACCGCCGACGACCGCCGGGATTCGTCATGAAGCGTTTTCTTTTGTAATCGTCTCTCCGTTTCGTAGTTTCGTTGGTACGCGTCTCGTTATCATTTTCATTTGTTTCGTTATATTATCATTTTCGTTCGGGTTAGGTGGTGTACGGTGGTGCGCGAGTGTGTGTGTCGATGATTAGGCGTGCGTAGATGTATATATGATATGTGTGTGTATTAGCTTGGTGTGTGTGTATACAAGAATTGTGTGTGTATATGTGACCTGTGTGCGTGAGTTGGTGTGTGTGTGTTGAGTGTTTGTTATTATGTGGCTATTGTGTGTGTGATAGATATCATGTGTGTTTTAGTGTGTGTTTGATATATAAGTGTCATGAGATTATACATATATATTAATACAATGTAGGTATGTGTATTATGAGTACATGTATATATATATTACAATGTTTGTGTGTGTATATATATACATATATAAAGTGGGTGTTCTGTACATATGTGATATATAAGTATGCATATGGATGTATGTATTTGCATATTATGAATGTATATATATGCAGGTGTCATGTCATATGTGTGTGTGAGTATGTCAATTGGAAAATAAATTAAGTGTCGGTTGGCTTCTCGGGCCAATAATGGTCAATAATTAGGGGATTGGGATCAAATGACAATGGTTGTGTTTTAGACAGTTTGTTGTTAGAAAATTTGGGTCATTTTGTATGTGTGACAACTTGGTCATATGAAGTCCAAAATTGACGAATTTGAAGTCTAAAATTAAGTTTAAAGAGTTTGCTTTTCAACCCAATTAGTCTTGTCAAAAACCATGGAGTTTTGACCCCCAAAGAGTTGATACAAAAGGATTGATTAAAACTGAATTTCTGGCAGATGGTTTGGTCCGACTCTATAAACACATATCTCTCTCAATTTTTGTCAAAATGATCTGATTTTCTTTAGAAAAATAATTCCATGTGTTATCTTTAAAATCCAATTGGTCTCGCGTTATTTCGTTGTCATTTCGACCTCCAAGCTGAATCTGTGTGCAAACAGTAATGTATGATAAATACTTTCTAAATTACTAAATTGATGGTATTAATTTAAACAACTTAAATAAACTAAAATTGGAAATAAAGATTAATAAATACATATATGAGATGATATGATATAAATGTGTTATCACGTCGAAATAATGCATGAGTCTTGTGGGAACATGTAATTTTAAATATATAAATATATATGTAAATAATAGTGGTGTGTATATATATACTATATACATACATGTATACTCATGTTTAATAATGGGAGTTATCAGTTTATTTAGGTATAAATATATTATATTTATGGTGTGAGAAGCGCGCCAAATTAGAATCGACCCAAGAAAGATTGAATGTGTTATAATGCTTATTAGACGTGTTACAAGTTCAATTGTATATTGTTATTTGTGTTTGATTGCTTGGGTTTACGCGTATTGCAAGAAGTATTTTTGATTTCATTACTTGCTGTATCACAACAAGGTGAGTTTCGCGGTCTCGTTTTCTTACAATTATTTATAAACATCAAGGGGGAAAAGTATGCTCAATTTATTCTTATGCTGTGAACTCATTTAACCTTTTGTACTATTGTGTTTACTGTTTTATAAGTTAATATCTGGTACATGCATGAGTTTTCTGTGTGATTGTTTATTCACAACTATTTAACTCCGGTGTTGGAGCCGACGGACAGGTATTGATAGTACTATTGGGGTGACACCCCCACCCTTGTTTGTTGGTATACTAGTTGGACTGACAGTGGTCACGGACGGACCCTAGGGTGAATATGTTCCGATAAGATTTGTGTGTACGTCATAGGTTTAGTTGTGATGCTCATGTTTACATGTGATATTGCTTGCTTATAACTGTATACACTTATGTCCTACAAACTATTGCACATCATCAAATTTTTATGAAACCTGACAACTCACCAATAATATGTTGACCTTTTGAGCATATCTTTTCAGGTGACAATCATCAAGGATAGCTAGAGACGATGCTTTAGTGATGACCTTAAGGAATGCATTTTAGAATTGCTCTAGCATTTCAAACTATTGTGTTTTTACTTTAAGTTAACATTGTTAGACATGTTTGCATTTAATTGTTCCCGAGTTGTGGGATTTAAAATCATTATACTTGTTTGACTATGTTTGTCATGGAATTGATTAACTGCGACACAAGTCTCCGTTTGTTTCGGATAACGTCATGACATATTGGTTTTTCATCATTTAATGCATCTCTATTAACTAGCAATGTGTTATGACGATCTCGTTTGTTACACCCTCGCGTTTCCGCTATAAGTGGGGGTGTGACATATGCCTACACTGTTGTGTGCAAGGAGAGTGCTCATCAGAGCATTCTTGGAACAACCTCAGGTACTCCAAAGCAGGGCGTGGTGGCAGGACTTGTTGCCATCATACCATCCGAAGCCGAAGGTGCAGGGTTCATCTCTCGAGGGCAACATCGGTCAGACCAGATGCCAAATCACATGGATCGTCAACCCGAGAAGACGAATCTCGATTAAAGGGTAGCCTTTATGGGATGTCGAAGCATACAAAGGAGCAGTGTTTCAAGCTAGTCGGATATCTAAAATGGTGGAATGACGGCCACAAGAAAGGGAATAAGGACGGTGAAAGGCGGTGGTCGCCGTGGGCAGCAAAGAAGCCACTAGCAGCGGCGACGACCACCTGGATTACATCAGGAACAATGGCGGTTTCGGGGGAATGGCAGCTGTTGGAAACCCTGATCTAAGGCTTGACACAGGTACATGGTTTGAGAAATCTATCAAAAGCCCTTCCCTTTTAAACCCAATTCATTTCTCCCCTGAAGTTCTAGATTTATTAAACAACCCCCCTCAACTTTCTTATTTAAATAAGTTTGATTTGAACAAAGATGACTCAAGGTTAAAAATTATAATTTTTTTTTAAATCCACCAGGAAAGTAAATATGGCAAAAACGTATGAAAAACAAGAAAAATCGTGGATACTTGATTGTGGTGCAACTCATACTATGACTTTCAAACTATCATATATGAGTTCAATATCTGAACCAAAGAAACACCACATTCCAACTGCTAACCGAGAAATTATGCCCATCAAAGGAGGGGGACCATTAAAATTTCTCTAACATTAAAACTTTCAAATTTTCTTTATGTACCTTCCTTGTCACATAAACTATTATCTATTAGTCATGTGACCAAGGAACTAAATTGTTCTGTTCTAATGCATCCCGCCTTTTGTTTCTTACAGGACATCAGGACGGGGGAGATTATTGGGCATGGCACTGAACTCCAAGGGTTGTATTACGTAATTGAGGTGACTCATCAAGGTACTATGATGCTAGTTCATGGATCAATCGATAGAAAAACATGGTTGTGGCATAGGAGATTAGGGAACCTATCTACTAGTTATTTACATCTTTTGTTTCTAAAATTATTCCCTTCAAATAAAACATTGACTTCTGAAGCTTGTGTTTTGGCTAAAAGTCATAGACATACCTTTAAACCAACTAATATAAAAATGGAGTTACCATTTTCTCAAATTCATTTTGATATATGGGGACCGATAGAGGTCATGGGGGGGGGGGTCAAAACTTTCATTTTTTCTTACTATTTGTTGATAATTGCACACGTATGACATGGATATATTTCTTAAAGCATAAGTCTAAAGTTTTTGACAAATTCACCATGTTATATTCCATGATTCAAACAAAATTTAAAACTGTAACACCCCGAATTTTATTTGAAAAAAGAGAAAAGGAAACTACGAAGAAAGAAAAGATAATGGACACAAGTGGAGGGGCTAAAGTGGTAAAAGGACAAAAGTCCATTATTTTAATAATAAAAGAGGTATGGCCACCTCTTTAAAAGCAAATCTGCTTTTGGCTCTCGGCCAAAGCAGAAAGAAGAGGAAGCTTTCGAGTTTTTTGAGAAGAAGAAGGAAGAAGAAGCTGCAAAAAGGTTAGTTCTTGAGTTATGTTCGGTTTTAACTTAGTTTGCAGCTTGTAACTGAAGTTCTCGGTGTTTAGAGGTTGTGTTCGGGATTTTTGAAGCTGCTGTTGCAAGTGGGTTTCGGGTTGGAGGTGTTTTGCTCGAAGATCTGCTTCAAGGTGAGTTCTAGATCCCCTCTTTTACTGATTTTCTAAGTATTTGGGGTTGTTATGTATACTGGACAGAAGGTTTTCTAAACCAAACCATGAATTTTAACTTGATGTGCGACTGGGTGCTGTTGGTGTATGTTTCTTGATGTTTTCCTAAGATGTGTATGATGTTTAGTTTGTTCTAAGTGTGTAGTATGATAGATCTGTGCTAAGGATGTGTCAGAACAATGATTGGGGACTAGAAAATGCATAAGTTGCATTGCAGGTTAGTTTTTGTTCATCCATATTTCTTTTCTTTCATTCGCATTTGCTACAGTGTCATTCGCATTTGCTACAGTGTCATCCATATTTGCTACAGTGTCATCCGCATTTGTTTTACCAACATTTCTTTGGACACTTAGAATATTTTTGAAGGCTTTCATTCGCATTTGCTACAGTGTTCAAGGTCTTCCAACAGATATCCACAGACATCTGATCACTGCCCAGCCAAGTACGTTTAGGTCGGTGGTCGATCTGGCGGGGAGATTGTACGATGAGCGAGAGGCGATAGCAATAATGGACGAAGAGGAGGAGCGGGGCTATGTTAGGAGTGGGAACGAAAGGCGGGATGATGACAATGGTGGATTTGAGGCTAGTGGTAAGAAGGTGAGGATGGATGATCCAAGGATGTTAACAAGGGAAGCGAGGGCATGCAAGAAATATAGGAAGGAGCATGCAAGAGAATGCAAGCAGGGATCGAATCTCTGCTTTCAATGTGGGAAGGAGGGGCACCTAGCAAGGGATTCTCACACGATGAGATGTTACAGGTGTGGTGAGAGTGGGCACAGGAGCAGAGACTGCATGAAGTCAAGGACTGAGAGCTCCGAGACAAGGCAAGGGGTTCAGAATGAGGAGAACAAAGGACGAAGGTTAGAGCATTTGCCCTTACCGGGAGGAGGCTAGAGCGGACTTTGACGCGATGTCAGGTACGTTTCTGGTAATTTAATTTGTGCCTTGTGCTTTGATTGTGGTACTAGTAGTAGTTTCGTTCCTGCTGCCTTTGTGTTAAGTTACACGTTAGGAGTAGGAAGATCGATGAGCCTTCGAGGTAGAAATTGCTATTGGTAAGTCCACTAGGTTACCTAATGCCCTAGAAGATTGCGCGATAGAATTGAGAGAGTGCGTGTTTCTTGCTAAGCCGTTCAGGACAGACGTAGGTGGATAGACGTACACCTTCGGGTGAATTGGCTAGCAGCCTATGAGGCGAACACCGAGTGTTGCAAGAAGGTGGTTTGAGCAACCGCGCCAGAAAAGAGTTCGGTGCCGATCTACGGCGATGAAATAATGATGAAGGCCTAGTTCTGGAAAAGGAGATCACCTAATTTAGAAAGTGAGTAAAATTTATACTGAGGTATAAAGGACCAATCTTAATTGTTGCTCAGGTAAGAGAAGTGGCATGTCAACTGGAACTACCCGACGTGTTAAGTGGACCTATCCGACATTCCATGTATCTCGTCTGAGAAAGTGCTCAATCGACGAGGATACGATCGTGCCACTTGAGAATACCGAGATGGATGAAAGATTTAACTACGTGGAGCAACTGAGGGTCATTTCTGATGGAAGGAAAATAAGGGCTAAGGAGAATGGTGTTTCCATTTGTGCAAGTACAGTGGGGCCCAGAAGGAGACTAAGCCTACGTGTAAGATCGAGGAAGAGGTGAGACAGCGTTACCCATGACTGTTCGAGAAGCGACAGGTTTCGGGGACGAAACCTATATAAGGGGGGTGGACTTGTAACACCCTGAATTTTATTTGAAAGAAGAGAAAGGAAAAGTACGAAGAAAGAAAAGATAATGGACACAAGTGGAGGGGCTAAAGTGGTAAAAGGATAAAAGTCCATTATTTTAATAATAAAAGAGGTATGACCACCTCTTTAAAAGCAAATCTGCTTTTGGCTCTCGGCCAAAGCAGAAAGAAGATGAAGCTTTCGAGTTTTTTGAGAAGAAGAAGGAAGAAGAAGCTGCAAAAAGGTTAGTTCTTGAGTTATGATCGGTTTTAACTTAGTTTGCAGCTTGTAACTAAAGTTCTTGGTGTTTAGAGGTCGTGTTCGGGATTTTTGAAGCTGCTGTTGCAACTGGGTTTCGGGTTGGAGGTGTTTTGTTTGAAGATCTGCTTCAAGGTGAGTTCTAGATCCCCTCTTTTACATTATCATCCGCATTTGCTACAGTGTCATCCACATTTGCTACAGTGTCATCCGCATTTGTTTTACCAACATTTCTTTGGACACTTGGAATATTCTTAAGGCTTTCATCCGCATTTGCTATAGTGTCATCCACATTTGTTACAGTTCATCCGCATTTGCTACAGTGTCTTCCACATTTCTTTGGGGACTTAGTTTTTTTTATGAAAGTTTGGGAAGTAGAATTTAAGTGCTGAGAAATGATGTCTTTTGTTGGCTTATACTTGATGTATGTATGATGTTGTGATGTGGTTTATGTTGTGTGTGTGGTGTGTTATCTTTCTTCGTTAAACCATTTTCAAAAACGTATGTATTATGTTATATTATACGTTATGTATGATGTATGACTTTACGTGGTTTGATGTATGTCTATGAATGAACGTAAAGTATTATGTAATGAAGTGAAAGATAATGATAATGAAAAGTGGAACGTAACAAATGAATGAAAGACTTGCAAGCAATGAGGTGTGCGACCATGTTGTCGCAAAAGACTCGGATGGAGTGCAATCAGTGTGATTGCCTCGAAGGGAGTTCAATCCGCGGGGTTGGCTTGAAGGGAGTACAACCATTTAGATTGGCTCGAAGAGAGTCTATTATTGACTCGAAGGGAGATCGATCATTGGGATCGACTCGAAGGAGATCCTTGTCGCGTACCCCGGTACTGTCGGTCTTCGGACATGAGTCGGGTATTGCATGAGACAGGATCCAGATTAAAGTGAAAGATAATGATGAAAGTACGAAACGTACGAAATAAACGATGATGAAGATAATAATAAATATTATCAATGTGTACGTATGATGTGTGATCGCATTCGATTACGAAGGTTATGTTTTAACGAAAGTAAAGTATTTTATTTATAAAACTAGAACTCACTCAGCATTGCTGACTTTTTGTATGCATGATAGTTGGCAGATATTTTATTAATACTGAGGAGTTGTAGGCATGGATGCATACGCTACTGGGAACGTTTTGAGTCTGGCATCCACATTTTGATATGATGTTGTAATCATATATGTGAACGATTTATGTGACGTAATGATATGTTTTAATTATTAATGAAAGTTTCTAAATTCCGCTGCAAAAGTAATGTTTGTTTTAAATATTTTTTGCAATGACGGTACAGCTGTAAGTGTCCCGGGAACGGGGCCTTACAAAAACAAACATTTAGATCCATCAATCTAATAATGGGGGAGAATTCGTTATCACATCAATGAAGCAATTTTGTCAATCTGAAGGAATCATTCACCAAACTTCTTGTCCATATACCCCTGAACAAAATGGTGTTATTGAACGTAAAAATTGTATCCTCTTAGAAATAACTCGGGCTCTTCTGATTAAATCTCAAGTCCCTAAGTCCTTCTGGCCTGAAGTTGTTGCCACAGCCCCCTACCTTATTAATCAACTACCTACCAAGGCCATTAGACTAAGAACCCCTCTTCAAGCTCTATCTGAATTCAGAAAAGTCCATCCCTCAGTCACCCTTTAACCACGGATCTTCGAATGTTCTGTCTTTGTCCACATACCCAAAGTAGATCGAAGCAAACTTGATCCATGTGCCGAGAAATGCGTTTTTGTGGGCTACGGAGTAAACCAAAGAGGGAACCGATATTATAGTCCAAAAAGGCGTCATATGTACACAACCATGAATTGTGACTTCCTTGAAACAGAATTCTTCTACAATTCCCAATGCAGTGGTCATGGGGAGGAAAATAATGGACCCTGAGTTGGTAGAAATGGGTACCATCATCAGAATGAGTTAATCACAGTACCCAAGACGAGTTACCAACATCCCAACAACCTAAGAAGCCATTTATCTGCGTCATAAAACAAAATCCTCCCAACCTAGGATCTGAGGTTAGTAACTCCCAAACACATGATAATCTTGAATCTATTAACATATCTAATAACCATGAGTCAGTATTAAAATAGGTTGAATCAGTACAGGTTGAACAACCCGATGACCATGGGTTAGGAATAGAACAAGTTGAACCTGTACAGGAAGAACAGAGTGAGCTAATACAAGAAGAAACACATGATAAATATGTTCTGCCACCAATGGTGAACAGAGGGGTTCCACTGAAATGATACTCTCCAGAAAGACAAGCCGAGACTTTTCTTATAACAGATATAGCTAAAGGGAACTTGTCCAAAGAAGCTAAGGCCTTTACTTCATCATTATACTTTAAAGAAATTCCAACCTTCGTGGAACAAGCTCTTGGATCAAGAAGTTGGAAACATGTAATGGAAACAGAAATGGAGGCGTTATTAAAAAACGACAAATGGGAAAAGTGTGATCTTCCACCGGGAAAGAAATCCGTAGGGTGTCGGTGGGTATTTACAATTAAGCACAAACCGGATGGAACTATTAAAAGATATAAGGCTCGGTTAGTAGCTAAAGGCAACACTCAAACTTATGAGATTGATTACTTAAAAACGTTTTCCCCAGTGGCCAAAATGAACACAATCTGGGGGTTATTCTTGATAGCTCCAAATGAAAGATGACCACTTTACCAACTTGACGTAACAAACGCATTGTTACATGGAGAGTTAAAAGAAGTATATATGGAAGCACCACTGGGATTCATAACAAACTTTAAACCAAAAGAAGTATGTCGATTAAAGAAGTCTCTTTACTGGGTAAAGTATTCTCCTCTAACATTGTTTGGTAAATTTACTCTGGAAATGAAGATATGGTTTTCAACAAAGCAATTCTGATCATACTCTGTTTCTTAAATGAAAAGGTAAACTTATGACTTTTTTAATTATATATGTTGATAATATGATTATTACATGTAATGATGAGAAAGAAATGAAAAAGTTGAAGGAAAGCTTGTTCATAAAATTTAAGATGAAAGACTTGGGCAGACTTAAATACTTTCTTGCAATTGAAGAACTTTGATTGGAATTGAGAAAGGAAATTACTGAATTAAAGGGCCCGATTCAAGAAGGGCTAATTCTCCGATTACAAACACAAAGGAATTCAAAATATTCTAGGATGAATTACAAAGAAATCTAAACAAACAATATAAAGTGCTTCCTACGGTGGTTACTCCACTACCCCACTAACCCACTAGTTCTCAACTTCCAAACTGTTTTGACTGAGAGGATCACCCAAGGACCCATTTAAGCAGCTCCAATGACCCGATTGCTTTAATTTGTTTCTTTTTTCTTGAATAAACAACAATAGGATTCGTATCAATACTTCCAGCCCGGAAAGACGACTTGTCCTCAAGTCTGCAGAGGAAGGCGGAGTTGTCCTTTTGTTCAGTTCTTCCTCGAAGGGTTCCACAGCAAGATGATGGAATTGTGCAGAATTTTGACTTTTCGGTGGCTTACCCCGCAACTTATACTCTTGCCTGGTATCAACGACCCATGGCGTATGCCATTCAAGTCGTCTAAATGCAATCGGAGATGTATCAGTGGTCCATGGTAGTTGTCTCTCATGTCTTCCGGTGGTGTTCGATGCAATTTCGGCATAAAGACATGGTGGTTGACTTGGTGGCCTGAATAGACATGTTGATGTTGGTTGCGCGAGAATTTCTAATAAAGTTGTTGAAGGAGATGATGTCGGGGTTGGTAGTGGTGCAACTGCAAACATTGATGGGGACGGTGTCGGGATTAGAGTTGTTGCAGTTGTTGGAGATGGCGGTGGGGGGGGGGGTTTGATGTTGTGGCGGTGGTGTCGGAGACGGTAGTGATGCCCCCGGTTTAAGGGAAGACACATGTTCTGATGCAGGTTTTGGTACTTGGTTGTTGATTTTGTTCCCAAACATCACGATCTTGAGCGCTGCAACATAATCCCTCTGTAGTGGTGTTCTGCCTCTTTTGTTGGCCATTAAATTGTCTTCCACCACCCTGTTTTTCTGATCCTCATCTGCTTTTTCATAAAAATTGTCATCACCGATCATTTGAATTTTGATTGCTGTAATATCATCCTCCAAGGGTGCCAAGATGGCGTCTAATCGTGCTGCAATGGCTGATAATTGGGCAGTAATTACTGAATTTCGGGTTGTAAACGCCATTCAAACTTCCCGGCAATAGAACCAATTGATAGGAATTGAGAAAGGAAATTACTGAATTAAAGGGCCCGATTCGAGAAGGGCTAATTCTCCGATTACAAACACAAAGGAATTCAAAATATTCTAGAATGAATTACAAAGAAATCTAGACAAACAATATAAAGTGCTTCCTACGGTGGTTACTCCACTACCCCACTAACCCACTAGTTCTCAACTTCCGAACTGGTTTGACCGAGAGGATCCATGCGAGACCCAAGGACCCATTTAAGCAGCTCCAATGACCCGATCACTTTAATTTGTTTCTTTTTTCTTGAATAAACATTAATAGGATTTGTATCAAACTTAGGTCTAAACAAGGGATCTTCATCTGTCAAAAGAAGTATGTTCTTGATCTGCTAGTTGAAACATGAATGATCGATTGCAAACCAGCTGACACCCCGATGATAACAAATCATAAACTTTGTGTGATAGAGGGAGAAAATTTAGAAGAAAAAGGAAGGTGTCAATGGTTGGTCGAAAAATTATATATCTCTCACATACTCGCTCTGATATAACATATGCAGTAAGGGTGGTTAGTCAGTTCATGCATTAACCCCAAGTAACGCATATGGAAGCAGTATATAGAATTATCAGATATGTAACATCCAGCCCCTCACACCACCAATATTGTTCGCTTTCCTCATGAGGAGCTAACGAATTTGCTTTTGGTTGCCCGGGTGAAAACTTCCCAAAGAGGTCACCCATCTCTGGATTGCTGCCACTTGAGCACGCTTAACTGTGAGTTCTCCTCTCATCCACAGCCAATACGCCCAAAACGCATTGGTGATATTAGAGGCAAGACATTCCTTATGAACCAGGAATCTCTCCTGTCCACGGCCGATGTGGGATTCGCCTAGAGTGTTACAAACACCCCCCTTTTGGACTCATCGTCCTCGATGAGGTTTGCCCCACCATCCCATCAATGGATGTGGGATTCGCCTAAGGTGTCCCTCTGAACACCCCCAGAGACTCACCATCCTTGATGAGGTTTGCCCTACCATCCCGAACGGCACAGGAGTGGCTCTGATACCATTTGTAACATCCGGCCCCTCACACCACCAATATTGTCCGCTTTCCCCACGAGGAGCTTATGGATTTGCTTTTGGTTTCCCGGGCGAAAACTTCCCATGGAGGTCACCCATCCCTGGATTGCTGCCACCTGAGCACGCTTAACTGTGGAGTTCTCCTCTCATCCATAGCCAACACTCCCAAAACGCGTTGGTGATATTAGAGGCAGGACATTCCTTATGAACCAGGAATCTCTCCTGTCCACGGCCGATGTGGGATTCGCCTAGAGTGTTACAAGATATCTCAAGGGTACAACAAGCTATCGAGTCCTCTTCAAACCAAATAACCATTTAAAAATCCAAGCATACACAAACATCGACCGGGCCAGAGATAAAGGAAATCGAAGATCAACATCACGGTATTTTACTCTGGTTGATGGGAACCTGGTCACGTGGTGAAGAAAAAAAAAAGTGGTAGTACTTTCTAGTGCTGAAGCAGAATTCAGAGGAATAGTATGAGACCTGGCAGAAGTTCTATGGATACGGAAACTCCTAACTGAGCTTGGTTTTTCCTAAACCGAAACTAGTGAAATTATGTGTGATAATTAAGTAGCAATTCAAATTTCTAAAAATCCAGTTCAACAGGATCGTAAAAATCATGTGGAAGTTGATAGGAATTTTATTAAAGAAAAAATTGAAGCTGGGATAATAGAACTTCTGTTTGTTCGCTCAGAAGACCAACTTGTAGATATATTAACAAAGGCTGTCAACGAAAAAATTTTCAATAATTTTCTCAACAAGTTGAGTATTGAAGATCCTACTACTCAACTTGAGGGAGAGTGTTAAAAGGAATGAATATTTTGTGGATTGATCAGGTTGACATCTGTTAGGTCTAAAACTCTTGTATAGGTTTAGATGATAAAAATTACTCTTGTAATCATTATTGTAATTATTGTTCTTGATGATATAAAATGAATATATTTGATTATAATTGTGTTTATGAATTAAATAACATTTAATTTGCACTTCATAATATATTCATTGATGATATAATATATTTCAGAATGTATGTGTGAATGTGCAGGCAACATTAAACTGTGTCAATTTGGAAAATTGATCAAGTGTTGGAACAACTGCGGATGAATAAAGTGTTCTTCCGTAGATGTTCTGAGGAACATAACTGAAGTGTACATCCGTAGATCTCCTGCGGAAGAACAACTTCAGCTGAACAAGAAAAGAACAAGCTACTGAAGGAGGGATTGCTGCGGAAGACAAGAACTCTTGCGGAAGCACAAGAACAAGTAGAGTACAACAGTTGCTGCGGAAGACAGACTACCTGCGGAAGAGTAAATTCCTGCGGAAGACCAATTAACAGAAGTCCATCAAGTCAAGTCAACGTGGCAGAAAAACAACAACATTAATGATGATAGAAGACATATTATTCAAGCGGATATTCCACGTCACATCAACAACTTTATCCATATTAGATTTGTTGTAAATCTCAAATTCCTAAGCCGATAAACATGACGAGGATTTGGATAAGTTTAATTAGCTTAATTATAGCAACAAAATAGCTAGCAATAGAACAGAATTAGATCTTTATATATATATACGAGATCAACAACATAGAATATACATAACAACAGTTGAGAATCATTAGAATCATCAGTAATCATTATCTGAATCATTGTATTCAAGATCAGCAACCTTAATAGCAACAAGAAAGCATTCAATCAACATTCTTGAGTTATCTCTGTTTGATTATTTTTATTTTATTTGTTTGATTGATTGATTTTATTATTATTAATAGATTAAACACAAAGTATTGATAATTCCGCGATCAATATTTGTTCAAATCAATTCTGATAATTTCTGAACGATCCTTGGATTCACAGGTGGTATCATAGCTTAGTGCTCATTGATCCAGATCAATTGATCTATCAGCTTATGAAACGTTTGAAGCCTTAATGCAATCTGAGTTTAAATGAGTTCAATGGGAGAATTAACTTTTTTCTTAGGATTACAAGTTCATCAGAAAACAGATGGCATCTTCATCAATCAAGAAAAGTATATCCTTCAAACACTGAAGAAATACAACCTTGCAGACTGTGTGTCATGCAAAACACCAGCATCTACTATAGATAAAATTATACCAGATCCAACAAGGAAATCTATTGATCAAAGATTATATAGATCTATGATAGGATCATTAATGTACTTAACTGCTAGTAGACCTGACATAATGTTTGCTGTGTGTGTGTGTGTGTGTGTGCTAGGTATCAAGCAGAACCAAAGGAGTCCCACTTGAATGCAGTAAAGAGAATATTCAGATACCTCAAAGGGCAACCATCACTTGGACTTTGGTATCCCAAAGAAGGAGACTTCAAGCTGTACTCCTATTCAGACAGTGACTACAGAGGAAGCAACAACAATAGAAAATCAACAACTGGAGGATGTCAATTCATAGGAACAAGACTTGTGTCTTGGCAGTGCAAAAAGCAGACAAATGTTTCAGTATCCGCAGCTGAGGCCAAATACATAGCTGCTTCAGCAGGCTGCTCCCAGGTTCTATGGTTACAAAATCAATTACTTGATTATGGTTACAATTTTCTCCAGACACCAATATATATAGACAATTCAGCTGCTATGAAATCAGATACTATTTTCTAAGAGACTGCTCAAAAAAGGGACTAATTAAGTTGATCAAAATGGACACAACAAATCAGCTTGCTGATTTATTCACTAAGGCCTTTGATTCAGTAAGATTTAAGTTCTTAATTGAATCATTAGGCATGATCAACTTAGAATAAGTTCAAAACATTAACAACAGGTATATAGGCTTATTAACTGTGACCATATGAGGATACAACATAAACTTATGTAAGGATTTTGATAATCTACGAATATGATAGTATGCTATAAACATGACATATATCCTGCCTGCACCCAATCAACTATCTACTGATCTGATATGTTGAATATATGAATAGGTTCATCCTGAGTGGAAAATAAGCTATGTCATGCTCAACATAAAGCCAAAATGACTTAGTATGGATAAGTCATTGTGAGGAGTTAACAAGTAAGTCTCATCAGAAAGTACACAACTCATCACTTATGCACACTTATTATGTTGTAACACCTTATAACCTCTATCTTTGCGCATCATGACCCTCTATTTTGCTTAAGCAAAGACCTGGGTCAAAGGACACCTCTGCTTTATGTAAGTAAAGACCTGGTGACCTGATGTTGATCATTAAAAGTTCGCAAAAAGAACTGCTCCCAAAAGAATCCTAAAGGATCAACTACATAGTATTCAAAGACCTGATATGTTGAATATATGTTGATAATCTACGAATATGATAGTATGCTATAAACATGACATATATCCTGCCTGCACCCAATCAACTATCTACTGATCTGATATGTTGAATATATGAATAGGTTCATCCTGAGTGGAAAATAAGCTATGTCATGCTCAACATAAAGCCAAAATGACTTAGTATGGATAAGTCATTGTGAGGAGTTGACAAGTAAGTCTCATCAGAAAGTACACAACTCATCACTTATGCACACTTATTATGTTGTAACACCTTATAACCTCTATCTTTGCACATCATGACCCTCTATTTTGCTTAAGCAAAGACCTGGGTCAAAGGACACCTCTGCTTTACGTAAGTAAAGACCTGGTGACCTGATGTTGATCATTAAAAGTTCGCAAAAAGAACTGCTCCCAAAAGAATCCTAAAGGATCAACTACATAGTATTCAAAGACCTGATATGTTGAATATATGTTGATAATCTACGAATATGATAGTATGCTATAAACATGACATATATCCTGCCTGCACCCAATCAACTATCTACTGATCTGATATGTTGAATATATGAATAGGTTCATCCTGAGTGGAAAATAAGCTATGTCATGCTCAACATAAAGCCAAAATGACTTAGTATGGATAAGTCATTGTGAGGAGTTAACAAGTAAGTCTCATCAGAAAGTACACAACTCATCACTTATGCACACTTATTATGTTGTAACACCTTATAACCTATATCTTTGCGCATCATGACCCTCTATTTTGCTTAAGCAAAGACCTGGGTCAAAGGACACCTCTGCTTTACGTAAGTAAAGACCTGGTGACCTGATGTTGATCATTAAAAGTTCGCAAAAAGAACTGCTCCCAAAAGAATCCTAAAGGATCAACTACATAGTATTCAAAGAGCATTAATAAAAGGCATTAATAAGATTTTAAAGAAATCTTAAGATAGAGCTTATAATCTACGGAACATGGTATGTGTGATAAAGTAATGAATCGATCACAATCTGGGAGACAGACTTTCATACACCTTGCATGATGCATTCATCCTTGTTTATCTTTATTTCTTACCAAAACATGATAACTAGTCAGACATGTCTAACATACACTCTAGGTTGAACTTTTGCGGATCACCATATTTGCAATTTCCACTAGATCTGGTAGGCTTTTCTCTCAACAAAACTAAGCAGGAATGTGTCTGGTTTATAGTATGATCCTTAGTTACTCAACCAATTGCCTGCCATAGAACACTATACTCATGTGATTTTCAGTTACACACTCACTGATCATGCGATCTTCGTATAAATTTTTGATAAACTCATCCGTAGATGATTAATCACAAATTTAGGGGGAGTAAGTATAACTGGTCAATAATTAATTCCCTTAATCTGAGTAGTATAACTAATCGGAACCGAAGGCGTACTACGGAAGACATGAAGCTATCTTCCATAGATACAGTGAAATCTATTCATCCGCAGATGCTTCTACGAAGACAGAATGGGTCCTCTTCCGTAGATAAAGTACGGAAGAAAGTACGGAAGAAACAATGATTTCCGTGGATATTATACTTTGCTTAATTATATGATCATTAATTGCTATTAATTATTTATTAGGCATAGTTAATAACCTCGGAGGGGTAAAATTCTATTCACCCAAAATTACCCTTAACCTAGAAATTCTGAGCCAAAAACCCCTCAAAAACCCCTTTTCAGCTGCATAGAAGTCAATCGTTCAAACTCAAACCTCGCAGACATCATGGCAAACAGATTTGTAAGAGATCACAATGTTTGTGCGTTCTTAAACCCAGATGTGGATGATGAGTGCAGAGACATTATACGATACCTGAGGAGAAGACGACTCTTCTATGCACTAACGACAGACCCACTCATCTATCTATCGCATATGACAGACTTTTGGAGCTCAGCAAGAGTAGAAGATGAAGGTGAAGGATCTGTTATCACTGCCACCATTGGAATTCTACCACTGTGGGTAGATGAAGGCACAATACGAAGTGCATTAGAGTTGGGAGATGAAGAAGAAGGACATCCTGATTTATTCGACCATGAATACATTCAGAGGGTATTTGGGCTGATGGGGTATGATGGAGATTACAGGAATAGGGAGATAAAGAAAGGGAGACTATGCAAGCCATATCGCTTCCTGTGCTACACTTATCTTAAGTGCATCTCCAACCGAAAGTCTGGGTTGGACAGATTTTCAAGGCACATCTCCTCTGGCATTATAGAGATATTCGAAGGGAGAAAGTACAACTATGCCAGATACATCATGAATTGCCTCTGTGATCATATAAGGGTGGAGAAAAAGAACAAGATGTTCATGTTTCCAAGGTTCCTACAACTAATAATAAATGAACAATTGCCCGAGGTAGAGAAAGAAGGTGACATATGTGTGCAAACACACCTTGGAAGATCCCTCCTTAATAAACTGAAAGGGCAGTATGAGGGAGGAGGTGTGGATATGTTTGTCCATGTCCTGGATGAGTCTGAGGACATACCACAAGAACTCAATGGAGTGAAGATCCTCACCACCAGAACACACCAGTTGAATCCCCCGCACACACTCAACCACTATCACCACCTGTTCACTTGATATCTCCCTCAAGTGAACACACACAACCCATCTCTCCTGACCACTCATAAACAACTATCAATACTGCTTTAACTGAAGTATTTGATGAGGAGGTGACTCAGCCAACAACCACACATCTCAGCCAAACTGAACCAATCTCATCCCCAACACCTACTGAGCCAATCTCTTCACCAACATCTTTAGAACCAACCACTTCCCCCACACCCACTAAACCAATTGACAGCCCAGCACCAACAGAAGAACTTAATCTTGAAGAGGATGGTGATGAAGCTGTTAATGATGGAGATACAGAAGAAGTTTGTATTGATGAAGAAAAGAAAGATGAGGATGAGGAAGTGATGCAAGAAGAGTTTTTTGAAGCTTATCATGAGAATGACCTGAAGGATGAGGAGATAGATGTGAGTAAGAGTTATTTAGTAGCAAAATATAACAAACTCATCCTAAAGGGAAATAAGAAGCTAGAAAAACTAAGAAGGATGAAGAAGGAATTAAAAGAGAAAGATGAATTAATATCAGAGAAAGATAAGATAATCATACAACTGGAGAGTAGATTGAAGAGACTGAGGGAAGATGTGTTGATTGACAATGAAGTAATTGATGCTCTGAATGACTTAGTAGATGAACAAGCACTTCAACTGAAAGAGAAGGAGATTGAGATTAAGAAGTTGAAGAAGAAGTTGTCTAATGCTGAACTGATCAAAAGTGAGTCAACCATGATCACTTACAGCAGAAAAAGAAAATACCTGGGGAAAACCACTGATGCTGCAAGTGAACCACCAAAAAGAATAAAGCAAGATTCACCAGTGCATTCAGCCCCAGTGGAACAGCTTAAAGAAGACAGCGATGCTGAGTGTGAAGAACTAATAAAAGTAAATTCAGATGAAAGTGAAAAAGGATCAAAACATCAAGATCTACTGACCACTGAAGACATATTAGAGGAAAGACCACAATCATCGATGTTTATGGATTTAATCAATAAAGGGTTCCCGTATGACATGGTGGAGAAGATGACTGAGCAAGAGATCATTACAATGATCAAAGAGTTTGATGCTGCTAGCCTGATGCTTCCTGTATGTAACTATGAAAATTTCTCAACGCATAAGGCATTGGAGAAAATCATAAAGGAATTGGGACATTGTGACACAGCTAAGCTGACAAGATACAACATGATCTGCTGGTTGCAAAGTCACAATTACATGCAGCATGAACTCAAAGGAAGAACAGGTGGTGAGCTCAGGAGAATGATGGAATATGTAATGAGATTTGAGCTGGACACAGGAGTAAGATTCAGGACTGGAGCTCCAAATCCTGCATACCAACAACAACCTGAACAAGCTTCTACTGAGCTAACTGTAGTAGAAAGTAGAGACATGCACAGGGGAACAGAAAAGCTTATAAGAGAACCAAGGGATTTAATTCCTAACAAGATCTGGCCCCTGGGCACTGCAGTTAGAGAGATCACAGAGCAGAAGGCTACCTTGATCCAATTCTTTAACCTCATAACAACTCCAAAAGCAGCAAAAGAGAACAAAATCATTGCTTGGAAATTTGATCCAGAATGGGAATGTGTCATGCTAAAGAGAGCATCTAGAATGATACAATACTTTCATAGGTGGAGAACCTACTTACTCTTCCAGATGCTGATCTAAACACTCTTTAAAACATCCCAATAACAAACTACCTAATCAGTCCAAGAGGTAGAGACTTCTCTGGACTAGTGGCTAAGCTTAGTCACAAGTTCAAAGGAGATGTGCTAAGAGAAGCAAAACAAGTGGATGCTGAGCACAAGAGAAGACAGAGAAGGTCACATTTCAGTTCTCACCTTGTAGATGCTGAATTTAAGCAAAGAACTGGATATGTTGACATGGCCAATGCACCACTCAAGATCATCGAAGGAAATCAGTATACATGCCCTATCACTGAATGGGGTTATGTTGAAAAAACTAAAGAGTTGGTACTACAAAGAAATGATCCACAGAAGAAGGGCTCAAGTATTAGATTATTCGATCCTGTGGAAATCAAACTTTTGCACCCAAGCTACACCTCATACTTATATGACAAATATTTTCCAAGGCTGCATGACCAAACTGCTCAAAATGATTTGTGCTTATATGTACACATTATTCAAGTCATTGACAAGTTGCATGCCAAGGCACACATGAGGAGAAAATTTGAGGCTGGCCAGTTAATAGGATCAGAAATAAAGCCTATCACTGAACTGAGAATTTCAGAACAGGATGAAATGGAAGTGGTATCTAATAATAGTGTTGTTACAACACTTACCACTAAAGAGGATATCCTGGGTCTGAAATATAAAACATTAAAGAGGATGAGCAGAAGGCAGATCAAATACAAGTATGAAGACCAAAAGAAAGCTGCAAGCTACTTTAACACCAAGATTTTGACAAGAGTGAAGGAGCTAAAAGACCTGAACCCATGATTACTAGAGTCTAAACCTAAGGGGGAGTATTGTTAGGTCTAAAACTCTTGTATAGGTTTAGATGATAAAAATTACTCTTGTAATCATTATTATAATTATTGTTCTTGATGATATAAAATGAATATATTTGATTATAATTGTGTTTATGAATTAAATAACATTTAATTTGCACTTCATAATATATTCATCAATGATATAATATATTTCAAAATGTATGTGTGAATGTGCAGGCAACATTAAACTGTGTCAATTTGGAAAATTGATCAAGTGTTGGAACAACTGCGGATGAATAAAGTGTTCTTCCGTAGATGTTCAGAGGAACATAACTGAAGTGTACATCCGTAGATGTCCTACGGAAGAACAACTTCAGCTGAACAAGAAAAGAACAAGCTACTGAAGGAGGGATTGCTGCGGAAGACAAGAACTCCTGCGGAAGCACAAGAACAAGTAGAGTACAACAGTTGCTGCGGAAGACAGACTACCTGCGGAAGAGTAAATTCCTGCGGAAGACCAATTAACAGAAGTCCATCAAATCAAGTCAACGTGGCAGAACAACAACAACATTAATGACGATGGAAGACATATTATTCAAGCGGATATTCCACGTCACATCAACAACTTTATCCATATTAGATTCGTTGTAAATCTCAAATTCCTAAGCCGATAAACATGGCGAGGATTTGGATAAGTTTAATTAGCTTAATTATAGTAACAAAATAGCTAGCAATAGAACAGAATTAGATCTTTATATATATATACGAGATCAACAAGATAGAATATACATAACGACACTTGAGAATCATTAGAATCATCAGTAATCATTATCTGAATCATTGTATTCAAGATCAGCAACCTCAATAGCAACAAGAAAGCATTCAATCAACACTCTTGAGTTCTCTCGGTTTGATTATTCTTATTTTATTTGTTTGATTGATTGATTTTATTATTATTAATAGATTAAACACCAAGTATTGATAATTCCACGATCAATACTTGTTCAAATCAATTCTGATAATTGCTGAACGATCCTTGGATTCAAAACATCATATCCCAATATAAGGATCAATTATCATGGGCCTACAGCTAATGGCCAGCAATAAACTTTATTATGTTTCCTTGTTTATTTGTTGTACGCATCTATTTATTTTGTATCTTTGTTCCAATTGTACACATCGATGAAATAAAACAAAATAGAATGCCTTGCCTACCACTTCAAAGACATATGGGAGGATAAGTAGGGGACTTTGTGGTAACATCTGATACTTCTAGGTCCATCATCTATTTTTGAATTACTTACCGAACTAGAAGATTGCCCATTTTTTGCCATTAGTCAATGCTGATGTTTTTAGGTATTTTTCGAAGAACGCTACCCCTCCGGTCGAGAGGGAGTTTAGGCTTAACTCCTTTCATGAGGCTTTGTCTAGTTATTCAACTATTTGTGTAGCCGGAGTCTTTGCTACGATGCAAGACACATGCTAGGATTGGAAACTGCAGCATGGATGAAGGGTAGAGAGAAGACAAACAAGAGCTAAATCGTCTCAAAAAGAGAGCAACTGAGTTGGAAAAGGAGAACACTAGATTGTCTCAGCAGCTCATTGATTAACAAATTATAAAACAACTCAGAGGATAGGAAGCTGTTTGAAGATGCTTGCCATAAAAGTAATTGGTTTTAGAAGGAAAGGTTGGAGAATGTGCGACATCTAAATGCTGAGTTAGAGAAGTAATTAAGGGTCGTACTATCCAAGAAAGAAGCCAATTTGAAAGTGGAAATGGTAGACAAGGCCAAGCTTGTAGAAGAGAAATATGCATTGTCATAGTTCAGGTATGTTTGGTTCGTTTACATGCATACATCTATATATTTTTATTAAGCTTAAGTCCTTCTTGTATATATAGGTGAAGCTGGACGCAGATAATGCTTCCCCGAGGGCTGCAAATATGGAGTTGACTTCTCAAATCGTCAACTTAAGAGATGATAGGAGGTGGATAATGAGTCAAGGGATACTAAGGACCGTTGAGGCCATCCGGAACAGTGTTGCTTTAATGGATGCAGTGGCCCGGATGGTTGCAACTACAAAAGTGATAGGAAGGTCGTCAAGTCTTCGGACTTGTTCGATGCTGATGCGTTCTCAATTTTGTGTAGGCGAGTGATGTCTTTGGTAAGTTACGTTTATCAGTGTTGGAGGCGGTAACTACATCCACGGTACGTTGATGAAGATATATATTGAAGCCCTTAGGACTTTTTTGACACCAGTCAAGGAATATTGAACTTCTGAGCAATTGCCTTAGTTAGGCGTGCTATTTTTAGAGTAGGGCTCATTTATCTGTTATGTCGTTTTGTTCTTTTTTCCTTTACGTGATGTACTCTATGATGGTTTTGAGCAGATAATGTATAATAATTTTGTTAATTTTGTGTGTGTCTACTAGTTACCATAGTCTTATAACTTATGGGAAGGATAGTGACGTACTTGTTTCAGTGATTTGGATGTATCCATTTGAGTATATTTTATGCGAATAAGTAACAATAACTAACAATTAACTAAATTTAAACAATAACATAAAATAGTTTTATTAATTAAAATAAATATAGTTTTATTAAATAAAATATACATCAATCTAATAATAAACGCTCACAAATGTGCTCAATCAAGTCCGTCTTGAATGTTTTATGGATTTTGTGGTTGCGTATCTTAAGACAGTTTGCTTGTTTATGTTCTTCGCCAAGTTCTACTAACGTTGGCTATACATCAATTGGATTGTGTTGACAAATTGCTACTCCATCGTCCTCAAGAATTATATTCAGCAAAATAACGCAAGCGTTATGTTCCTTATTTTTGTTTGAGACCAAACTCGCACCTGATTTGCCACGATACGCAATTTATTCTTCAACCTTCCAAACGCTCACTCGATATCCTCTCTTGTCATGTTACGCTTGGCTTTATACAATGCACTCTTCGAACATTCAAGACATGTAAGGGATTTTACAATGGTAGAATGTTCAGGATATATACCATCATCAAGATAATATCCACGCTTATAGTGTAGTTCTCTAACTTCAAAAGAAGAGTCGGTTGCAATTTCATTTATCATATCATCGTATAAAGGCGACTCGTCAAGCAGATTAATGTCATCAGGGCCGGCCCTGAGAATCTTCGAAAATTTTTGGGCCCTGGGCGAGTTTAGGAAAACATGGCCCTTATTATAAAGTGAATAACTCATATATAAAATTTTGACCGTGTGCGAGTAGAAAAAAACGAGACTATAGTTCGATCAATAGATCGCTTTGACCTCCTGCATTCTGATCGTTCTTTTACATCTCCCACCTCAAATCGTAAGTTACTTTGTTTGAGTTTAAACTGGGTTTAAAAATCTAGTAATAGGTAAAATGATAGTGGACTAAATAATTAAAATATTAATGGTCTCTATAGTTTGTTAGGATTAAAATAATTAAAATTCTAATGAGTTTAAGTATTTAACAAAGTATATAGGGGCTTTTTTTAACTACATATATAATATAATTTTTTTTTAATTTCAGGCCCCTAACGAGATTGGGCCCTGAGCGGTCGCCCACCCCGCCCGCCTCAGGGCTGGCCCTGAATGTCATTGTTAAAACTGGCCGAGCATAATGAATGGGCTAGCATGATCACCATGCAAAAACTGACCATGCCATGCATTGGGGCAAATACGCCACTTCCAATGCGTGCCATCAAGGATCAGTTTCGAACCGACGTCAAAATGTCTCTGGCAGATAATTGGGCTCATCCATAAAAGTAATCTTTCTCTAGACGATCATTAGCACCTACACGACCACAATTAAGACGTGTTCTTCGGGTTCTTGGTTCAGACGTGTTAGTGTTTTGCCACCAATGTAATGACACATTTGAGAATGAATGGAATCCTGCGAGATGGCAGGATTCCATCTTGGATGAGGATGAGGAAGAGGAAGATGATAATTTTTTTTTAATTTTATGAATGGTGTATGTTGTGAAAATGTATAAAGTTGTAGAAATGGTGTGGTGTGAAATTGTATAAAATGTATATGTTTATAGATTTGAAATTTTATTTTTTTTATGAAACTAGTCATTCCAGCAACTTTATTGCCATTTAAATCCCATTTCACACCGTGAAAAATCTCACCCAAATAGGCTCATGCCTACCACGCCGTTAGGTGCCGTGAAGCCCTCTCATGTTGGCTTTCACGCCTGTATACTAAATCATTCACACTAGCCTTCAACAAATATTTTATTCTTTACATTTTAAAAATTACTAATATAAAAAGAGCTACACCTGTAAAATATAATGTAATAAATTTTAAATAAATTACAAAAACATTTTATGAGACAAGTTTGTTATACACACACATATATATACAGTTTCGAAATAGAAAGTGGATTTATTATGTGAAGTGTACAAAGTTAATAGGGACCATTGATTTAAGATATTAGTAGTTGAGATTATGAGAGGCTGTCACATCACTATTTTTCACGCATGAAAAAGCCTTGAGATAACTCAAACATTACGTTCAATAATTTAATATATTTTTATTATTTTTTAAGAGAGTCTTAGATATCGAACTTTTGTTTCATATACATACATAGTGATACAGTCAGCTTGATATTAATTGAATTATATTGACTTGAATGAGAGTGTGATACCATAAAATACTAAACTTGCGAGTAATATGTTCGTATTTCACACACATATCACATCAATCGCGAAACGATAAATTCTTTACTTAGTATTGATTGATGCAAACTTAAACCTTCTTCTTTATGTCAATCTTGCTTGTTTAGAAAACAAATTAATATCCTTATGTTGATTCAACCTCTATTACATGTTCTCCCTTTGGTGTTGTTCTCAACTACTTATGGACCTCCTCGATTCTTAGTTTGAGGAGTCACCACTATTTTTGGATTATTACACAAATCACCTTTTAACCTACCTTCTTTCTCACAAATCTCAAACCTATTCTACTTTACTTTCATCCCAGGCACTTGTTAAAACCCAATTTCGGTGAACGATAAATGATTTACAATGTCATCCAGGGGCTGAATACACACAAAAAAAAAAAAAAAAAAAAAAAAAAAAAAAAAATCATTTTGCAATTTTTGTAACCTAAATGAGATGGCTTTTCATTTTTCTTGTCTCACACCTCAGCATAAAATGGTAGAGAGGAAAGCAAAATCCACTTCAAAATAATATCATCCAAACCCTCCTTACCCACTCTGCGGTAACACAAAAGTTTTGGCATCATGCCATGCAAATGGCCAATTATATCATAAATATTTTACATGTAAAACCAAAAAATTTCACACCTCTACTTACCTTCTCTACGATTGTTATCCCACCTACTCCAACCTTCGTACTATCGGGTGTTTATGCTTTCCTTTATAGCCTTCTACCTCTATTTATAAACTTGAAACTATTATTCACCTTGTATCTTTTTAGGATACCCATTGGGGTTACAAATGTTTCGCTCTCTCCACAAACAAAATCATTATATCACGTCACATTTTTGACAAGTCCGTTTTTCCATTCTTTAAACTACTTTCGACTCCCCCTTCGTAACACTTTCTGCACACCGACCCTCACCCATTCTGCCACTCATCTGGTTCTCTCAACATCCATCTAATAGCTACATCACTATACGTATCGCGCCTTTATTGTCTATTTCGACAATGTGAGCGCAATTTACTTCACTATTAAACTTGTTCAGCATCATCTAACATAACATATTGAATTGGATATCCATTTTGTTCGCTAGAAGGTACAATATGAGCGAATTCATGTGTATAATGCCCTTTCTATTATCCAGATCACTAATAGATGTTTTTACTAAGGGACTCCCTAGGGTTTTTTTAAAATTATAAATCTAGGCTCAGCATTGCCCAGATATATTAAAATACTATATTAGAATAGATTATATATAAAAGTTTGAATATTATGTATCCATTTTAAAATACAAAATCTCATCTATATCTATACCAATAAAGAATGTTTATAAATGACACATGACATAATTTTAAACCTCCTAGTTCTAAATTTGTTAGCTTCTCTGCCTTATTAGATAGTTACATTAACTATTAGTGATATTATTTAATTTCTTTTGAGAGTAAAAAAAGTTTATTTAATAAATTAAGAAAGGGTACTTTTTATAAATATAATTTTAAAGAAAAAAACTTTTATAAAATAAGAAAATTTTCTAAAACATCAAAATTTTTAAAAATTAAAAAATATTTTTTTATGAAGTGAAATAATTAAAATTTGGAATTATAATAAGGAAACTTTTAAAAATGACATTGTTTTCCAAAATAGTTTGTTTTGGAACAAAATGTTTAATTTTTTTTAAAAAAACAAAAAAGTTAAAAACTAAAAATTTTAAAAATAGTATTATTATTTTATTACTTATAGTCCTCACTCATACGCAATTTCAATTATATCGTTTCTCAAAATATAATCTATAATCAATTAATTTTTGTTACTACCTATATAATATTTTATTTATTCAAGACGTGTAATATACGAGATACTAACCTAGTTATCTTGCTACTCTAATAAAAGGGTAAATGGGAGTGTCACGTGTCTGCACCACATTCATTCTCATCAAATTTTTCCCGCTTCTCTCTCCTATTAAATAACCATCTTAAATACTAATAATATTATTTTTCATTTATATATTATAATTAGTTCTTTAATAAATTATGAAATAGATCTTTTTATTAATGTTATTTCTAAAGACATAGTATTTTATAAAAAGAAACTTTTTTCTAAAAATCAAACTATTTTTACGTAATATTTTAAAATTGATTTTTTCAGATTAAATTTTTTATTAAAAAATAATTAAAATAGGAAGTTTCTGTAATGAAATTTTTAAAAATGAAAATTTTTTAAATTGTTATTTTGAAACAAAATGTTTACTTTATCTTTGAAAAAAAAATTAAAAAGTTCATATTATTGTTTTATTACTTATACATAATTCCAATCATATCATGTCTTAATATATCATTTTATAATTAATAACTTTTACTCTATTTAATATTTTATTTATTTAACTTCTGTAATACACTGTTTGCTAAATCTGGTTATTATATTATTATATAATATAAAACAAACTCTTGTGCCATTTGGCTCTTTTTAGAGCTACGTTGACCATGTTTCCCGGCCCAGGTTATGTTGACTGTAAGCCTTATCGATTGCCTTCTGTATTCGCTCTGTTTATTACCAACTATAATTCGTTTAATTAATGAGTTGTTAGCATATCTATCTATCTATAAAAAACTAAAATAAACGTGAAACAATTGTAAGACTTGTCATATTAATTTTCTTATTTCTCTACATTATTAATAATAATATTAAATTCTAATAATATTACCCAAACCAATTTCAAATTATAAAATATATAATTTAATATACTGTCATATCCAAGCTGCTATATCTACAACCATTGAGTTTTCATGAGTTTTATCATCTACAGACAAATTATTCCTGTCGTACCAAGTGGTACTAGACAAGATTTTGTTAATGCTTCTTTGAGTTCTTCCTACATCCGGAATGATTGCAAAGTACTTAGATTAGCCAAAAACATACGGTTAACAGTAGGAGGTGAACTGCATGATATTGAACAAACAAAGATATTTGCAGAATGGTTGTTGGATTTAAGTGAAGGAAACATAGGTGGCTCTAATGATGGTGAGGCAATTCTAGAGATACCAGATGATCTTCTAATTATGGATTCAACTGATCCTATTTTTGATCTTATCGATTTTGTTTACTCGTCAATAATTCAAAATTATGGGGTTTTGAATTTTTTCCAAGAGAGAGTCATTTTTGCACCGACAAATGAAATAGTAGATGAAATAAATGATCAATTGCTATCTATGTTTCCCGGGGACAAAAGAGAATACTTGAGTTCAGATACTATTTGTGAGTCTGAGAATCTTCATGACGGTTTTGATTAAAGTTTATACTCACTGGATATACTAAATGGACTAAAATTCCAGGTTACCACATCATAAATTAGTGCTAAAGGTATGTGTTCCGGTAATGTTACTAAAAAATATTGATCAAAGAAATGGGTTATGTAATGGGACTTGACTAAAGGTCTTATCACTAGCACCGCGTGTTATAGAAGCTGAAATAATATTTGGAAGTAATATGGGTAATCGAATATTTATTCCAAGAATTTCTTTAACATCATCAGACAGGAAGATTCCATTTAAGTTTAAACGAAGACAATTACCTCTTTCTGTATGCTTCGCCATGACCATAAATAAAAGTCAAGGACAATTATTATCTAGAATTGGTTTGTATCTGAGACAACCAGTCTTTTCACATGGTCAGCTCTATGTCACTTTGTCCAGAGTTAAAAGTAGAGATGGACTCAAACTCGTAATTATTGACAAAGATGTTATTCTTAGTAATAAGACAGTAAATGTTGTATATAAAGAAGTTTTTAGAGATTTGTAATTTTCATTTATAGCTATAAAGTGTAAATATTATATTAATATGTAGTTGTAAATGAAACATTGTAAAATATAATATGTATTTGTTTATTATAAACGTTTGTTAATTTCAAAATTTGTTTGACTCATTCCCATGTACCACACGGGTTCATAACCTAGTTATATAATATAAAACAAATTCTTGTGCCACTTGGCGTCTTTTTAAGAGTTACGTTGACCATGTTTCCCATCCAAGGTTATGTTGACTGTAAGCCTTACCGATTGCCTTATGTATTCATTCTGTTTAACCTGAAATTTTGCAAAATAATCTGTCAAATCTTGCAATTTCTTTTCACTCAGGGGAGGGCATTATGTATTTGATTTACGGTTTCCTTTTTTCACGATCTTTAGTTTGGGAAATAGCCAATAATTGAGGAATCTTCCGATTTAGTTGGTTAGCAAAGGACGAGGGCGGATTTATTGTAACTTGGAAATCAAATCGTATTAATGAAAATCTATTGATTTCAAATCCGTAACAAATATAGGCATTAGAAGTGACACATTTCTAAGTTTAGCGATTTGGTTTAGTTTACACCATAGTTTGCTTATGGGCAAATTACTATCTCTTAAAAAGTAAGGTTGGTGAGTTCCCCATTGGTCGCAACGTGTCAACATGCCATGTGTCTGCAAAGTTTCCTTTTTTCTTTTATCTTTTTTCCATTTTCCTTAAACTTTTGGGTGTGAAATAGCTTTTATTGGGCTATTAAACTCAAAATCAGGTTAAATGAACCGGTATGTGTGTCTCATTAGTTGAGCCCTCAAGCGAGTACAATGCCTATGACCAACAATGTTTTTTTCTTTCCTATTCTTTTTTTCTTTTCTTTTCTTTAGCTTTTATTATATTTTTTCTAATAAATTACTTCTTTTTTAATTATTAGGCCACTAATCATACATTTTAATTTTTTTAATATTATTAATTATTAGTTGTTAATTAAAAATAATTTAAGATCATTAGTATTGTTATTTTAACAAGATTTCATAACATTTTGAAATCCAAATAACATACATAAAGCAAAACATCAAATCTATCTATCTATCTATATAAATATATAAACTTATAATATGTCACATGACAAAGACCACTTTGTGTCATGTGTCCATCTATTAGCCATTCTTTTCTTCTCCTCTCCATTAACCTGCTAATCTTACAGAAGACCAACCAAGATGCGTTGATCTTCGTCTTCAGCTTCAAAGGCAAGTATCTTCTTCGGATGAAACTTAATCTGTTTGATTTTTTTCTACCTATTTCATCAAAAATTGATGTTATTTCATATTAGTTTAGGTTTTTTGAGTAATCGATGTTGACTTTTTTCTATGTATTTCATCACAAATCGACTTTATTTTAGATGTGTTTAGGTTTTTAATTTCTTGCGATCAATTGATAAAACTTAATATGTTCGATGTTATCACAATTCGATGTTATATCAGATTAGTTTAGGTTTTTAATTTTGTGTAATCGATGTTGACTTTTTTCTAGTGTATTACATCACAAATCGATCTTCTAGGTTGGATGTGTTTAGGTTTTTAATTTCTTGCGATCGATGTTCTAATATAGATGTCTGTGGATTGATTGATGATTGATTATGTATAAGAATGATGTTTTGTAACATGTTTTATCTTTATTACTATCATGAAATCGATCTTACACCTTACCTTTATGCTATACCTTGATGATGGAAATTCATAGACTTTAATATTCTATGAATCTAAACTGTCTGTTACTTTACTAACTTTTGTTTAGTATTATATGTTTTTATTATGTTATACTTTAATCTTAAATACATATTTACATTTTATAATAACATTGTTTTTAATATCTTTTATACAGAATAGTTGTTTTCCTTCAATTGATTTACCTCCTAGACTTTTTGTTGTCATCTACTACACGAAGCCAACATATGTGGTGTGATAATTGTAATAATCTTTTAACATTTTCTATACTCATTCTTTTTAGTTATAACCAATATGTTTCTTATCATTCTATAGCCTATTCCTGTTGCCTGTGTGGAGAAATTTTTCAACAAACAACAACCATGTGATCATATTTTAATCCAATGTGAAGATAATACCATCTAGTCCGGATGGAGGTGAATGATGATCAATTGTGTCTTACAGAAGGTTGGAAAAGGGTTCTAGCTCATAATAGTCTTTCATCTAGAGATTTTATAACCACTAATCCCATTGATCACAAACATGGTTCATTTCTTGTATTTTTCAAGACTTCAAATACAAAACACGCCACTGTTTTACTGTGTCATGTGGGATCCCTTAAAAACGTCCATGGTTTGTAATTTATCTATATTCATTACTCTTTGATTTTTTTTTCTTTAATATTATTTTTTATCATTTAAAAATTTATACTCTTTGATCTTATTTTTCTTTTTTATTTCACAGTTTATAGATTCAAATTTTATGAAAACTCATTTGAAGAGGAGGGTGAAATAGTGGGCGGGGATGAGGGTATGAGGGTGAGAAGTTTTTAGATGTGCAGAATGAGATGGTAAATGAGGATGAGCATGTTGAGCAGCTTGTGGAGGTCACCTTTTCAAGGACAGTTTGAAATCGTTTGGTATAAATGTTAAATTTTATTTGTTGAATGATATATGATTATATATTTTTAGACATTAACTTCAATTATATATTTTTTGAAAATACAGCGCCTAACAAGCAGTGTTTATAATCTTGTAGATTTTGATAACAATCCCCTTCTTGTACTTAAAAACATCGAAAGAATGGTGACGGAGATGCGTTTGTAGATGGAGATGTCGAGGACGTACAAAAGATGCGTTTTAACATGATGGAAGCATTTTATGTATCAAAACCAGATATCAAGTGGTGATATCTGTACCTTTCGTTATTCAACAAGAATCTTTTGGTTCTTTTGGATGTAATCAAGGTATGAATTTCATCACTATCTTTGATCAAAACTATGAATACGTTGGATGTTGGATGTTTGATAAGCATACATGTGCTTTTTGGTGACAATCTTTTGGTAATATGAACACTACTTTTGTGTTAGACAATATTTTTGAATGATGATTTTGAGGTGATAAATGAAATGAAATATGATTATGTGTAAAATGTATGCTGTTTGTTGATTTTTGTTTTAATAGATGGAATGAGATGAATAATTAAATGGTAAATAGTTAAAACATTTTAAATCTGTCTTCATCATGGTTGAGTCATCTTAGACAATATTGTTGAATGATGGTTTCCACGTGATAATTGAAATGAAATATAAATCGATGTAAAATGTATTTTGTTTGTTAAATTTATATACAATATGGAATGGAATGAATTTTTAACATTGTAAGTAGTTTCAAATTTAGATGCGTCTTCATCATAGATGATAAAATACGATTGCGATTGATTTACAATATTGTTTTCTGTTATCCATTCAACATAAGTGTTTATCTAAATAAACCAATTTATGCATTGAAATTTATGATAGGTCCTAAATTTTATACAATAAGTAACATATTCTTACAGTTTTGGTGGAATTGTTAAATATATGTTCTACTTTTTATCTACTTTTATTATTTTTTTATATAAACTTTTCTATGAAAATTATGGTTACTGTATACCAACTTTTCCACAATTATCTACCTTTCAAATTTGAATATTAAATACAATTTATTACTTTTTTAGTCTATATACGGAAGGTTTTATTATTTCTGTTATTTGCACTAAGTTAAATTTTAATAAATTCTCCTTTTTGAAAAATATAGTTATTGTATAACAACTTTACCAAAATTATTAAATACAGTTTATTACTTTCTTAGTCTATATAAGGAAGTTGTTATTGTTTCTGTTATTTGCACTAAGTTTAATTAAATTTGAACATAATTATCGCAATTCCAATTTCAAATACTTGTAATTACTCCTAATTTATGTTAAATGTGTTATTTGTTTGTCTTTGATTAAACATATTATCTGCATGTTTTTATTATCGTGATAGAAGTTATAAATTATAAATAAATGTTTCCATAATATATTACTTTTGATTTTACAATAGTTATCCGATTTCTGAGTTTTGTATAAAACTATACTAGTCTAACCACCCATGTGTTACATGGGTTGAAAAAAATAAATTTGAAATAAATAGAAATATAAATTGTCAATGACTATTAATAAGTTTGTAAAAGATCGATTAAATAAATGTGTATACATATAAATTAAATGGAAAGAATTAAATATATAAAAAACAATATTAGTGTTTTTATATATATCTAAAAACTTCTTACAAATGTTTAACCAGATTCAGTCTACAACTTCTTAAACTTAAAAAATCATCTTTTTATAATATTCATTTGCATTGTAGTGTCCTATAATTAAAAATGTAAACAATTAAGGATATATAACATATGTGTTTTATAAGATAAATATTAAAATAATAAGATAACAATTTCATTAATTGAACAATACCTCCTCATTAACCATAATAAAATCAATAGAGTAAGTTTCTACCGGATTATTATATATTGATTGCCTACATAAATCAATCGCAGCATGATATGTTAAGATCCTTTAAAAAAATTACTTCTTATACTGATGATGTCATGTTGAGCAAGGTAATTTGATGGTTTATCAATAACGTATAAACCAGTATACATAAATAAAAAAATGAACAAACTGAAGGTAATAATCGTAGAACAAAAAAAATATTAGTGTTAAGATTTATCCTAAAAACTTATTATTTCAAATTAAAATGTATGTACTATTTTAATTGAATGCAATACGCAATGAGTCAAAAATAAAAATTGTGTAAATAATGAAGAAGTAAATGAAAATTTTCATACAAAATACCTGTACTCTTTGATCATAGGAGAATTTATTTCTCATATTTATCAAATATCTTAGATACAAAAAATGAGAAATTTAAATTTGATTAAAATCACAGTTAAAAGAATAATTTGATTAAATTTAAACTAATTTCAAATATACAAATTAATTTTTACATATTTAAAAGATACGAAAAATGAGAAATTTAAAAAACAATCGTATGAAATATCATTTAGTAATTACAAATTATGAATTTCCTTAATAATGTGTACTGTTTAAATTTTAAAAAGATATACATCTGCAGGTATTAAATTAAACGTATAAAGTTTCTTTTGGAGATTTTCAAATTTTTTTAATTATCTGAGTAATTTAAATTTGAAAACTCTATAAATTTGTTCAATTTGAATTTCTATAGTATATCATATACAATTTTTGAATCTCCTTAATTATCTTAACGATATAATTTGGAAATTTTGAAAAGATACAGATATGCAGTTACTAAATAGAAGTATAAAGTATCATCTGTAAATTTTGAATTTCTTTAATTATCTGAGTAATTTAAATTCTAGAAATATATAAATTTGATCAATTTGTATTTCTATAGTATATCATCTATAATTTTTGAATCTCCTAAATTATCTTAAATATAATTTGAAATTTTTGAAAATATACAAATCTGCAGTTATTAAAAATGTATAAACTATCATCTGGAAATTATGAATTTCTTTAATTATCTGAATAATTTAAATTTTGTAAATTTATAAATCAGATCAATTTGAATTTCTATATAATTATCGAAAATATCTTAACAGTATAATGTTCAAAAATATTCAAATATACACTATTTTAATTTTAATCACTACACCTGTATAAAGGTTAACTTTTAAAATTTATAATTTCCTATATTATATAAATAACTTTCCAAATATTATTCAACTATAATTAATTACTCGTGTCTATAAATAGACATGCTAAACCATTATCTTTCTTATTAAGATTACAAGCTTAGTAAGCATTGTCGAATTCTTCATATTGCACAAGTTTATTGTATTACTAAGTATAATCATAAATGTTGATGAACCTCTTCACAAAGTATTAAAATCATTGTTCTTGTTTTCATAACGCTTAAATGGCTTCATCTCAAATCATGTTGTTTAGAGATCTGGATATCAAGGTTCAGGATTTTACAATTCATGTTCGTGTAGTCAGAGTATGGCGATAAAAAATTAAACACAATCCAAAGGAGACATACTCGATTGAAATGATAGTTGTCGGTGAGCCGGTAACAAACCAATAAGAACGATTTTCAATCCGAACAATACATTCATTTACTCATGTAATAGAATATCTTTTATTGATTTATTTTTTCTTCAAGGGAACCCGTATGCATGCATGCTGCTTGAGTAAATTGTTTTCAAAATTTAGAAAGAATCTAGAGGAAGATAATTTTTTGAGAATCACCTCTCCAACGGAAAAAAGGCTAATGAGTTCAAGTATGGGGATAATCCACATAAAATCTGCATTTTTTACAACACTAAGATTGTAAAAATCGATGCAAATTTTGGGAGCCGTTATGCACTATCATTCACCTCTCTTTCTGATATTAAGGATGGAAATGCTCATCTAAATGAAACAATTGTATTTTCATTTTATCTATTTTCACTTTTACAAAATATATGTTTTCATGATGTAATTCAATCTCCTATAACCATTTCGGATCTGTTCTGTAGATATTTGATACGGCTGTTAGCATTTATAAAAAGGAAAGAAATAAAAAAGGCAAACAATAAAGATTGGAAATTCACATTATACTATACTTATATTTAATATTTATTATCATGTGCTCTATCAGAAAGTTAATATTAATTATTTTGCAGGATCAAAACAATCTTTTTAACTTTATGGGATGAACATGCTGAGCAGCTTTCAAGTTACATCTCAAGAAATCCAAGCTGAAGAAATTTTGCTGACTACAAACTCATGGATGTTATCAACAGGCTGAAGTCATTTGATGTGAATATGAAAAGAAGAGAGTACAATCAATCAATGTCTGGTGGTGGATCTTCAAGTGCTGAGATCAAAGAAAATGGAGAAGAAGTCAACCATGCATTGATGGTTGAGGTGGTGAACAGTAATGAGGATTTTGTTGAGGATTTTGATCCTTTCAAAGAATTCAGGTGTGAAACTCAAGGTGAAAGTGCTTGTGATGTTGATGCTTATGCAAGCTGGTGTAAAGATCAGAAGCAACAGGACAGTAAAACAGATGAAGTGAAGTTGGAGGTTCAGGATGAAGGAAAGCAAGAGGAAGGTGAAGCTGAGGAAGTTAAGAAGAGAACTGCTGAGGAGGAAGAGTACAAAAAGAACACTCCTATCTGTCAATGTGAAAAGGCCTTAGCTGCTGAAAAGATAGTTATGGGACTCCCATATGAGATAGTTCAAGACATGTGTTCTCCTCCCTGCAAAATTTATTTATTTGGAGTTTATAAAGCTAACAGGTTATTACTGGAAAATAAAAAAGAATTAATTCAAGTAAACAAAGAACTTAAAACCAATGATTCAAAATATTTTATCAAACTAAAATAAGCTTTAAAAGAAAATGATCTTTTAAAAAGAAATCTTTCAGAAAAGAATGTCGAGATTAATGTTTTGAGCGAACGCATTACCTTAGCTAAATTTGAGACTAGCAAGCTTAAAACTAAACTTGATAAATGGACAATATCCGGGATGAAACAGGAAGAACTATTCTGTAAGCAAAGGGGAGCTAGAATCAAAACGGGTGTGGGATGTGGTGAAACTTCATATGTTTATCCTCCTCCTAGCACTCATTGTTACTCTCATATGCCTCAACCTCATCCATCTAATGATTTAATTAAAGCTGCAGATACTAACAGTTTACATGCAGGTTTAAGTAGCGTTAATCACAAAGAGGTTCGAGATGAATATGATTTTCCTGCAGGTTTGGGACTCATCAAGCAAGGATCTGATAAGCAAAATGATAATTCCACCTTTGATGCTTCAAAACCAGTATTAGTTGTTTCCCGTAACTTCTTTAACAAATTCAAAACAGGTAACATCCCTTCTTTTGTTCCTATCAGGTTTGTCAAAGAAGGAACAACTGTGGAATCGTCAGGCAATCAGAACTCAACAATATAAACCGACACAACAAGAATTATCAATCAAGATCTGTTGGAAGCAAACTTGTGTATACAAGACCGGACAAGCTCTAATGATGAATCAGAGATCATTAAGTCAACTAAAGTTGTCAAGTCTCAAATGCTTCCAAAAGTCGAATCAAGGCCTATACGGATCTCATCTCCAACTGCTAAACAAATCAGCAGTTCCTCCAAAACTCAACAGAAGCACTCACCATCTTCATCTGCTATCCATCAAGCTCATCACAAATCTGCCTCCAAGTCTGCCAAGTCACCAGTCATACAAAAAGGTTCTCAGAAGAATGTTCAGATCTCATCTCCTGGAACATCACACATCAAATCACAGCCTAGTTCGAAATCTACATCAACAAAGCCTCAAAAAGTTCAATCTTCTGATATCCGAAAGAAGAAGCTTTAAGGTTGTCGACAAGCTACAACAACCTCAAATCAGGTTCCACCCTTTCCTACTTTTCACGAGACTACAAAGAACCAAAAGCCTTTCAAGGCTTGCTTTAGATGTGGAAAAGAAAGGTCATGTGCTAAAGAAGTGCCCTCAAGTTCAAAGATAGGCTTCGGGTGGTAAAGATAACACGAGTTGTTTCTTTGGTTCAAAAGGTAAAAAGCACATATCTTTGAATGGTTGGATAGCAAACAATCCATCCAAACCTTCTCATGTGAATCCGTTTTCATATGATTCAAAGATGAAAAAGACCAATGTTCCAAAATCAAAATTTCTTCCTTTGGATCTTAAAAAGAAAATAATATCCAAATTCAATTCTTTCAAATCAAAAGTAATTGAACATAAATAAATTTGGAAAGTAAAACAAAAGGTTAAAGAGACAAATAATTGTTCAAAAAAGTGTGTGCTTAAGCAGATTATGTACAATGATGAAAAAGGAACTCCCAGGACCACGATGGCCTGGGTCCCCCTCTTTAACTAATCTATTTATGAGTGCAGGAACAATTCAGGAGGCCCATTAGTAATCTGGTTTACTGACTGAGATTGTTCCTAATTCAAAATTAAGGTGGAACAAACAGGTTATGGTTATGGTATCTCATCCACATTCTGGATTCTTATTTGCACTATTACAGTTCACACTTCACAATCACTGTATTTTTCTTGGTACTTCAATTCTCATTTTTTTTGCTAGTATAATTTGGAAGACTTTCTTTGGCAAAATTCTATTTTTGTTTCTGAGAACTTGATTTGGGATGACTGAGAAATGATAGTATGTTTTCTTTATATGCTTGTTTGCATGTCTTGTACTTTGTGAGAAATGATAGTTACTGATGTAGATGTCTGTATCACTTAAAATTCTAAAATCTAAAAAAAGACAGTTTATTATATGATAAGCTTGGTAGGCTCAGCCTGAAAACGAAGTAAATAGTGATTCTGTAGCCTAACTAAAGCTTTAGAACTCGGTGATAAGGATTATTTCCATGACAACTCGGCTTGCACAAAGTTACAAGTCTTGTCGAAAATGGGTTGAGAGTTTCAAATACCTGCTTTGATTTTCCCAAAATCTCCCTATCACATAGTCTCTGAATTGAAGCTTCTCGTTAGCTCTTCATAGATATATTTCGTGCTTATCTCCTCTGCTATGTATGAACATTGACCTGGAGTGATGATATCCTTTGTTATACGTGAGTATAGACCTGGAGCTCTCATCAACACGTTCTGATGATCTTCTCTGTTATACGTAAGTATAGACCTGAAGCTCTCATCAGCAAGTTCAGATGGTCATCTCCTCTGTTATATGTAAGTATAGACCTGGAGCTCTCATCATCGGTTCCCCAAATAAAGGCACAGTGATTCTTAAATTAAGATCATTGTTGAAATTTCAAAAGAAAATCATGCTGAGTTAATCATATTGCTCAATAAGCCCTAATGACGGGATAAGTTCTTTGCCGGATGTCTGTGGGAACCAAGTTACCTGAGCTTCTCTAATTGAACCTAAAACATGATAAAATCAGTTGTAGATCTCTTGTTGAAAAGAATAAAGCATGGTTTAAATTGGACAAATATACCAACAATCATTCTTGAACTGTTTTGGCTTTCAAAAACTTAAAATTATGATCAGACTCTGTATCAGTATGATCTCACTAACTTGTCGATGTTTAAATACATCTTTGTGCTTAAGTATATCTTGAGGATGCGATCTCATGATCGAATTGGTTCTTGAAGTATAAACAAAATAAATTTTAAATTTAGAAATCCAAAAGGATTTATCATTTTAAATTATTTTTCAAGTCTTCCATATTATGCTATTGAAATGATATCATATTTTTATGCATTTCACGAGAAATTGCACACACAAACGAACATGGTTTCGCTTGTTTATATTCACAGATAAACACGGGTTTATTTGTATTGTTGAAATGATCTAACAAGAAATGTTTAGAATGTGTTTGTAATTGTGTTGCAGATTTTGCTGCAAGTGATTGCCGATCATCACCTGAGTAATGAACCAAACCAGAGAACTTGTTCCTCAAACTTACAGAAGATACCGAGTTAGAAATCTTCCTCCTACATCTTCTGAAGCACTTAGAGATTCAAGAAAGCGGTCTCCATTATAATCAGGGGGAGCATAGAAAAAGGGGGAGCTTGTGAGATAAATATCTTCAGCAACAAAATTTGGAAAGCATCAGTCTAGGGTTTCGAAACTGTTGGAACTCAAAATTGAGACTGTAGCCTACTAAATTGAAGATCAAGTTCAGTTGACTTATCGGAGCTAAAGATGATACAAGATGTTGATAATGATAGACTAAGAGGGAGTATTGTTGGGTCTGAAAAGAATAGTCTATATTATCAACACAGTCAAAATCTACAAATATCAACGTCACTGTCAAAGTCATCGGAAAAGTCAAACAGACGCGTTCGAGATGAAAAACTGAGACGAGGCGTTGAAGATATATTTGACTAGGAGTTTTATTGTTAATAAATATATTTTGTGTCAACAAAATATAATTAATTATGTTTTAGTCACTTTTATATTTTATATGTAATTTCTCTAATTGTCTAAGTCTAGGGGCTTAATATGTCATTAGTGAATATTATCACTATAAATAGATTAGTGATAATTAGGTTAAGGGGCTTGAATGAGACATTGATCGAGGGGCTTTCACTTTGTAATATATTTAGCAATCAAATTCAGATCAAACAAGGATTTTATTTGGTGTTATTAGGTGTTCTTCATATATTCATTCATTTTATAGTGTTTGATCTATAATATTATTGATATCTGTATTATCAGTGGGAATTGTTTGTGTTTGGCAATCAATTGCACGGTTTCAATGATCAGGTGGACCAACAAATATTATTTTCATTTATTTTTGACCATTTGTATTTTAACAATTCAGGTTAAAACTTGGTATTACTGTTCAAGATTCATATGGGATTTTTTCTCCAACCCTTTTTAAACGTGAAGGAACACGTTTGTTTAAAAAGTCCACCCCATCTTTTGTTGAGAAGTTTGTTGAGGTAAGCTTTTAAGATAACTAAAGAATTCGTTATTGATTAATTATTATTTTGCATTGTTATAATTAAAAACATTTAAAAGTTTCTGCTTTTATTTTTCAAAATTTTGGGGGTTATAATAGGCTACTTTCTGATGAGTTTTATGAGTTGGTGGGCAAGAAGTTTGCATTCAAGATCGATCTAAAACAATACAATCTTGATAAAAAAATAGAAAGTTTATGACATATCAAAGTTAACTGATGACTCATCTATTATTGAAGAGCTAGAAAAAACAATTATACAAGATGATATAAATATATTTACTTTTATATTCTGTTATTGAATACAAACCAGTTATAATAGTACTAAATTTAATTAATATCATATATAATATAAATATGTATCTTATCAATCTATAAATAAGGTGCTGATAGTCCGTTGAATAATACCTTTGCAACTGACCAATCTTCATAAGACACGGTATTAGTAAATTAAACTCTTTTAAATTTAAATTTAAATTAATTCACACACATGTTCAATTTATCCCATAAATTTTGCTACTCGCATAAAAATAATACATCTTTCTTATTTCATAGTAGGATGATGTTTCATACACTGCTGATAATACAACACCAATTTCAACGGTTAAGAAAGTTAAGGGTAAACGTTCGTGTTTATCTTCAACCCAGGACAACATGTCTGAAAGGATCGAGTTAAAGAGAACGTTGTCTATTGTTTATGATTTAGATGAGGAGGAAAGTCAGTCCGCTAATAAAATTCATCCACCTAAATAGTCTGGTGCGCTTCAAGATGGCAAGTTTAAACTACTCTTTCCGAAAGTTGAGAAATAATGTGTTACTTCTCATGATTTTTCTTATTATCTTTTGCTTTTTTTGATTCAAAATTGTTCTTATTTTGGTTCTATCTTTGTCGAATGACTATTTAAATTATTTTATGCATGATTTTTTAGCGTTTTAGAATGTTTCTTGGTATTATTTTATGGTTAATGATTATTTAATATTGTTACAATTAACATGCCTTTTGTTACGCTAAATTTTATGTGGTCACCGAATTTGAATTTACCAAATACAAGATTCACCATTTAATAGTATATATAATTGTAGTAAAAAACAATATCAATTGCTTCTATGATTAAGTTGTACATAAAATTATTTATAATTATTAATCTTTGGTATGCGACTAGTCTACAGATTTCAAAATTAAATTCCACAACAAACTATTATAATACAATTTTTTACTTTTATCATTCAACTTATCAATTGATTTACGATTTTCAATTAAAGTCATTACCAATTAATTACCTCTTTAAACTTTCCACCAAATACCACATTTCTCTAAAATTAATTATTATATTCAATTAAAATAAACCGACTAATACTCGAATTGTTGTTTGGCAGCTATCCCCACATACAAATACAACTATGATTATAAACTTCGACGTGCTCTCAGGAAACTATACTTGAATTCCAAAAAACCCAACAAACGGACTAAAACAGCACCCTCTTATTCGTCATAAACATTGCAACCGTCAACTACCACACAAATATTATCTTGTAAGTTTCAAATCTATCTATTTGAAACTATATTTAATTAAGGTTTTTTGTTTACCGTAGGTATTGCTAAATGTGAGACTATTATATATCAGACTTTGTTTTGTAGACTCTCCGCACATGGTTCCATTGTCAGATATTTCATACGGTAAATAGTACATCAGTTCAGACACTTAATTTATTATTACTTAGTAATAACGAAATAATATATTTACTTTATTTCCTCTAGCATCAAATGTCAACAATATTTACATTAATGCTAAAGTCCGACGTATACTGAGAAAAGAACATCTGGGCAACAAGAAATGTAGAAAGACGTGCACCCTCAGTATTTGTAAGTATAACTTACTAATTATCAGTTTGTTACATTATGTATATAACTTACTAATTATCATTTTGTTACATTATGTATATATAACAAGTAAAAAATCGTATACAAGTAAGCTTTCTATGTGTTTTATCTATCTATAACTGTTATTTTACTTTCAAATTACAACAATGGTGACAAGTCGGTTGCAGTTTCGGGAACTTCTCATAGAAATAAACAGTCCAATTTTGACAAAGAAAATATTCATTCTCATTCAAAATTAACATCCATGAGTTCTTATTCACCTTTCCAACATACAAATCCATATAACAGAACTCCATTATCTGACAATACAACAGGTAATTTGTTTAGTTTTTTCTCCAAATTATATGTTCATTTCATCTTATCATTGCTCAGCTAGAACACTACATTCAATGGATATACCGCCCGTCCGACATCAATCGTTTCAAGCCAGTTAAACAAAGATACTCCAACAAACAACATTGCTTTGTCATCTCAAAATTTTAAAAGGTCATCTTTAAACATACCCCTTTTCCAAATTTGGACATTGTACTACAACAACCTCCTATTCAATGTAATGTTCTTCAACCGGTATTCACAAGAATATCAAAAGTTACGATTCTTTTTCAAACTATTAATAATATAATTATATAACCGGCATATGATTTTATTTGATTTCAATATGTGATACATTTAACCATCTACTTTCGTCACATAATATTTGGATCATGGTGACCGGAGTCTAATTTGTGAAATGTGTAAAAATGAAGTAGTCTCAGGTACAAAGACAAATTATAAGGATTCTTATTTTCTATGTTGTGGGTACTGTAAAGTGCAACTTTCGTAATACAAAAAACAACCGCAAGGTTTTATAACATGTTTCGTGAACCAACTCAAAAACCAATTTGTTTCAAAAGAATATTCGGCGTTACAACTCAATGTTTTCCTTAACATCAATGGGTGGTAAGATTGATAAATCTATTAACAGAGGGAAAGATTTATCGATATTTAGATTGGGTGGCCAGAATTATCATTCTATGAAAAGTCTTTTACCTTCTACTGATTCAAAGCCAAAATTCTCACAGCTGTATATATACGATATTGACAATGAGATTTCAAAATGGAAGAACACTATCGATTTTGCTGATATTAGGTAATCTTTATTCCTTAAATCAATTTTTTTCAATTAATTTTTTATTAATAAATGTTATATAATATATTTATTTATTTCATTTCAGATCTTCTAAAACAGACTCTAGGCCATTCTTAGAAGATCTTGATAGTCAGATAATCAAAGAATTAAAGCAGATGTTAGATTCATAAATCCATTAGTTTAGAAGTTTAGAATGGCAAGAGATCGTTTTAAGCAAAATCCAAAGCTTGAATTAACACTACGTCTTATGGGGAAAAGGCAACAAGATGGATGAACCTAAAACCTACCAACCATTTCAGAGGTTGCGACATTAATCGTTGGAGATATTGGTGATTCTATTGAAAAAAGGGACATAATTGTAAAAGGGCATTCCGGAAGCATCCATCGAATTAGTGAACTTCATCCTTCTTATCTTCCTCTCCAATACCCATGTTTATTTACTTATGGTGATGATGGATATAGAATCGACATACCTCATAGGGATGTAACCATCATATCAAAAACAAGAGTGAAAGCATGTCAGTGAGACAATTCTTTGCATACAGGATCCAAGACAGGGTCAACACATTCTCATTGATCCTAAATTCAAAAAGACTATTTCAACAATTCTTGGTTGACGTATACACTATGATTGAAAGTGAAAGACTGAATTTTATATGTTCTCAACAAAAGATATTACGATATGAGTCATTTGAAAATCTTCATAAGGCGCAAGAAACTAGTAACATTGACGCCCTAATGTTGGCCAACATGTCATATTAGCTTCTTCATTTACAGGCGGTGCATGTTATATGATACAAAACTACTTGGATAATGTCTTTATGCAAATGGTTTGGATATCCTGATTTTTTTATAACAATTACTTGCAATCCAAAATGGATTGAAGTAAAGAGATTCCTTAAAGATACGTCAATCAAACCGGAAGATAGGCCTGATATACTATGCAGAATTTTTAAAATTAAACTTGACTCATTTGTTGAAAATTTGAAGGAGAAGCAACTTTTTGGAAAAGTACAAGCAGACATTTTTAATTAGAGTAAATTACTATTTGTATCCATAACCTTTACATATATTAACTACTTGAATCTCTAATGTTTAAAAACCTTATTTTGCCGCCCTGACTTTTCATTTTTGTCTCTATTTGACTCCAGATAACTAACACTGTTATTTTTTCTCTTAATTTTTTATAAAAAGACTAAAATACCCCTATGAATTAAAAAATAAAAATCTTATCCATCCACTTATCCACCTCTTCTTCTTCACATAGCATCTTACCCTAAATATCTAACAACCTCTTCCTTGTCTCTTTATCTCTCCCCCCCTCTCTCTCTCTCACACAATCTTCTCTCCCTTGCTGACCTTCTTTCCCTCATCACTAGTGTCACCCGCAACCATGATTTTTGGTTTTGAAAGTTTGTGAGATTTATGAAATTAGGTGGAAAAGGTTTGTAAGATTTGGGGCTTTGAGTGGTGATTTGTGGATACAAAGATTATGGCAGTGGTGGTGTTTTCAGGTTGATATTATGGCGGGGATGTGCGGTGGAAGTGGTTTTAAGCGATGTGTGGCGGAGGTGTGGTGGGTGGTGGTGGTTAGGTCACACCTTTTTTTTTCTAGTTATGATTCAATGAATATAGTGCTTGAGTGATATTCCTTCCTATTCTAGTTCTTCCCACCATTTTTTCGAGATCTTAGAGATTGCACCGCCTTCTTTCCACCATCCTCCGTTGTCGTTACCAAATTAATATGGCGGCAGTGGTGATTTCAGGAGGTGGTGTGGCAGAAGTGGTGATTTCAGGAGGTGGTGTGGTCGGAAGTGGTGATTCCAAGTGGTGGTGGGGCAGCAGTGGTGATTTCAGGTGGTGGTGTGGCGGTAGACATGGTAGGCCTTAGATGGTGGTAACTGGGTGTGGTGGGGGGTGGTGACTAGGTATTTGTTTCAAAACGTGGGTGAAGAGCAGATGGTTGTATGGATTAGGGTTAATTATTGCTAGATAAAGCTGGTGACTAGGAAGGGTATTTTTGTCATTTTAGTGAAAGTTAACAGAGATATCTAACGGTGTTAAGGTTTTGGACTCAAATGAAAACAAAAATGAAAATTCAAGACAACAAAATGAGGTTTTTAAATATTAGGGATTCAAGTAGTTAATATTTGCAAAGGTCAGTGATGTAAATAGTAATTTACTCTTTTAAGTATAATTATCTTTTATAGAAGTATATTTTACCATATATATATATATAAGAAATTCACTTTTAATGTAGTTGTCTATACGGTGGAGTTTCAGAAGCGTGGTCTACCACATGCTCATGTTGTTTGTTCATGCATTCTGACCATAAGCTTCTTAACGTCGAATATATTGATCCAATTATTTCAGCTGAAATACCAGATAAAGATAAGGATCCGGAGCTATATTCGCTGGTCAAAGAATTCATGATTCATGGACCATGTGGTAATCATAACTTCTATTGCCCATGCATGATTGAGAATAAGTGCTCCAAAAATTTCCCTAAAAGATTTTGTGACAATACTTCCGTTGATCAAGATGGTTTTTTGTTTATCGAAGATGTGATACTGAAAATTATGTAGAGAAGTCTAGTGTTAAATTAGATAAAAGAAATGTTTTTCCTTATAATAGTGCACATTTGAAGAGATTTCAAGCACATATCAACGTTGGATGGTGCTACCAAGCTGGTTCCATAAAATATTTATTCAAATATATTAATAAAGGGCCTGATAGAACAACTCTTTTACTTCAACAAAGTAACATGAAAGATTTTCAAATTCAATCTAAATATGAGATTAAAGAATTCTATGATTGCCGGTATCTATCTGCAAGTGAAGCAACATGGCGCATATTTGGTCATGATGTTCATTATAGATACCATTCCGTTATGAGACTTTCATTTCATCTTCCTGGACAACAACAAGTGGTATTTGGAGCTGATGATGATATTGAAAATGTGCTTTCAAAAGAATCTATTGCATCTATAATGTTTTTATCTTGGATGAAATGTAATTATTCTAACGTTGAAGAGCGAAAACTAACTTATGTCGAATTCCCTACAAAGTTTGTTTGGATGGCTGCACCCAAAATTTGGGTACCCAGGAAAAGAAGATTTGCCATCGTTCAGATTCATTCTGTATCACCATCACTTGGAGAAGTGTATTTTTTAAGGATTCTTTTAAACAAAGTGATAGGTCCGCGATCCTTTGATGATATACTTTCTGTTAACGGGGAAAAATGTCAAACATTTAGAGAAGCATGTTATCAACTTGGTTTGTTAGATGATGACTCAGAATATATTGAAGAAATAAGAGAAGCAAGCCATTCAGGAACAAGATCTTTTTTAAGATCCTTATTTGTAACAATGCTTATATCTTATACGTTGTCCAGACCTGATTTTATATGGGATAATTCATATATACTTTTGTCTAATGATATTCTTCACAGACAAAGGCGTCATCTAAAGTATCCGGTACGATGCAAACTATAATTTTTTACATTTTAATTTATTATTACTTTACCCTTTTTAATTTTTTGTAATAATAGTTTGGTACGTTTAACTATCAATTTTCTTAACCATTTATATCATTATTGAATATGTTTATTTTAATAAATATATATATATATGATATTTTTATGTCTACTTGTTTCAGGATTATCACTAACAGATGATCAATTAAAAAACCTAACTTTGTTTGAGATTGGTAAGATGTTGCTTGCGAATGGATCTACACTTAGAAGATTTCCTTCAATGCCTTATCCTGATGGTGAATCTTTGTTGTCTTAAAACAATCATCTTATCTCCAAAGAACTATCATATGACACACACACCTTGAAGGATGAGTACCATAACCTGTTGCTTTTATTAACTAATGAAATGAACAACGAGGTGTTTTTGACAATATCATTAGAGCTGTTAAAGAAGACAGAGGAGGTGTATTTTTTATATATGGTTATGGTAGAACAGGTTAAACTTTCCTTTGAAAGACATTATCTGCAACCATATGATTTAAGGGTAGATTGTTTTGAATGTTGCTTCTAGCGGTATTGCATCTTTGTTATTGACAGGAAGACGAACAACGCATTCTCAATTCCTAATCCCTTTAAATTTGAACGAAGACACTCTGTGTTATATAAAGCCAGGAAGTGAGGTTGCATAATTGTTACAACAATCAACCTTGATTATTTGGGATAAAGCACCGATGATACATAAACATGCATTCGGTGCATTAGACAGGACTATGAATGACATACTTAACACTCAATCATCAAACATATCCGAAATTCCATTTGGAGGGAAGGTAGTTGCTTTTGAAGGAGATTTTCATCAGATTCTACCGGTTACTTCAAATGGAACAAGGCACGATATTGTTAATGCCTCATTAACTTCTTCCTACCTCTGGTCAAAATGAAAGGTGCTAAGGTCAAAAAAACACACAAGGTTAACTGTAGGAAGAACTGAATTCGACATTGAGCAAACAAGAGAGTTTTCAAATTAGCTTTTGCAATTGGGGAAAGGTAATATTGGTAAATGCAATGACTTTGATTCTGATATCAATATACCTAAAGATCTTCTAATAACAGATTCAAATATTCCCATATATGCTTTAGTATATTTTGTATATCCTGATATAATTCAAAACTCAATAGACAAAACTTTTTTTCAAGAATGAGCAATACTGGCACCTACAAATGAACATATCCATGATATTAATGATCGATTTCTCTCATTATTCCCTGGCGAAGAGAAGGAGTATCTTAGTTTTGACAGTTTATGCCGGTCAGATTATGTTCATGGTAATTTTGATGAAAGTGTTTACTTACCTGATGTGTTAAATGGTCTTAAATTATCTGGAATACCTAATCATAGATTAGTTTTAAGGCTTGGTGTTCCTGTAATGTTATTAAGGAATATTGACCAAAAAAACAGTTTATGTAATGGAACAAGATTATAGGTAATATATTTAGGCAATCGTGTTATAGAAGCCGAAATTATATCAGGGAGGAACATAGGCAATCATACTTTTATACCAATACTTAGCCTAACACATTCTAATAAAAAGATTCCTTTGAAGTTCAAAAGAAGACAATTTCCATTGGCTGTATGTTTTGCAATGACAATTAGCAAAAGTTAGGGACAATCATCATCAAGGGTTGGCCTATATTTAAAAAGTCCTGTATTTACTCATGGCCAGTTTGTATTGTCCAGGGTTAAAAGTAAAGATGGTTTGAAACTTTTACTTTTCTATAAGGACGGTAAGCTTACATACACAACAAAAAATGTGGTCTACAAAGAAGTGTTTTGTAATTTGTAATTTCACTTTTACATTTTCTTTTGTATTACCATTCATCGAGACTATTTTTGTTCTACATGTATGAATTTTCATGTTTATTCGTCTAATATTATTATTCGCATCCCGTATGTCACACGGGTCTATAGCCTAGTGTTATACAAAAAGGTATTTAACCAAGTGTGATTATGTATAATGAAAATCGAAATAGAGAATGATACAATTTCAGATTCCATCATGCAGGTTATAGGATTTCTCAAATAAAAATTTTACATACTATGAACTTTTCCAAATGATAGCTTTCAAACAGAAATAGTTCAAGTTATATAAATTTTTCTAAGGGAAAAAAAAAGGCATGCATAGCAATAAAAATTCACCAAGATTATACATTTCTTATTTAGATTAACTGTTTACCTCAAAACAAAGTGATACACAATTCATATGAAAATCCATAATTGATACTTGATAGCAAATATAATTAGGAAATTGACCCACCTTGTAATTTCACCATAAGAATTTCTACTTGACTTCGTACTTCCAGAAAACGAATATTAAACAACCTAACAGAATTTTTTTATGATAAATTCCATCCTTTTGAAGTAGCAAAATCACACATCTTTAATAGTTTATTACATACGCCTTAAGTTTTAGTTACACCTTTAGTTAGGCATATGTAGTTCTACATGTTGGTAGTTTAGGTATCTTAATTTAAGTATATTCTGTGTGTTTATGCTTTTGTTGATTTTAGTTTAATTGTCTTTTCTTGCCATCCTCCACTGCTAATATGATATGTTATGTGTTCTTCTAAATATTGCATGCACTATGTTTATACTGTAGCCTTTGTGCGAGCCAGGGGTCTTTCTGAGAGCAATCTATCTAGCCTTTGGTTTAGAGGTAAGACTTGTCCTTATTTCACCTTCCTCGGACCCTACTATTTGAGTGGGACCTTACTAAGTATGTTTGTTTGTTTAATAAAATATTACACTCAAAATTTATGGGTTTTAGAAATTAGAACCATATATCTTTGTACCTTTAAGTATCTAGAACACCTTTGATAGTTTAATTGTGCAAGACGAAAATGGCGGAGCTTGTAACCTTGCGTCCATAATCAGTATCCATCCCTTGGCAGAGCTTGTAATTGAAGCTAGGGTGCCCCAATCAGAAATTGGTAGATCTTGTCAATCAAGGGTGCCACCATCAGATATCATTAAATCATTAAGAAATGAATGTCAGAAGGTTCAAAAAGCAGTGAAAAATGTTAGAAAGAAGCTAAATGCAATCTTTGAAATTATATGCATAGATGTATAAATGTAAAATCTTATTACAAAGAAACAAAGACGGATCATAAAGAATTTTGAAACCTGAAACTCACAATAGTGATCGAGGAGGTTAGAAAATAAGAAACTACGGATTAGAATTCGAATCAACTAGACTTCTACAGTTCCATAATACTAAGCAAGAAAGATAAAAAATGGGTCATACACTCAAAACCCCTCATAAAAATAGGCCTTTATAAGCATAGGTCAGGCCTGGCTGACTGTTTGAGTTAAAATTTGTTTATTTAATGTTCTGTTTTTCCACATCATGTATTCTAATTGTTTGAGTGATTATGCTTCATTTTCCTGTTTGCACTAGGATTTGTTCCATTTATGAGGTCAACTGATTTGTGGGTGGGTATGATCTTTTTTCATCTTAACATCATGAAAAATGGATAAATACAGAAAATAGAAATGGAAAATTAACAAAAGCATTTATAGAACTTTGTACATATAAAAAGAACTTATTGGGTGAAATTTCAGGATGGATCATGGGTGACTTCCTGGAAAGTCTCTACCCGAACAGAATCAAAGCGGAGAGCTTCTATAGGGCAACCTAAACGATGTGTGTGGGTATCAAGGCTTTGGATATTACATTATCTTAGTATTATTCACGAGTTGAGCCTTTGGGATAATGTTTAACATGAGGACATGGAACAAAGAGAGTGTGACAGTGGTATGGTAGATGAGGGCATATACTACAAACTTGCATCTACCCCTCTCATAGATGATCCTTGACTCCAAGACCAACAAATAGATATAAAAATTCATGGGAATGTACAAAATTGAAAAATTCAATCTTTAGATGTGCATTGTGTCTGATTCCATGATGCGGTGAAAAATAGGCATCTTCGAATTAAGTAACTTGTCACTAATCATTCCAGTCTTAGACATTTATTCAGGCTGTTTAGAAAACTACCTTTATTATCAAAGCAACATTCAACAAGTTCTTAGTACCTTTGATGGCATTATTGACATCTTCAACACAGGATGCCCCCTTTAGATCATTTAAGTGATTGATATTTTGCTAAAGCCAATTTATACAAGATCCTGTATGACATATGTTGTAGCCTTATTATGCAGCGATTTACAACCATATATCCACTTGCAAAGCTGTAACACCTTTATTTCTGTACGTCTTGTGACCAAAACTTTGATGAACACATTCTGTGGAGCTTTTAAACATGTGATAAGAGAAGGGTTTGAGTGTTAAAATGTACCTGAGATGCATGAGATGAACATTCAACTGTGTCACACTTCTCTTTGGAGAAAGCTTTAAAGCCCACTCTGTCTTCTGGTAAAAAGAAAAAAAAAATATATATATATAGTAATTATAACTGTAGTATAGTACAGCAGGAAGGAATTGTTTCGTTAACAACTTATGAATGTTAGTGGAGGTTTAGGTTTTAATAAAAACGAAATCAATCTTTATAGCTTACCATTATAACCGGTGACATCAGTGAAAGGAGGATAATGTGATCTTGATCCACTGGTATTCCGCATATATTGTATGTTATCTAGGATGTATCTCCTGTGGTTAATTGAAAACCAGAGAGATCTCCACCAATGATATGATTCCATGACTTGTAATAACCCAACACATCTTCTTCCTCAATGTTTCCATCATCATACACAAGTCTCAACCCACAACTCTTTGTAAGTTGACCATAATGACCATTTCTACTTTGTGCTACAGTAATAGTGATTTGGTCACCACCTTTCATCTCATTCGGCCCAAACATCCAATGACTTAACAGAGTCAAAAACCTTCCACCTAACCGGACTCTTTCAATATAATGTTTATAAATCCAGGTGTAGTTTTTTGTAGTATTACTAATTTTGATAATTGGCAACACAAGAAAGCTAGACTGAGTCATATATGAAGAGTGATATGTCTCCACACAGCAGAAATTCAAACCTTGGAGCTTCTTAGGAGATGAAGGGATGGTAAATGATATTGATGGGCCCTTGATTCTACGCCTAATCCAGTTCGGCATTCCCTTCCCCTCATAAAGGGTGCTGAATATTCCAAATTCATAATACATCTGCCAGAAGCATGATTAATCAGCTTAAATAATATATACATATTCACATAAGAGGAAATAAATTAAAAGAAACCTGGGTTTGAGATCCCTCCGATCCTTCAGCGGTGTAAGTTCCTAAGCACCTTTCTTTAGTAAACTCTAAATCTGTCCACCCCAATCTATGTAATAACGCTCCCTCAACACTTGCCATAGGTTGGATTTTGATCATGCCATCAATATCAAGTGATGAAGGTGATAATAATTTCGACGCTCCTAATATGTAGAGTGGGGACTTTTCTGGATCAAATACGATTTTCCTTAACGAAGTCTTATAATCTTGTAATGAACTGCTATAAGATTCGATTGATAATACTCTTAGCGTACGTGGAGGATGCTCAATTGATATCACATTTTCACAGTTGGGGCATTGAAACAATTGGATTATTATCTAGACATAATTCCAGTAACATGGATAGGCAACTGAAGTCCATGGGAAAGGACTCATTAGACAAATTATTATTTGCAAGTGACAAGATTATTAATGAGCTTGGTAAGGAAGTTGCAAAGAACTTCAAATCACTTGGTATAACCTCCATAGTGGAGGGTGAAGAGCTTTTAGAGTTTATGCTAATATCTGATGAATCCATATCCCACATTTCGAGTTGAGATTCATGGGAAAAACAACCACCTAATAATAGTGTTTTGACCTTTAACTTGCTTAGGGATATTGGAAGCTTTTTAAGCTTGTAGCAGTAACTGAGATCAATGTAGACAAGTTCAATACAATGCTCAATTGATTCACACACTTCAATCAAACTGGTGCAGTTTCTAATTATTAACTTCTGAAGTGACGTGAGCTCGAGAAAACCACCCAGACTATGAAGTTGCTCACAGAAACTTAGGTCAAGAATCTTCAGTGATCCAAGCAATCGTTTGTCTTTAGAGCATGAATCCACCAACTTCTGATATGGAGATAAGTTATAAAAAAGTTAACGAATTGCATTTACTTAAGATGAAAGAATAATAGTTGTCATATATTGCTGATTTTAATGCCATATATCACTTTATGTTATTAAGATTTACGCCCTTCAATAAGGATTTTAGGCTAAGCTCTAACATGGTTTAGTAGGTGTGAAGTTCACTGTATGAGCTAATCTGATCTTGACATGACAAGTGAAGAGGGTCAGGGGAAGAGGGTCTAAGGGGTCCACACCCCTACAACCTAAAAAAATAAGCATTGTAGTTGAGTATGATAAACAATTCTCTGTGTTTAGTTTTGTTCCTAAGCGTGAGTATGACTTCAAATTATCCGATTGTACTCATGTAACCTTCAAAGATACTAGAAGTGTAGTCAACACTATTCAAGGTTACTGGTGTTGCAAAAATCACTGCTTAGCACTGACTAATCGGTAATCGGTCACCCACCGAATCAATTTCAGCCAATTAATCGGTCAAAGGTCAAAATCGGCCAAAAATCAAAGAAAATCAGTCACAAATAGGCAAATTATGGTCAAATTTGGTCAAAATTAGCCCAAAAAAATCCGTCAAATTGAAGATTATAAATATAATTTTAAAAAATATTGTTTACATATTTACAAATTTAAAAATTAATGTATAAAATTCCAATCCGATTAATCCCTACTAATCCGAATTAATCTCTAGTCGGCACCCTATCACGCGACTAGCACCTAGCAAATTTTTACAACCATGAAGGTTATTGAAGTCGATTAGTAGTTATTGGCTATCCCATATGCAAATATCTAACATGTTACCTTTTGCTTACTTTCATGCTGTCGTGGGTTGCTATAATGCATGCCAAATGATTCAATATTGCTGTATGACATGTTGAGAACAACCAGATTCTCCATAGGCAAGTCTGAAGGTATAGACTTTAAAGGGAAACCATGCATACATAACCATCTTAGTTCTTCTGGAAATTTTTGGAAACACCCATCTAGTTGCACATAATTGAGTTGTAGTAGCATTAGATTCTCCATCTTACTTAATGAGTCTGTTTTCAGCTCAAATGATCCACGTAACTTCTTTTTGTCAAGCTTTCTCATGTCAAGGGCAAGGCCTAGAAGGTTTTCCTTACCCTAAGAAAAGGGAATGCAAACAAAATTATAAAGGTTATATACATGTATATAGATGATAAAAGTACTAAGAACTTGAATAACTACAAAAAATACATGGCCTCTTACTTTTTTCCGTTTCAACACTTTGAACGACTCCTCATGACACCATAATCTACTACGATTCCATGGCTTATCAGGTGATTCTTGACGCACTATATCTCGTCCAATCTCTTGAACCAATTGATGCATCATCAATCTGCTATTTGATCCGATACTAAGAAGGCATCTGTCAATGAGATTTGTGATCCCAGATCTTGTGTTTATATCGCATGCATTTAATATTGTTTCAGTCAAAAATCTATCCGTTCCCACAAAAAAACAAGCAATATGCTTAAACAAATCCTTATCATTTTTAACTGGCAAAGAGTCGATGCTCATCTGCAATGCCTTTTTAATATGGGAATGAGGTTCTTTCTTTAGCCCTTTTATGTAATACTCCCATTCATCTACATTGTCACGTTTACGAAGAGAGTTGCCTAAAACTTCGAGAGCTAATGGATGTCCTTCACAATACTTCACAAGCCTTTCCGAAACATCTTTATAACCTTCTTTAGGATTTTGGCTCTTGAATGCATGAATGCATAAAAGCTCTAGTGATTCAGTCTCACATAAGCCTTTAAGTAAGACTTTTGTGTGCTTGGTTTTAACTTTTGGGTTAAATAATGCACACCTTCTTGTTAAAGATGCATCCTTCGTTGTAATTATGATTTTGCTTCCTTGATGTAATCCTGTTTTTCCAAGTAAAGCATCCAACTGGGCGACACTCTCAACATCATCAAGCACTATAAACACCATTTTATGAGCTAGCGCATTCTCAATCTTACACGTGTACATAGAGACATCATTAACTTGTAAGAATGGCCTTCTTGAAATGTCCCGGTAAAGCTGCTTTTGTAAATCAAGCAATCCATTAAATTGTTCATTACATCTTATACTGATACCTTCAATGAAGCTGCTATTTTGGAATTTACTTGAGTGTAACCGGAAAACAAACTTAGCTAAAGAGGTCTTCCCAATCCCACCCATGCCTACAATTGTGAGAATGTCAGCAGTATGACGAGATCCATCGGTCAAGCATGAACTAATGAATTTAATGTTGTGGTTCATCCCAATAAGGAGCGGTAGGGTATTACTTAAGGGTGCACCTAATCTACGGTGAATGGCAGTTACGATATCTTCAATTAACTCCGTCTCTTTCCTGAAAATTGATTACAATGAGAAATATAAACATCATTGGAAACTAAACAACCTAATCCTAAAGATATGGAAATTTAAAGATCCAAACCAAATAAAATAAATTATGCTAATGTTAATAATTTTGGATTCATGGAACCTAAGGATTTCTCATTCCTTAGATGGAATGTCAACAGGGGTTTAGATAAAAAGTTTAGATGACTTATCTCTTTGTTTCAATGATAAATGATGCTTCATTTGAAAATTGATTAGTTGTGTAACAAACTTTTAACAAGTTCATAAATATATCAAATATGCAATGCATGCCTTGCTGTACCATACCACTGGAAATGTGGGTAAGTGATAACCTGTTTTTTGCGTCTATGCCTTTTAGATCAGCAACTTGTGTGAGTGTCCTCTTCCATAACTCAATCTTTTGAGCCCATTGACTTCTTTTCTCTGCCTTGGTTTCTACCTCCATCCTCTGTTTATGCCTTGCCATTGCTTCGCCGAAGCTGCTTTGTTGCTTCCTGACGTCGGTGGGTTCAACATCATAGAAGATGGGGATAACGAATTGGTTAAAGTTCCTCTTTTGCTCAAGGATTGATACCAATTCATCAAGGCACCATGTGGAAAAGGCGTAATTCTTGGACAACACGATTACAGCAGCCCTCGATCATTTAATCGCACTCTCCAATTCCGGTTTCAATCTCTTCATCATCCAGAAACGTGTTGATATCAGCATCCAAAAGAGCATGGTAGAGGTGATCAGTGAACCTATTACGAGTGTCAGCACCTCTAAAACTTAAAAATACATCATATCTATGATATGATGATGATTATGATCATGAGTTGATGAAGATCCTTGTAAAATTTCAGTGAGAACAACCATTATGAATTATTGAAAGCTACTGAGAAAGCAGAATCTGCTCTAATTATGCAAAGACTTTTTAAGAACAAGTCTAAGTCAATAACTACTTTTGATATGGGACCTACTGGTTGTGGAATTTTCCTCCAAGTTTCAGAATAAGACTTCCACAAAATCAAAATTAGTATTAAATAACAGTAATTTCATATATCTCTATAAACATCATTAATTTCATGAATATACCAGTCAAACAAAATTTGATGAATATGTCCTTTTTGATTTCCATATCCAGCCATCAATATCAAATGAAGAACAAAACATTGGTTACCAGTGGCACGAGATAGACCTCATCCACTAGTCTCTTGAAGCTTCTTTTGCACATGTTCTCACAATTGAATCTCACAAGAATATATGATCAAACAACGTCTTCGAATTCCCTGCTAGTTGAATTTCACGAGATGGGGTAGAAATTCAAAACCCCAAACTCATATTGTGTATAAAAAAGAGACAATATAAATTAGAACAAAAAATATGTAATTATTAATAAGTATACTTTAAAAGCCATAAAACAAAGATAAATCTGTAATCAAAAAGATAATTATCAAGCATAAATAAATCTGTAATTATTTGGTGTGGCAAGAGCAATATTATATTGTCATGTTAAATTTGAAACATATTTATATTTATATTAAAAATAATCCTTTATATCAAAAAACACGTGTCCTGCTCACATTAACTCTCAATTCTTTTTTCCCGCCCACCACTCTGAGAGTATATACGTGCGGATCTAAGGACCCGCTTGACCCGACCCTAAATTAACCATACCCGACGTATGTTAACCCGACCCTAAATTAACCATACCTGATGTATGTTCCATTGTTACTCCTGCCATCTTCCCCGATTAACCCGATCGCTTAAAAGTCTACTCGATCTCACCATTAGATTGTTGTTTGGTTATTCTTGAACACTACTTACGTCTATTGTTCGGTTTGATTATTCTTTTGTTTCTACTAGCTTCCAAGTTTGGCTCTCATGGTTAATAGTTATTTAAGGATGATGCTTGTGGTTTTTTGATCAACGTTACTTGAATTTTGTTTCTGAGTTAAAGTAGTTATTCTTGTGGTTATGCAATTTAAGTAATCGATTTTGAGTTGTTCACCGGTCATGATATAATGTGATTAGGGCTTGATAATTCTGACTGCTACATGAAAGAAACAATGGTGCTCGGCCTATCGCAATCCGACACAGACACCAATTCGTCTGTATTTATCTTTGTTCTTTTCCAACCGAGTATTGTTTCAATTCATATGTATCAGCTTTTGTAATGATGTATCACGTGAAATCGGCTTAACTTTATGGTTTTGGTATAATTGATCAATTTTGTTGGTGTTTCTACGATTTCAGTTGTCTTTGTCTGTGTTTCTGCTCTTTTGATCTGAGATGATATGAAAACACTTGTAAGACAGATTTGTAGAATTGTAGGTTTTTGAGTTGTGGGCTAAAATGAGTTTACCTTCTCAGAAATTGAATCGTTTTGCTAGATTTAGATACTAGAAATCAAAACCAGCAAACTGAAGAAAAATGTATGCATAATGGTCTGATTTCTTACTGAACTTATGTGATCTCAAAGTAAAAAAGTTATGGTTGGACACCATGTTGATTTTCAGGGGCAACATCATCACAACCAAAATCAATGGGGATCCCATCGTTAGATAAGCATCACGCTGAATCATCAAGACAACATTTGAAAGCTATCAACAACCAGTTTGCAAGGTCCGTGATCTAATCTGCTTTATTTACAACTTACGGTTCTTTTCTTTAGTATCTGATCTGTTATATAATATTTTTGATAGTATAGAATTAACTTTGCATTTTGATTGTGTCATTATGAGTAGTTGGGTTCTACCTTAGTTACAGTCACCCTGAACTTTGGGTTCAAAATCCATTAAGTAGTCAATCACAGATCTTTCCTTCAAACTATTTGTTTGCCAATCAGATTAATGTTTCTATAGAACTCAACACTCTAAGTAAGCTTTTTGATTCTCATGCTTCAGTGTATTTGCCTTGAGTTATGGTTTGTAATCCCTATATGTATAAATGAATTATTGTGTATTGTGGAATGCATGTAGCATTTTTGATGAATGTCCTGGTAAGACATTAATTGTAATGAAAGGAGCTTTGTATTGTTTGTAGCAGACAAATTGTTTAATTGATTGATGCATGTAGCACTTTTAAAATATGTTGTTTTAAAATTTTCAGATTTGGAATTGCGACGTGATTATTTTTACCCCTGTTTCGACAGTGGTAAATGTACGTAAAGTTATAAATATTTATTTTAAAATAATCAAATATTTTTTATGTGATTTTGAGAACTGATGGTAATAGTAATAACAGTTTCTAGTTTATGCTAAAAGAAATATTTTACATCGTCTACGTTGATTTTCTTTAGAGCATTCCCAACTCATTCCCCATCCCTAACCCATCTCTATATTTTTACAAAATAACATAAAAAAACCTTTTTCATATCATCCCCCATCCTTATACCTCATCCTTATATTAAAAAAAAAACATACTCATTGTAAGGTTTATACTTAAAAGCTCATGCAACCAAAGCATCCAAAGAGTTCTCAGCATGCATGCATGAAGTACAGAGTAAAGTTACTTCAGAAGTTTTACACCACTTAAAGGAAATAAGCTAAGTGTAAAATCTTTCGAAGCCGAATGACAAAATCTTCTGAAGCCAAAGATAAAGTCTTCCGAAGCTTTAGACAAAAGCTGAACAACTTTTCGCTGCCACTCTGAAGACTCACCAACTTATATGAGTTGGTGTAAAGGTCTATGTTTTTGTCAACTGTAGATTATGGTCATTGGTCTGTAACTTTCTTCTTTTATACCTTTTATCTTTTTTGTAATAGATTAGGATGTGAGCTATGACATGTCATAGTCACTAGTCAAAAGGCAATCTGCCTTTTGACTCTACATTGATCTTGTTGTCTAGGTTAGTGTTTCCAGCTGGCCTTCAAAGTATGGCCTGCTGTAGGATGTAGTATAAAGTGTCTCAAGTACTTGTAATTTTCTTTATGCTTTGTAACACTTGTAAGAGAACTTGAGTGCAATATACATCATTCTTGAAAATCAATATTATCTTGTTGTTGTTCTTGTTCTGTCTTATATTTACTTGTGTTTACTTAGTATCATCAGTACAAACCCGGTTCCCTATTTGATCTGTTAAGTGTTCTAAGTCTCTCCTCATTGTGAAACTGTTGCATTGACCCCCTTTAATGGTCCTGCAATTGGTATCATAGCATTTTAGCCTCTTTATTGTAAGATCTCACCATCTTTAATCCTTCAGTTTCATAAAACACTTAACAACTCAAATGGCAGCTCTTACCAAGGTTGACATGGAAACCGGTACCATGACAAAATCTCCACTGATCACTCTTGATGACTTTGATACTTGGTGCCAAAGAATGTAAGGCTTCATCAAGTCTCAAGATAGTAGGATGTGGGGATCTTTTGTCTCAGGACCTCATGTACCATGCACTACTTCAGCTGCAGCTGGTGGTGGCATGACACCAAAGGAAGTGGCTGACTACTCAGAAGAAGACTAGAAGAAGATTGATGTAGATCAGAAGACCATGAACGCTCTCCAAACTGCTTTTCCAAACTCTATCTACAGAGGCTTTAAGAAGTGCAAAACTGCAAAGCAACTATGGGATGCACTGAAGCTTATGTAAGAGGGGTCTAATGAAGCAAAAGAAAACAAGAAGGACCTCTTAAAGCAGCAGTTTGAGAACTTCACCTACAAAATAGGTGAAACCATGACTCAACAATACTTCAGGTATGTTAAGATCGTGGATACTCTAATGGATGTTGGAGTAAATATTGAGAATAGGGACATTATGAGGAAGTTCATGTCTGCTCTTCCCAGACAATGGACATACTATTGTGTGGTCATTAAGAAGACTGAAAACCTCAAGACCTTTACTCTCACAGTGTTGTATGGTATCCTTAGTGGATACCAGATGGAGATGAACATGCAAAATCCATCTGGCAACTCCTCCAACAATCAGCAGAGTTCAGCTCTTCATGTGGTTGAAAGGGATTGCAGAGAACCACACATCATCTTCTCTGCTACCCTGAAAAATCACAAAAGGGCCTTTCATCATCTTCCCTGAGACACTAAGGGAGAGCTACATCCAAGGAAGCCCATTCCAAGAGACAAGCTCTTCACAAGCCTTTGTGTATGCTGATGAAAGCAGTGGCAACTTTCTCTTCACTCTTGAAGACTTGGACTGTATCCATCCAGATGATCTGGAGTATATGGAGATAGTCTAGCAAATGGCTCTTCTCACTCACAGGGCCAAGAAGTTCTACAAAAGAACAGGGAGGAAGTTTCCTAGCAATGCATCCAGTTGAAAGTTTGGGCTGGATAAAAGCAAAGTGAAGTGTTACAACTGTAACCAAATGGGACACTTTGCTAGGGAGTGCAAGGCACCAAGGACAAATGGTGGCCAAGCACAAACCAAACCAAACTACACTGATGGAGCTCCAAAGGCTGAGAAGCCCACGCAGCAAGCCGCAGTTGTTGTTGAAGAAGGAGGCTTTGATTGGAGCTTTCAGGTTGAAGATGTCTCCCCAAACCAAGCACTAATGGCAGATCATAAAGAAGCCAAGGTATTGAAACATCTTTGCCCCTGAATGTATTGCTAAAGTAAATAGATACAGGTCCTATAACTTGGAAATAAGATCTGATCTTGAGTCCTTAAATATTTTAAAAGCTGATTTTAAAAGAGCTAAAAATGATTATAAAATCATAGAAGATGTGATCTTGAGTCCTATAACTTGGAAATAAGATTTGATCTTGAGTCCTTCAAGATATTTATATCCTCATCCTTGCATGCAAAGGTTTGTTATCAGAATAAGCAGGGACTGGGATCTACTAAGATAGCTCCTCCATACACTCTATTATCTATAAGACCTCCAAGGTGTGGAACTTGTCAAGATGAGCTTCCCCTCATAGACCCCATTCAAGAAGAGGATGAAGATGAAGAGGAGGTAGTGAAGGAAGGATCTGAGATGAGTGAAGAAGATCATCCTAAGAAGGGTCACTATACTCTTGAGGAGAGGAAAGAACCAGGGTTGAGCAAGTCCAAAAGGAAGAACTTGATCAGAGCTGCAAAGAGAAAGTCAAAAAAGGCTCAAGAGATCAAGGCCACCTTCAACTCCAAGCGGAAACAAGTCCTTATCTCTACAGGATTTAGAGTGGTGAAGACTATGGATTAAACTATGGACTCTAGTACCAGGAGTTTTAGTTCATGTCCACCTCATTCCTGTGAAGTGAAGAAGGCTGATCAAATGTGCACCACTGTTGCGCAGCTTGAACCATCTAGTTCCAAAAGCAAGACTCACCTTAAGAAGCCTATTGCATCATTTGTGAAGATGAAGCTGGAAGTGGAAAGTGATCAAGCTCATCCTTCTACTCAAAGAACTTTCTCAAAAGGAAGCCAATTGAATGTGTCATGTGTGGTAGTACTTCACATTTTGCTAAGGATTGCATCTACAATCCCAAAAGTACTATCCACATGTCTAAGAAGAAAACTTTTAAGAAGAAGAAGAAGATAGCTTCGAAAGGAAACTCTTTTCCTTTTGGAAGCTCCAAAGTGAAGAAGAAGACGAGTGAAAACTTGCCTTCGGAAGAAAAATTGGTCTCGAAAGAAAGGAATGCTTCCGAAGCATTGAAGTCTACTGTAGTGGATGCAAAAGCTTCTGAAGGTTCAGTCTCCAAAACTTTTGAAGTCTTCAAAACTTCTGAAGTGTTGAAGGTCAAGTCTAATCTTTCAAAGATGGTGTGGAAGATAAAGGAAGACCATCTGACTGAAAGTTCTTTATCAACAACAACTGATGATCCTCAAAGCTTGAATATAGGATCAATTACTGTTGTATTATCTTTAGTTCACTTTGACAAGCCCAAGACCAATGAGGCTTGGGTTTCCAAATGTAACTAACCATCTCTTTATGTGCAAGAATAGCTCAAGACCAAAGGGAATGTATGGATCATTGACAGTGGTTGTTCTAGGCACATGACAGGCAATGGCTCTTTGCTCCAAAACTTTGAAAGAATTGATGGAGGGCCAGTTGCTTTTGGAGGAGATTCTTGTGGTTACATTACAGGAAGGGGCAGAGTCACAAATGGTAAGCTCAGCATTGAGAAGGTAAATTTTGTTAAGGAGCTTAGGTATAATCTTTTGAGTGTATCCTAATTTTTTGATCAGAGAGACAACATGCTCTTTACTGAGCCTGAGTGGATTATTCTCAAGCCTGTAGTGGTCCTTCCTCAAGAGCATATCCTGCTTAGAGCCCCCAGGAAAAGGAACATGTATAAGATGGACTTGCAAGAAACATCCCCTTTAGGAGAAGTTTCTTGCTTTCTATCTAAAGCCAATAGTGATGAGTCTTTCCTCTGGCATAAAAGAATGTGCCATGCAAACTTTGAAAACATGAATAAATTAATTAAGAATGATTTGGTAACTGGAATGCCAAAGAAAGAGTTTACAAATGATGACCATTGTGTTGCATGCCTGAAAGTGTCTCACAAGCCAAAGTAAATGAACTCCATCACTACTCCCCTACACTTATTACATGTGGATCTCTTTGGCCCTACCAGTGTAATGAGTCTAGGAAGGACCTCTTATTGTTTGGTGATCACAGATGATTTCACAAGATATACTTGGGTCTTCTTCCTTAGAACTAAGGATGATACTCCTGAAATCTCGAAGAACTTCATTCTGAAAATTAAGAATCAATGTGATCACAGGTCAAGACCATAAGATGTGATCAAGGAATTGAATTCAGAAACCAAATACTTGATGCATTTTGTGATGAAAAGGGTATTACAAGACAATATAGTGCTCCCAGCACTCCTCAGTAAAACGGTGTTGCTGAGAGGAGAAACAGGAAACTTATTGAAGCTGCAAGAACCATATTATCTAACTCTAAACTAGCCATCACCTTCTAGGCAAAGGCAGTCGACACTGCCTGCTATGTGCAGAATAGAGTTTTAGTAGTCAAGACTCATGGTAAGACTCCTTATGAACTGTGGCACAATAGGAGACCTTTCATTGGTTTTCTCAGATCATTTGGATGCCCTTGTACCATCTTGAAAGCCAAAGATCAAATAGCCAAATTCGATGAGAAATCAGATGATGGACACTTTATTAGATACTCTTCCCAAGCCAAGGCTTATAGAGTATACAATCTCAGAACCAAAGTGGTTGAGGAGTCAGCCAATGTGACCTTCAATGATCACACACCTAGTGTGAAAGGTTCTGGTCCTGATTGGTTATGTGATCTTGATTTAGTTACCAACTGTTTTAACAAATCTTGTGAGGATGTTTCAAGATCTATAGGTATCTTATCTTCAGGAGATTCTGTTCTAAGATTTGAGCTGAGAAGACCAAGTGTACAAACTACTTCAGCTCTAGTGGTAACTAGCCCTATATTTGGAAATCCTGTCAGCACAACCATGATAAATTCTTCAGCTGATACATTTGAGGTGCCTATTAATTCCAGCACAGAGGTATAGAACTTAGATGAAGGAATTTCCAATGAAGGAGGAGATGGAGGTGGTGAGAGTGATCAAAAATTTCTTGATGCTGATAACCACTTCATAAAAGACAACATCAATGATGTAACACACTCATTGGATCAAGTTTCTCTTGAGAAGTGTATTGACGTGGTGGATGATAGTCAAGCACCAGATCTGAATTTCACCAATTTGGATCTATCCAACCAACTTACTGTGATTCCTCAACTGAGAATCCACAAGTCACATCCCACCACAAACATCATTGGAGATGTTAAGACTGGGGTAAGAACAAGGGAACAAACCCATGACAAAAATATTTGTCTTCACTCTTGTTTCTTGTCCCAGATAGAGCCTAAGAAGATTGATGAGGCTTTGAAGGATGGAAGTTGGGTTGAAGCAATGCAGGAGGAGCTGCTTCAATTCAAGAGACAAAAGGTTTGGAATCTATGTCCTCTTCCTAAGGGGAAGACTACCGTAGGTACCAAATGAGTATTTAGGAACAAGAAGGTTGATAGAGGGCTTGTCATCAAGAACAAGGCTAGACTAGTTGTTCAAGGGTACACACAAGAAGAAGGGATTGACTACATAGATGTTTTTGCTACTGTAGTAAGACTTGAAGCTATTAGAATATTCCTGGCTTTTGCAGCATCCAAGGATTTCAAGGTCTATCAACTTGATGTTAAGTGTGCTTTTCTATATGGGATGATTGATGAGGAGTTGTATGTCAAACAACCACCTGGCTTTGTAGACCCAGATCATCCTAATTATGTCTGCAAGCTTGACAAAGTTCTTTATGGGCTGCATCAGGCTCTAAGGAAGTGGTATGAGACACTATCACAGTATCTTTGTTAGCATGGATACAAGAGGAGTACTACTGATGGAACACTCTTCATCAAAGGAACACGAAATGACTTGATGCTGGTTCAAGTTTATGTAGATGACATTATTTTTGGGTCAACTAATCCGAAGCTCTACAAAGACTTTGAGAATCTGATGAAGAATAGATTTGAAATGAGTGCCATGGGGGAACTTAATTTCTTTCTAGGAATTCAAGTGAAGTAGGTTGACAATGGAATCTTCATAAACCAGTCAAAGTATGTATAGGACATACTTACTAGGTTTCATATGACTGAGTGCATGGTTGCTAAGACACCCATAGCCAGAAACCACTCCTTAGGACCAAATCTTGAGGGGGAGTGTGTTGATGAACATCTATATAGGGCTATGATCGGGTCTCTTATATACCTCACAGCCAGCAGACTTGATATCATGTAAGCTACATGTATTTATGCAAGATATCAAGCCAACCCTAGGATGTCACACCTGGTTGCTGTTAAGAGAATTCTTAAATATCTCAAGGGTGCTCCCAAACTGGGCCTTTGGTATCCAAAGAATTCTGACTTTAATTTGTATGCCTATACAGATAGTGACTATGGTGGCTGCAATATGACAGTAAAGTCTACATCTAGGGGATGTCAATTTCTTGGTAGAAGGATAGTCTCATGACAATGCAAGAAACAATCATGTGTGTCCGCATCAACTGCTGAAGATGAATATATTGGTGCTGCAAGCTGCTGTGCTCAAGTGCTTTGGATTCAGAATCAGATGCTAGACTATGGATTCAATTCAAGGAGACTCCTATCCATATAGACAACAATAGTGCTATCTTTATTACAGAGAATCCTGTGCAGCACTTAAAGACAAAGCACATCAACATCAGGTATCATTTGATTAGAGATAATTTTGAAAAAGGATTAATAAAACTAGTCATAGTTAACACAAATGAACAATATGCTGATCTGTTCACAAAAGCTTTCGAGCAGAGATTTAAATATTTTTTATCAGCTATTGGGATGATTAACTTTGAGTTGATTTTTCTTAAACTAAGCTCAAGATTATTTTTAAACAATATGTGTCTTAAAGTTGTCTATATCATCACCTTATAAGCCCAGTTTACTTTGGAAGAAACTCTTCAAAATCGATATCCCTTACAATTTTGAGAATTTTTAATAAACCTTCTTTCGGAAGACATCAAGTTGTCTTCGAAAGAAAATTATATCTTCAAAACAAATAACTACTTCTGAGAAATTAACCTTCGGAAGAAATCCTGATATATCTTCTGAAGCTTATTTTCCTCACCAAGTACTATGTGTATTAAATGACCATTTTTTTCTGAAAGCAATTAAGTCTCGAAAGTTTTATTCTCTCTTATGAATAAAATTTCTGATATTTGATATCTTTCGAAGCAAAATTTATCTAGGAAGTAAAATTACTCTAAGTAATTTTCTTCCGAAGCAAATTCTTGAAAAGCTAAGGAATATCTTTCGACGCCAAATTGGCTTCGAAAGTTTTCTCAAAACTTCCTAAGACAAATTACCTTCGGAAGATTTTAGACTTCCAAGAAAACTACCGTTTTGGGCACTTTTTCCGAGGTGGGACTGACATCCCGATTTCAAAGTTTATCCTTTTGCATTAACTTTGTCTCAAATCCATACAATATATATATATATATATATATATATATATATATATATATATATATATCATCCAACGGTTCCCCCTCTTTCACTATTCTCCTTCATCCACAAAAATTCAAACCCTAAATTCACCCACAAACCGACCTTGTTCTTACCTTCCTTCATCTCAAAGCTACTTAAAATGGCCAACCCTGGTCCATGAAACCAACCCGATTTCTCCATGCAACTACACAGACAACATAATCAGGTTACTTTGTTAGTGTCTGAGAAAGATTCTGGCTTCTCAGACGTTTGTCGTTTCTTGGCTCAATCAAACTACTTCACCTCCCTGACCATAAATCCTCCACTATATGAAGATCAACTTTTGGAGTCTTGGAGAACCTGCCAAGAGGTAATTATGGATGGGGAGAAGGCACTGTGTGCCACAGTGCAGAGCAGGATAGTTTTTATCACTCCAGCCACCATTAGTACTCATCTAAGGCTGGAAGATGAAGAAGGCGAACTGTCCTTCCCAAAATCTGCTGTAAACCGGTCCTTCAGGCAGATAGGCTATGAGGGTGATTACTCTGTAAGAACCTTCAAGAAAGGGAAGGTCTTCTCCTAATGGAAGTACCTCCTACATGTTGTCATTCACTGTCTATCAAACAAACATAGAGGTTATGAACCGGTCCTTCAGGCAGATGGGCTATGAGGGTGATTACTCTGTAGAAGGGGTCAAGTTCAGGTACTCACAATTTGTTTATACTAATTTACTTGCAAACTTGGACTCCTTAGAATATTACATGTTCCCTAGATATGTTCAGTACATTCTCAAATATGATCTGGGCTCATAGTTTAGGGGAACAGGTAATGTTCTTAAATTGGGACAGATGAAGCCCGACATCTTTAAGACAATGAGAAAGCCAACTATTGGTTTCTCAGGGGTAGAAACAACCCTAGTCTCAAAAATTTTAGAGCTCATTGCTCAAGGTGACAACTTAGCAACACAAGCTAATGTTGAACCCACACCTTCCATATCTGCACCACCCACACAACATCAAATCACCATCACCTACCAAAGAAAATCCAAACGAACCCCTGCACAAGCTACTCAGGTTGTGCAGGCCCCCATATTCTCACCCATGCAGGAGGAAGTGGAAACTAGAGCTCCCACTTCCCCTGAGGAGCAAACCACTCCCATCACTTCAAGGATCAGTGCTGATGTTCCTCATTCTCAACATGATGAGCTCACTACACCAACACCAACCTTAAGCATTCACTCAGAGCCTCAAAACTCTAGTGATCAACCTTCAGGGGAAAGTTATCATCCCTAGCCGCTTGACCTTACCCAACCAATCCCAAGCCTAGACTTCTATGATGATGAAGACATGGGATTCAGTGAGTACCATAACTCTCTCTTCTCCACCCCTGCTCAAGGAGAGATGAGTGCTCCTGACTCACCCATGTCTAGCCCACATCATCCACCCACAACTGAGGTGGATCTCCTTGAACCAGTTCAGGAGGTTCATATGAAAGAGGCTCTCACTACTATAAGTGATTACATCTTCAAGACCTCAACCATGGCAACCCATCCCATTAACACTTCAACTGAAGCTGTCATGGTGCAAGGGAAATCCAGCAGCCAAGAACTTAGTGTTGGTGATGAGAAAGAAGACTTTGGTCCTATTCTCTTATTCCCCGGTGATTCTTCAGCTGAAAGAGAGGGGTCTAAAACTAAAGATGCCATAACTGACTAAAACCTGTACCTATTTAGTCTCATAGGTCAGTCACCAGGAATCTCAGGTGACTACCTTACAAAAGAGGGTCAATGACCAGCAACTTGAGATCACCGATCTCAAGGGCAAGTTAGCTGAGAGACCCATTCAGAGGACTCAACCAGGTCCACAAAAACCTATGGATGTGCTTGACCTAACCCCTAGCTCCCCTGTGCAAGAGGGTGACACTACCAAAAAGGGGGAGAAAGTCTTAGTTACAATCACAGAACCTGGGAGTTCCTCTCAGAGTACGGACATAGAGGTTTCACCACCCTCACTTGTAGTTTTCCATGCTCAACAACCTCCTTAAGTCCATATTAATGTGGACTCACTCATATAAAGTCTGTTTGAGGAGGGTATACCAAGGGCTATGACTACTCCATCTCACCCTGCTGAGAACACAATAGTGGGATGGAGATATGATGATCAAAGGAGAGCCCTGGTAATCTCTAGGTCTTAGGGGCAACAAGAGATTTTCAACTTCTACACCCTAAGATTCTATGAGAGCACTTATCTAGTTGACCTTCCATTTGCCAACCCAAGTCAAAACAAGCAAGCTGCAAGGTTGGCTAATAGGATTTAGCAAAGGTTGCTTGAAGAGTTCAAGTTGAGAACAACACTATATAGACAAAGGCTAGAAGGCAAGACTATTGGTCAACTGGATACTAAGGTGGACCCTAAGATTAGCTTCAAAGGAGAAACCTTAGCTGAAGGCCCAATAGTTAAGCCTGTGAACCTTGAGATGATAGGAACTGCTTCAGCACCCATTACCCTCAGTGAGGCTCCAGCTGGTGATGGTGTCTCACAGCCTCTCTCTGGCTAGAGCTCAAGTACAGCACCCAGCAATGAAGGCTGAAGCTCTCTCCATCCTGAGTCACCCAAGCCTATGAGTGACAAAGGAAAAAGGAAATTGACTCCTGAGGAGATTGAGAAGGAGGAAAGAGAGAGGAAGAGGAAGAGGAAGCTAAGGGGAGAGAGTTTAAGTAGGTTCCCAAGCTTCATGGAAGCTGCAATCAGAGCTGCCCCCAAGCCAAACACTCAAGATGATGAGTTAAGGGCAGCCAGATTAAACTACTTGGGGACCAGAAACTACAACATTGTCAAACTCATCTCTCTTCCCTTAGAAGAGCTAAATGAACTGGCTGACACTGAGTTGACAAAGAAAGAGGGAGGCAGAGGATGCAAAACTGCTCCTTAAGATCAAGGAAGAAATAAGGATGAAAAGACTCTACAAGCATGCTCCTACCCTCTCCCCAGTTCAAGAAAGCCCTGAGACAGAGGCTGTGGCTACTGAGCAACAACCTCAGGTAGACAAAGAAGTAGATAGACAAAATATGATTAACTACCTGAGTGCCACATGCATCTATCAGGCATTTGCACTTCTTCCCTTATCATATGACTACATAGAGTTTGAGTACCTCAAGCAGCTCGAACAACAAGTAATGAAAGAACAAAAAGCTGCTAAGAGAAAGACGAGGGAAGAAGCTTCAAGTCAAGAGCCATCATCCAAAAGAGTCAAAAGAAGTCTACTGATAGGCAAAGGATGATGAGCTTCTTGAAGCTGTATTGATTCTCTAGAAGGAGGCTTGGTCTAATGTCTCTATCCACCATGGATGAGCACATTAGGGGGATCAAGCAGAAGATTAAAAATGGTGAGCTTATTTACTTGTAATCTCCACCAAGTCAGGCTGCACCTGAAGCTAAGGTCAAGGTTGAACCACAAGAGACAACTCAACCAGGATCTAATGTTGCATCACAGCCAGCTTCATCTTCTGATCCATAGCAGGGTCCTGATCCTTCTCCTTCTGAACTTGTGAGGGAAGAGGACCCAACTGAGGGAGACAATCAAGAACAATCTGGTGCTGCAGGCCAGTCTTCTCAGTTAAAGTATTAAAGAGGAAAAGGATGGCCATTAGAAGGGACAAGAAGAAGAAGAAGAAGAAGTCCAAGGCATCCATCTCTACACCTCAAGATGGGTCAGAACATCCTAAGGGTGATCAAGAAGAGGCTACTCATCCAATTCCTATTCAAGTAAAGCCTTTTGCTGCTGAGAGACCCATTGTGTCTTGGATGTTTGCCACCAATCCAGACGATAGTATGTCACTAAAGATCAAGGGGGTCAAGATGTGTACTTCTAGCAAAACATACTTGACCTTCCTCTACATGATCTCTATGACATGAGGAGTTACTTTAAAAGTCTGAGGAATCCTGACCAACTGATGATGAAGGGAATGGTCTTGATTTTGATGAGGACTATCAATAGATGAAGATCAAGATTCAAAGGTCTCCTTATGTTTTAGTAGCATCAGCCTATTAGGAGTTTGTAAGGTTTATACTTAAAGGCTGATACAACCAAAGCATCCAAAGAGCTCTCAGCATGCATGCATGAAGTACAAAGTAAAGTTACTTCGAAAGTTTTACACCACTCAAAGGAAATAAGCTAAGTGTAAAATCTTCCGAAGCCAAATGAAAAAATCTTTTGAAGCCAAAGATGAAGTCTTCCGAAGCTTCAGAGACAAAGTCTTCTAAAGCCAAAGACATATTTCTTCCAAAGACAGAGAAGACATGCTTTCTCTGATCACCTTTCGACAAAAGCTGAACAACTTTTTATTGCCACTCTGAAGACTTACCAACTTATATGAGTTGGTGAAAAGGTCTATGCTTTTGTAAACTGTAGATTATGGTCATTAGTCTGTAACTTCTACTTTTGTACCTTTTATCCTTTTTGTAATAGATTAGGATGTGAGCTATGACATGTCATAGTCACTAGTCAAAAGGCAATCTGCCTTTTGACTCTATATTGATGTTGTTGTCTAGATTAGTGTTTCCAGCTGGCCTTTAAAGTATGGCCGGCTGTAGGATGTAGTATAAAGTGTCTCAAGTACTTGTAATTTTCTTTATGCTTTGTAACACTTGTAAGAGAACTTGAGTGCAATATACATCATTCTTGAAAACCAATATTATATTGTTGTTGTTCTTGTTCTGTCTCATATTTACTTGTGTTTACTTAGTATCATCAGTACAAACCCGGTTCCCAATTTGATCAGTTAAGTATTCTAAGTCTCTCCTTATTGTGAAACTATTGCATTGACCCCCTTCAACGGTCCTGCACTCATCCCTTATATTTGGGATATCACTATTCATCTCCTATATCATTATATAATTAATTTTGCGAGTGTATGTGATTGGAAGAGGGGGAAAAATTAATTAAAAAATAAATAAAGAAGTAATGTTTGATTGAACAGAAATAAATATGATGAATAAAATGTATGAGACTTTTAAAAAATATATTATATAAATTTACAAAAAAATGTTTTTTGATAGATTATAGAGATAGAGATTAACTATTAATACTCTTTGTTTGTGGCCCATACATAGCCATTCAATTCAACACTTGTCATTTAATTTCTCCTGGAACTCTGGAAGTATGTTGTAGTGTTTGTACTCTGTCACAATGTATTGCCGAAGGAAGTTGCAAATTAATTTATTTTGCTGCCCATTCTTGTTCTGAACCTAGTGTACCATTAAAATAACATAAATTATTATTAAACAATGTTTATTTAAAAACAAATATTAATAATTTAAAAATAAAATGTTCTGCACAATGAAACGGCGTCATAAACTTCCTCCAATGCTAAAGAAACCATGATAGTCAAAAATTCAAGGTACGCTTACTCGTTTTGAAAATTTTCTTTCTCGAACAAGACAAGTTTTAAAGTCGAAATTGTAACGGATTCATTTTTAAATGGGACTTTCGAAATGTATCGGGTATAGTGAGTATAAAATTAGGAGGGTAGAAGTGAAGTGTAGAAAGTTTAGTTATATTGTGTTGTATTTTATATCCTTAGAAAATTATATTAATTATTTTTAAATTAACAGTCAAGAGAACATTGAAAAGTAGGAACATGATCTTTTAATCCTAATTTCAAGGTTGTTTTCGCTCGGGATTGATTCAAGACACGCTCTCTTGGTGTCCACTTTGCATCACCTTAATATATGAATTGTTAGACCTAAGCTACAATATTAGTTATCTATACTACTATATAAAGCAAAACCTTAGAACACAAGTGTAATTTTATTTAAAAAAATTAAGACACCTAATACAACTTCTTAAGCATTAGATACAAGTATTAAACGCAATCATTCATATTTAATCCCTCATTTAATAAACTTCTTCTGATTAATATATTAATTAATACATATTATTAATATATTATTTAATAATATAAAACTATTTAATTCACTACATTATATATTATATTATTTATAATACTTAAAATTAACATATAAATTTATTAATAAGTATTATCTTATTTGAATACTCATTTATATAATTACAAAATATTTTTATAATAATAATAATAATAATAATAATAATAATAATAATAATAATATAATAATAATAATAATAATAATAATTATAATAATAATTAAATTTATATAATTACTTACTACTTTTATAATATTGATGATAATAATAATCTATATCTATATTATCCATACTATTATATAAAATATTTGATAAGGACACGCTTGTAATTTGACTCAAAATTTATGGCTATGGAACAGTTTTACAAGTCGGAGAATACAACATTTAATAGATCAAATAGGGAACTAGGCAAAACAAACAATGAACAAAAGTAAGAACACACAAGAACAAACCAGTTTTGATTTTTTAAGGATGATGTATATTGCTCTCAAGTGTTTTAAAATTGTTACAATGCTAAGTCCTAAGACTGATTACATGAGACACTTTATACTACATCCTACAGCCATCCATACTTTGAAGGCCAGCTGGACACTAATTTAGACAACAAGATCAATGTAAAGTCAAAATGCAGATTGCCTTTTGACAAGTGACTATGGCATACCATAGCTCACTTCCTATTCTATTACAAAAATGACAAAAGTACAAGAGTGAAAAGTTACAAACTCAAACACCATAATGTACAGTTGACAAAAGTATTGACATAATCACCAACTTGTATAAGCTGGTGAGTTTTCAGAGCTGAAAACGAAAGTTGCTCAGCTTTTGTCAAAAGTAATGTAAGAGAAAGCAGGTCTTCTCTGTCTTTGGAAGAAATCAGTCTTGAAGCTTCGCAAGACTTTGTCATGAAGCTTCGGAAGACTTTATTTTTGGCTTCGGAAGATTTATGTCTTTGGCTTCAGAAGATTAGACACTTAGTGAATTTTCTTTATGCATTGTCAAATCTTCCGAAGTAACTTCCTTGTATTTTAGACACATGCTGAGAGATCTTTTATTCGTATCAGCCTTTAAGATAACTTTTACAAACTCCCCTTAAGATGATGCTACCAAAACTTAAATAATACTATAAGTTTTGATCTTCTACTTGTGTATAGCCATCATCAAAATCAGAGCCATTCGTCTCTTCATCAGTTGGTCTGGATTCCTCAGGCTCTTATAGTATCTCTTGATGTCTAAGAGATCATGAGCAGGGAGGTCAAGTATGTTCTGCAAGAAGAATACTTAAGGACCTCCTTGATCTCTTGTGACATACCATCTGTTTGGGTTTGGAGAGTATACCCAAGACAAGATGGGTCTTTTAGTAGCAAGAGGCTCTACTTGTAGTGGAGTTGGTTGAGCAACCTCTCTTGGTTCACCCTCAGGATGTTCTGACTTATCCTAAAGTGCAGAGGTGGATGCCATGGACTTCTTCTTCTTCTTTGACTTTAAGTACCATCTAATGGTCATCCTCTTCCTTTTTCTCTACTTCAATTAAGAAGGTTGGTCCTGATCACCTTGTCTTCCTTCTTTATCCTTCTCAGTTTGGTCCTTCCCTCTTCACAGGTTCTAAAAAAGGTTCAGGACCCTGCTATGGGTTAGAAGATGAAGCTGGCTGTGGATCAGCACTAGGTCCAGGTTGTGTTGTCTATTGGGGTTCAACCTTGACCTTAGCTTTTAGTGCAGCTTGACTTGGTAGAGAATGCAAGTCTAGAAACTCACCCTCTTGATCTTCTGCTTGATCACCCTAATGTGCTCATCCATTGTGGATAGAGACATGGGACCAAGCCTCCTTTCGAAGAACCCATACAGCTTTAAAAAGCTCACCATCTTTTGTCTGTCCTCAGACTTCTTCTTGTTAGCTTTGATGGTGGCTCTTGACTTTGCAGCTTCCTCTCTAATGTTTCTCTTACTAGCTTTCTTTCCTTTCAGGACTTCTTATTCCAGCTATTTGAGATATACAAACTCTATATATTCATAAGATAGATGGAGTAAAGTTGTTGCCTGATAGAGACCTGTGGCACTCATGTAGGTAATCATGTTTTGTTTGCCTTGTTCCCTACCTACTTTGGTTTCTTCCTCCACATCCACAGACTCCACTTCAGGCCTTTCTTGAACTAAAGAAAGGACAGGGGCTTTATACAATCTTCTTCTTTTTATTTTTTCTTTTTTTTGAGGAGCATAGCAGCAACCTCAGCCTCCTTCCTCTCTCTTGACACCTCAGTGTCAGTCAGTTCATTTAAGTCTTCCAAGGAAAGAGAGATCAGTTCATCTATATTATAATTTCTAGACCCGGATAGTTCAATCTGGCTGCCCTTAACTCATCTTCTTAAGTGTTTGGCCTAGAGGCAGCCCTGATTACAGCTTGCATGAAGCTGGGGATCTCTCTTATTCTTTCTTCCCTTGCCTTCCTCTTCCTCTCCCTCTTCTCCTCCTCAATCTTCTCAGAAGTTAACACTTTCTTTCCTTTGTCAAGCACTAGCCTATGTGACTCGGAGAGGAGAGAGCTTTGGCCTTCTTGAGTTGGTTCTACACTTGAGCTCTGGCAAGGGAGAGGCTGTGAGACACCTTCACCAACTGGTGTCTCACTGAGGTTAATGGGTGCTAAAGTTATAGTCTTAAGGTTCACTGGTTCTACAGTTGGGCCTTCAAATGAGGTTTCCCATTCGAAGCTAAGGGTCTGCCTCAATATCCAGTTAACCAACTGTTTTCCCTGCTAGCCTTTGTCTATATAAGCTGGTTCTTTTCTTGAACTCCTCGGTCACCCTCATTTGAATCCTCTCAGCTAGCTTGTCAGCCTATCTGTTTTGGCTTTGATTGACAAGTGGCAGGTTAACCAGAGGGAAGATTTTATAGAATCTCAGGGTATGGAAGTTGAAAACTTCTTGTTGACCCTGAATCATTAGAACTAAGCTACAATATTGCTTATTTATACTACTATATAAAGCAAAAGCTTAGGACATAAGTGTAATTTTATAAAAAAAGACACCTAAGACAACTTCTTAAGCATTAGGTATAAGTGTTCAATGCAATCATTCATATTTTGCCCCTCATTTAATAAACTTCTTCTAATTAATATATTAATTAATACATATTACTAATACATTATTTAAATATGTAAGATTAGTTAATTCACTACATTATATATTATATTATTTATAATACTTAAAATTAACATATAAATTTATTAATAAGTATTATCTTATTTGAATACTTATTTATATAATTACAGAATATTTTTATAATAATAATAATAATTAAATTTATATAATTACTAAATACTTTTATAATATTAATGATAATAATAATCTATATCTATATTATCTATACTATTATATAAAATACTTGATAATGACACACTTGAAATTTAACTTAAAATTTAGGTCACCTAATATCTATATCTATACTACTATATAATACAAATTAAAATGATAAGATTGTAATTTTATTCAAAGTGTAAGACACATATATAACATTTTAAGGATAGAGTAAAAATGATTTAGGCAATAATTCCACTTCTGCCCCAATTTAATTAACTTTTTCTAATTATTGTATTATTTAATACATATTATTAATATATTATTTAATAATGTGATATTATTTAATTCACTTGACTAAATTTTATTTTATTTATAATAATATAAATTGGTATTTAAATTTATATTTACTAATTATATTTATATAACTAAATAATATTTAAGTATTATTTTATTTAAATATTTAAGTATATAACTTATATATATATATATATATATATATATATATATATATATATATATATATATATATTCATATGTATAATAACTATAATATTAATATTTTTCTAGGGGCATATTGTGAGTTTAATAATTTTATAGTTATCTATATCTTTTATAATAAAAGTAAAAGGAGGATAGAATGATAATTTTACAAATGTATTATGACACCCATATGAAAAGTCATGCTTAAATTTAAAAATTTTAACCATTTTATTCCATTTATGCACTTACAATAAAGTATAACATATGATTTTTATAATTCAAATGCTAAAGCATATAAACGTGGCCAAACAAAACAGCTATTTACTTTCAGTGTCGTTCATGCATTGCGATTAAGCACTAATCCCTCTTCCTCTTTCCCTTGCCGGTTGTTAACAGCTCAATAACAATCAAGATGGTAATTTATGGTGACAATTTCTACATTAACTTTCTCCGATCTATGCAAATTACCACCAAAAGCTGCCTCCGATGATTACAAAACTCTAACCTTGCAAGACCGTTTAAGGGTGGTCAATGCAATAGTTTCACAAGGTGGAGAGGTTTAGAACACTTGGCAGATCAAATAGGAAACCAGTTAGAGATGAAACAATGAACACAAGTAAAAGAACAATAACAATAACACTCAAATGTGGTTTTCAAGAATGATATATATTGCTCTCAAGTTTTTACAAGTGTTACAAAGCTTAATATTAATAAAAATACTTGAGATACTTTCTACTACATCCTACAGCTGGCCATACTTTGAAAGCCACCTGAAAACACTAAACTAGACAACAAGATCAATGTAGAGTTAAAAGACAGATTGGCTTTTGACTAGTGACTATGACATGCCATAGCTCACATCCTAATATATTACAAAAAGGATAAAAAGTACATAGTTGGAAAGTTACAGACAAAAGACCTTAATCTACAGTTGTGGTGAATCGTTAGAAGTGGCAGCGAAAAGTGGTTCAGCTTTTGTCAAAAGGTGATTCAAAGAAAGCATGTCTTCTTTGTTTTCGGAAGAAATCAGTCATTGGCTTCGGAAGACTTTGTCCTTGAAACTTTGGAGGACTTTATCTTTGGCTTCGAAAGATATGGTCTTTTGTCTTCGAAAGATTTGATACTTAGCATAATTTACTGAGGTATATCAAATCTTCCGAAGTAACTTCCTTGTACTTCACATGTGCATGCTGAGAGCTCTTTGGTTGATCTTGGTTACATCAGCCTTTAAGTGCATTCCTTACAAACTCCCCCAAAGTTTATGCTACCAATACTGAAGAGACTTTTGATTCTTAATCTTCATCTGTTGACAATCCTTATTAGAATCAAGACCATTCCCTTTAACATCATTTGGTCAGGATTCTTTAGACTCTCATAGTATCTCCTCATGTCATAGGGATCATGCAGAGGGAGGTCATATGTTTTGTCATAAGTACATGTCTTGACCCCATTGATCTCTAGTGACATACCATCTTTCTAGATTGGTGGCAAACATCCAAGACACGATGGGTCTCTTAGCAGCATGAGGCTCTACTTGAATAGGAGTTGGATGAGCAGCCTCTTCTTGATCACCCTCAGGATGTTTTAACCTATCCTGAGGTGCAGAGGTGGATTCCTTGGACTTCTTCTTATTCTTCTTCTTATCCCTTCTTATGGCTATCCTTTTCCTCTTTTTGTATTTTAACTAAGAAGACTGGCTAGCAGCACCAGATTGTTGTTGTTTGTCTTCCTTAGTTGGGTCCTTGTCCTTCACAGGTTCAAAAGGAGAAGGATCGGGACCTTGTTGTGGATTAGAAGATGAAGCTGGGTATGATACAACATTAGGTCCAGGTTGTGTTGTCTCATAGGGTTCAACCTTGACCTTAGCTTCAGGTGCAGCCTGACTTGGTGGAGAATGCAAGTCAACCAGCTCACCCATGTTGATCTTCTGCTTGATCACTCTAATGTGCTCATCCATGGTAGATAGAGACATTGGACGAAGTCTCCTTTTAGAGAATCCATACAGCTTAAAGAAGCTCACCATCTTCTATCTATCAGCAGATTTCTTCAAGTTTGCTTTGATGGTGGCTCTTGACCTTGCAGCCTCTTCCTTCATTTTCCTCTTTGCAGCCTTCTACTCTTTTTGCACTTATTGCTCTAGCTGCTTGAGGTATTCAAATTCAATATAGTCATATGGTAAGGGAAGAAGGTCTGCTGCCTGATACAGACATATGGCACTCAGGTAGGTGATCATGTTTTGTCTGTCTTGTTCCCTACCTACCTGAGTTTGTTACTCAGCAGCCACAATCTCTATCTTAGGACTTTCCTGAACTGGGAAGAGGGTAGGAGCTTTGTAGATTCTCTTTCTCCTTCTTTCTTCTTTGATCTTGAGAAGCAGTTCTGTTGTCTTAGCTTCCTCTCCTTTGACACTTCCATGTCAGCCAGTTCATTTAGTTCCTCCAAGGGGAGAAAGATGAATTCATCAATATTGAAGTTTCTAGACCCCAAATAGTTCAATCTGGTTGCCTTAACTCATCATATTGACTGCTTCGCCTGGGGGCAGCCCTGATTGCAGCTTCCATGAAGCCAGTGGTCCCACTTGAACTCTCTCTCCTTGCCTTCCTCTTCCTTTGTCTCTTCTCCTCCTCAATCTCCTTAGGAGTCATCTTAATTTTCCTTTTGTCACTCATAGGCTTGTGTGATTCAGAGTGGAGAGAGCTTTGGCCTTCATTGCTTGGTTTGCACTTGAGCTCTCGCCAGAGAGAGGCTGTGAGACACCTTCACTAGCTGGTGCCTCACTAAAGGAAATGGGTGCTGAAGCAGCTCCTGTCTCATGGTTCACAGGCTCAACTACTAGGCCTTCAGCCAAGGTTTCCCCTTCAAAGCTAATATTACCACCTTAGCATCCAGTTAACTGACAGTCTTGCCTGCTACCCTTTGTCTATATATTTTGGTTCTTTGCTTGAACTCTTCAAGCACCCTTTGTTGAATCCTATCAGCTAACCTTGCAGCTTGCTTGTTTTGACTTGGGTTGGCAAGTAGAAGGTCAACTAGATAGGTGCTCATATAGTATCTTAGGTTGTAGAAGTTAACGATCTCTTGTTTTCCCTGAGATCTAGAGATTACCAGGGCTCTCCTTTCAGCATCATACCTCCATCCCACTATTGGATTCTCAGCAGGTTGAGATGGAGTAGGCATAGCCCTTGGTATACCTTTCTCAAACAAGCTTTGAATGAGTGAGTCCACATCAATATGGACCTGAGAAGGTTATTGGGTATGGAAAACTACAAATGAGGGTGGTGAGTCCTCCATGTCCATACTCTAAGAGGAACTCCAGGTTCTGTGATTGTAAGTAAGACTTTCTCCCCCTTTTTGGTAGCATCACCCTCTTGCAAAGGGGAGCTAGGAGTTAGGTCTACCACATCCATAGGTTCTTATGAGTCTGGTTGAGTCCTCTAGATAGGTCTCTCAGCTAACTTGCCCTTGAGATCGGTGATCTCAAGTTGCTGGTCATTGACCTTTCTTTATAAGGTAGTCACCTGAGATTCTAGGTGACTAACCTTTGAAACTAAATAGGTGCAAAGTTTGGACGGTTTTTTCATCTTTAGTTGCATACTCCCCTCATCTTCATCAGAAGAATCATAGGGGCATGAGAGAATTGGACCAAGGTCTTCTTTCTCACCACCAGCTTCTGTTTCTTGGCTGTTGGATTTCCCCTGCACACTGACAAATTTAAAGGAAGTGTCAATCGGCTAAGTTGCCATGGTTGAGGGCTTAATAATATAATCACTTGCAAAAGTGAGAACCTCTTCTATATGGGCCTCCTGAATAGGTTCAGGGAAGTCCACCTCAGTTGTGGATGGATGATATAGGCTGGATATAGGTGATTCAAGAGCACTTATCTCTCCTTGAGTGGGGGTGGAGAAGAGAGACTCATGGTACTCACTGAATCTTATATCTTCATCATCATAGAATTCAAGGTTTGGTATTGGTTGGTTGAGGTCAAGTGGCTAAGGATGGTAACTTTCCCCTAAAGATTGATCACTAGAGTTTTGAGACTTTGAGTGAAGGCTTAAGGCTGGGTTTATGAGCTCATCAGGCTAAGCATCAGGAACCTTGGCACTGATCATAGAAATAATAGGAGTGGTTTGCTCCTCAGGAGAAGTAGGAGCTCCAGTGTCCACTTCTTCCTGCATGGTTGGTGTTTTGGGGACCTGCTCAGCCTGAGTAGACTAAGCAGGGGTTTGTTTGGATTTTCATTGGTAGGTGATGGTGATTTGTGGCTGTGTGGGGGTTGCAGATGTAGAATGTGTGGGTTCAACATTGGCTGGTACTGCCAAGTTGTCACCTTGAGCAATGAGCTCTAACATTTTTGGGACCAGGGCTGTTTCAACCCCTGAGAAGCCAATAGTGGGCTTTCTCATTGTCTTGAAGATGCCAGGCTTCATCTGTCCCAATTTAAGAATATTACCTGTTCCCCTTAACTGTGAGCCCATTTCATAGTTAAGAATGTACAGAACATATCTAGAGAACATATAATACTCTAGGAAGTCCAAGTTAGCAAGCAAAATTATATAAACAAATTGAGAATACCTGAACTTGACCATTTGTACCATTCCATGGACTATGTAGGAAAGGTCTTCAGGAATTTGGTCCCAACTTCCATGTTTGTTTGATCAGGAGTGGATGACCACATGAAGAAGGTTCTTCCATTTGGCTGAGACCTTACCCTTTCTGAAGGTTCTTACGGAGTAGTTCCCTTCATAGCCCATCTGTCGGAATGAGTTGTTCACAGCAGACTTAGGGAAGGACAAGTCACCTTCTTCATCATCCAGCCTTAGATGGGAGTTAATGGTGGTTGGAGTGATGAATACTGTCCTCCCCTGCACTGTGGCAGATAGTGCCTTCCCACCGTCCAAGATGACCTCTTGACAGGTCCTCCAGAACTTCAAAAGTTGATCTTCATATAGTGGAGGGTCATTATGAGGGCGGTGAGGTAGTTGGTTAGAGACAAGAAGCTGCAAACATCTGAGAAATTAAGTTCTTTCTCAGATGATAATAAAGCAACTTGATTATGTTGCCTGTGTAACTACATGGAGAAATCTGGTTGGTTTCGGGGATTAGGGTTTGCCATTTTGAGTATCTTTGAGGCGAAGAAAGGTAAGAACAAGGTCAGTTTGTGGGTGAATTTAGGGTTTGAAATTTTGCAGATAAAGGAGAAAGTGAAAGAGGGGAACCGTTATGTGAATATATATATGATATGGATTTGAGACAAAGTTAATGCAAACTTATAAACTTTGAAATCCTGATGTCGGTCCCACCTCTGAAAAATACCCAAAATGATAGTTTTCTTGAAAGTCGAAAATCTTCCGAAATAATTTGTCTTCAGAACTATTTTGAGCAAACTTCCGAAGCCAAATTTGGCTTCGGAAGATATTCCTTAGTTTTCCAAGAATTTCGCTTCGGAAGAAAAATACTTAGAGTACTTTTACTTCCTAGATAAATTTTGCTTCGGAAGATATCAAGTATCAGAAATTTTATTCAATGAGAGAATAAAGCTTCCGAGACTTAATTGCTTTCAGAAGAAAATAGTCCTTCAATTCATATAAGTACTTAGTAATAACTATAAGCTTCAGAAGATATATCAAATTTCTTCCGAAGGTTAATTTCTCAGAAGTAGTTATTTGTTTTGAAGACATAATTTTCTTCCAAATACAATTTGATGTCTTCCAAAGGAAAACATATCTAAAATTCTCAAAATTCTAAGGGATATCATTTTAAAAAGTTTCATCCAAAGTAAACTGGGCTTATATGGTGATGATATAGACAAGTTAAGATGCACATATTATCAAAAATAATCTTGAGTTTAGTTTTAAGAAAACCTATTCAAAGTTAATCATCCCAATAGCTGATACTAGGTACTTAAATCTTTGTTCATCAAAAGCTTTTATGAACAAATCAGCATATTGTTCAATTGTGTTAACTTTGACTAGTTTAATTTATCCTTTTTTAAAATTATCTCTAATGAAATGATACCTGATGTTGATGTGCTATGTCTTTGAGTGCTGCCTAGGATTCTCTATAATAGAGATAGCACTGTTATTGTCTATATGGATTGGAGTCTCCTTGAAGTTGAATTCATAGTCCAGCATCTGATTCTGAATCTAAAGTATTTGAGCACAGCAGCTTGTAGCAGCAATGTATTCAGCTTTAGTAGTCAAAATTCTTTGGATACCAAAGGCCAAGTTTAAGAGCACCTTTGAGGTATCTAAGAATCCTTTTGACAGTAACTAGGTGTGACACCTTGGGGTTGGCTTGATATCTTGCACAAATACATATAGCAAACATGATATTAGGCATGCTGGCTGTGAGGTACATAAGAGACCCAATCATATCCCTGTAGAGATATTCATCAACACACTCCCCCTTAAGATTAGGTCCTAGAGAGTGATTTCTGGCTATGGGTGTCTTAGCAACCTTACACTCAATCAGATGAAATCTGGTAAGTATGTCTTGCAAGTATTTTGACTGGTTTATGAAGATGCCATTTTCAACCTGCTTTACTTGAATTCCCAGAAAGAAATTGAATTCCCCCATGTCACTCATTTCAAATCTATTCTTCAGCAGCTTCTCAAAGTCTTTGTAGAGCTTCAAATTAGTTGACCCATAGATGATGTCATCTATATAAACTTGAACCAGCATCAAGTCATTTCCTATTCCTTTGATAAAGAGTGTTCCATCAATTGTACCCCTCTTGTATCCATGCTGACAGAGATATTGTGATAGTGTCTCATACCACTCCCTTGGAGCTTGATGAAACCCATAAAGAGCTTAGTCAAGCTTGCAGAAATAATCAGGATGTTCTGGGTCTGCAAAGCCAGGTGGTTGTTTGACATACACTTCCTCATCAATCACCCTATATAAAAAGGCACACTTGACATCAAGTTGGTAGACTTTGAAATCCTTGGATGCAACAAAGGCAAGGAATATCATAACAGCTTCAAGTCTTGCTATAGGAGCAAAATCATCAGTGTAGTCAATCCCTTCTTCTTGTGTCTACCCTTTAACAACTAGTCTTGCCTTGTTCTTGATGATAAGTCATCTATCATCCTGGTTGTTCTAAAATACCAACTTGGTACCTATAGTAGTCTTCCCTTTAGGAAGAGGACATAGATTTCAAACCTTCTGTCTCTTGAATTGAAGCAGCTCCTCCTATATTGCTTCAATCCAACTTCCATCCTTCAAAGTGTTATCAATCTTCTTAGGCTCTATCTAGGACAAGAAACAAGAGTGAAGACAAATATTTTTATCATGGGTTTGTCCTATTGTTCTCACCTAAGTCTTAACATCTACAATGATGTTTGTGGTAGGATGAGACTTGTGGATTCTCAGTTGAGGAATCACAGCAAGTTGTTTGGTCACATCTAAATTGGTGAAATTCAGATTGGAGCTTGAGAGTCATTCACCACATCAACATACTTATCATGTGAGACTTGATCCAATGAGTGTGTTACATCATTGATGTGTCTTCTATGGAGTGGTTATCAGCATCAAGGAATTCTTGATCATTATCACCATCTCCATCTCATCCTACATTTGAAATTCATTCATTTGAGTTATGTGCCTCTGTGTTGGAATTTATAGGCACCTCAGATGAATCAGTTGATGAATTTGTCATGGTTGTGCTAACAGGATTTCCAACTACAGGGCTAGTTACCACTGGAGCTAAAGTAGTTTAAACACTTGGTCTTCTTAGCTCAAATCTTAGATCAGAATCTACTATTGATAAGGTACCTGTAGATCCTGAAACATCTTCACAAGATTTGTTAAAACAGTTAGTAACTAAATCAAGATCAAACAGCCAATCAGGACTAGAAGCTTTCACACAGGATGTGTGGTCATTGATGGTCATATTGGCTGACTCCTCAACTACTCTGGTTCTAAGATTGTATACTCTATAAGCCTTAGATTGGGAAGAGTATCCAATGAAATGCCTATCATCTGATTTCTCAGCAAATTTGGCTATTTGATCCTTGGTATTCAAGATGGTGCGTGGACATCCAAGTGATCTGAGGAAACCAATGAAAGGTCTCCTTTTGTGTCATAGTTCATAAGGAGTCTTACTATGAGTCTTGACTACTAAAACTTTATTCTGCACATAGCAGGTAGTGTTGACTGCCTCTGCCCAGAAGGTGATGGGAAATTTAGAGTCAGATAACATAGTTCTTCAGCTTCAATAAGTGTCCTGTTTCTCCTCTCAGCAACTCTGTTTTGCTGAAGAGTCCTGCAAACACTATATTGTCTTGAAATACCCTTTGTTGGGAACAATCTGCCCAAGACATATTGAATTGATATGGCTAGTATGTTATGATCCATGTCGGGTCATACCCAATAACAAGCTAGACAAACACCTACAATATTTATTTTATGATATGATCATGTAAGTAAATATTAACACTTGAAGTATTTAGAAATTGGGTTTCTAAATATTTGCACTAGTGTTATGAATAAATTATATGGATAATTTATTCTAAAGAGAGAGTACTATGTATTGTTATTCAAATGGTTGAACAAACAATACAAGTGTTTTGTCCGCATTTCTTTTGTTCATCCGCATTTACTAATGCAGATGTGTAACTGAGGAAATGCGGATGAATGTTCCTCATCCGTATTTACTAATGAGGATGTGCATTTGGGGAGATGCTGAAGGAATTACCTCATCTGCATTTACTAATACAGATGAGAATTTAAGGAAATGCTGATGAAACTGATCATCCGCATTTACAAATGCGGATGTGCATTTTGGAAATGCTGGAGTTACTTATCCGCATTTACAAATGCGGATGTACATTTGGGAAATGCGGATGAAGTTTCTTCTTCCGCATTTACAAATACGGATAGAGTTTGTTCATCCGCATTTACTAATGCGGATGAATATTAGAGAAATGCGGATGGGTTAAAGGGATGGGTCCCACCCACTTTTCTCTCACTTTGAAATTCAGTTTCATAGGACGTGAAATATATATGATTGCATTCAACCACTCTCTCTGATAACTTACAACACACACAAAGGTGCAATCGGTGTGTTACTGTAGATTTTCTCTCGATCGGTCGAGGAAAACCAAGAATAGAACCCGATTCAAGAAAAATCCTAGGAACTGGGTGTTTTGTTGGAAGCTTGGGGTAGACAAGCTTAAGGTTTTCTACTTTGGAAGCTGCTATTCAAAGATCTTCTTCCTCTGTCCCATTCAAGAGGTAGAATTCTTAACACCCTATGGTTGTTTGTAAGCATGATATTTCATATAACGATCTATTACGGGTTTTCTTTTAACAGATACATACATTGGTTTATATATATTAACTGTAACAAGTTTTTCTTCTATTTCCGCTGTGGTTTTCATTTAATAAGAATAAAATGACTCTGATAAACTTGTGAAAACCCTACAGTGGTATCAGAGCCGGTTATATGGATACATGCTTCATCTGGACTGAATTCTCGGTTTCTTGTTGTTATTCACCAACAGACCAAAAATCCAGGTCTATGTTTCCCCTGTTTTTCAAGATTCTACTTTAGATGCATATTGTAATCTTGAAAAATCTTAATCATTTGGATGATTTAAGTTGTTTGGACAAGAATCATGATTTTCATTTGTTTATACATTAATCGAAAGTCTGTGATTCAAGGGGAATACTCTCGGGTTTTGCTTACATATTTGGATATGTATCTTGATGTTCATAACCTAGCCGAGACCTTGTGTTTGGTTGTGTTGTGATTTGTATTTGATTATTCAAAGGGTTGTAATAATTAAATTTATTTGTTCTTCCTATTGACTATGTAATATCTATTTTTATTTGGTATGTAAAATAAATAGATTAGTTGTTTTTCACTTTTACTAGAAAATATATATGGGATATATAATTTTGTAAAAGAAAATGCAACAAGAATGTTTTTCGGTTTGGGCCGATTTTGTGCCCAAAGGGCTTCATAGCTCTTAATGGGATTTAAACCCAATAACCAAAAACATATTTTGAAGGCCCAAAGGGGTTTGGTGTAGAATTTAAGTCCACTTGGAAGCTCAAATCGAATGGAAGAATCACAACACAAAGCGGACACTTGTAGCATTTGGATGCAGAATCAAGTGGGAGTTCACCGACACAAGTGTTACCCTTAGGAAGGACCTAATAACCTACTTGTTTCAGTCAACAAGTGATGTTAAAATTAGTTGGCTATGGTTATGAACTTGTTGTTGTATGTGTTGCTTGTATGGTTGATTTAATTTATTGTTCATGTGATATTTGGATATGCACTATTAAACAATTTCAAATCAACAACAAGCTTCAATCGGTTCTTTTGGAAACATTAACATGGATAAAAAAATCATTTTATTAAAGGTTAATGTTTTCGGAATAAAATTGGGTTTTATTAAAAGAACTTTTGAAAATTGGTTTCACTCGTCTACCACGCATTTGAATGCATGCAAATATAAGGTACAAATTGTTTTTATAACTAGAATTAATGGAAACAAATCCCTTTTAAACAAGTTTAACATCATCTTTTTATACAACACTCGAATCACTTAGGAACTATTTGTGAGATAAAGGTCACCTAACCATATTTAGGGAACTTGTGTGTTTGAGGTGGGTTTAGCATATTTGTGGGATAAAGGTCACCTAACCACCTGTATGTGTAAACTCACACGTGTGTGTAAGTAGGACGACTTGAATTGGAAACCATGTGAATAGGGTCACCAAAGCATGGCGTACAATGGTGTTGATGGGATTAAACATGCCGACTAAACATAAAGATGTTTAACCGATCTCATAAACTAAAAGTTGCAAAGGGTTGCAATTATCAAAAGTTGACTACCTTGTTAATTTAAATAATGGGATAAAGGTCACCTAACCATTATTTGAATGTAACGATGGATTCTAGATTTTAATTATTAATTGTCTAAGAGACATGAAAGGGTATTAATAGTTAAAATGTCTTCTTTATAAATACTAAAATTGAACTTTGTTTATATTGTAGTAATGGCTGCTAATAATAACAACGCTACCTCCCCGACCCTCCATAACCTATCACTGAGAACTATCCTGGAAAGGGATCGTCTAAACCACAAAAATTTCATGGATTGGTTTCGAAACTTGAGAATTGTTCTCAAGCAGGAAAAGAAATCATATTTGTTGGACGATCCTATTCCCGATGAACCCAACATTGATGATGTTGATGCCTACGAGGATTGGGTTAAGCACACTGAGGATTCTGTGCAAGTTTTTTGCCTCATGTTGGGAACCATGATTCCCGAGCTTTAAAAGGATTTTGAACATCACGGGGCATACGACATGATTACCCAGCTAAAGGAAATGTTCCTTCAACAAGCGAGGGTAAAACGATTCGAAACAGTTCGAGCGCTTCATGCATGTCGAATGGAAGAAACCCAATCTGTGTCATCTTATGTGATGAAGATGAAAAGCCACATTGATCGCCTCGAAAGGATAAATTGTCCCGTCTCAAAAAGGTTGGCCTCGGATTTGATCCTTAATGGTCTAACCAAGAAGTTTGAGACTTTTATCATGAATTATAACATGAATGGATGGGACAAGAGCATTGGGGAACTTCATGCAATGCTCAAAACAGCCGAGGCTGGGATGGGTAAAAGGGTTTTACCAGTTCTCATGATCAATGAGGGTGGCAACAAGAAGAGGCATCACCCCGAACCCAAGGCAAATGTTGCCAAAGGCAAGGGGTACATCAAAGGAAAGGGTAAGGGAAAGACTAAAGCGGGACCACCAAAACCAAGGCTTAAGAAGCCAAAGGTTACGGAGAACGACCATGCTTTGAGTGTGGTGAGATAGGACATTGGAAGAGGAATTGTCGAATCTATCTCAAGGAGTTGAGAAACAAGAGGGATGCTGGGCAGACCTCAAGTACAAGTTTCATGATCCATATTGAAATTAATGTTATTTCCTCAAACACATGGGTATTAGATACCGGATTTGGAACTCATATTTGCAATTTCTTGCAGGGGTTCAAAAGAAATAATCATTTTAAAAAGGGGGGTATTAGTCTCTATATGGGCAACGGAGCAAAGGTTGATGTCGAAGCCCAAGGAGACCATATCTTGAAGCTTCCAAGTGGTTTGGAAGTCATTTTGAAGAATGTTTTGTATGCTCCTAGTTTGACTAGGAATATAATTTCAGTTTCCCTTTTAAAACAATATGATTATGTACTAAAGTTTGTAAACGATGGTATTTGTGTATTTATCGATGATATATTTTATTTTAAGGCTATGCCTTTTAATGGTATTTATGAATTGGTTCATGATGATTCATCCTTTAATAACTCGTTATACCAGTCGAGCACCAAGAAACTTAAAATGGGTTTAAGTGAATTATAACTTTGGCATTGTTGTCTTGGTCACATAAACAAGAATCATATTCAAACACTTCAAAAGAATGGTCTTCTGGAAGCAAATGAAGAGGGTTTATTTGAAAAGTACGAATCTTGTTTAATGGTACTAGCCAAAGGGCAAAAGACTTATTAGGAATTATACATTCGGATGTATATGGTCCTTTTAAAGCAATGACAAGAAATGTGTAAGATACTTCATTACCTTCATCGATGATTATAGTCGTTATGGTTATGTCTACTTGTTGAGACACAAAGATAAAGCTTTTGAAACGTTCAAAATCTTCAAGAATGAAGTAGAAAATCAACTCAACAAAACCATCAAAGTTCTTCATTCGGATAGAGGACGTGAATACCTTAGTGATGCCTTTCAAGATCATCTTAGGAGTTGTGGGATTGTCTCATAGATTGCTCCACCCGGAACACCACAGCATAATGGTATGTCTGAAAGGAGAAACCGAACCCTATTGGATATGGTTTGATCTATGATGGCTAGAAGCACGCTACCTCTGTCATTTTGGGGTTTCGCATTGCTCTCCGTGGCCCGTATTCTGAATATGGACCCAACCAAGAAAGTGGATAAGACACCTTTTGAAATATGGCATGGAAGGGTTCCATCATTATCATATTTAAAGGTATGGGGTTGTGAGGCTTATGTTAAGCAAAACACCCCAAACAAGTTAGAAAGCCGATCCATTAAGTGTATCTTTGTAGGATATCCCAAGGACTCGATGGGATATTATTTCTACAATCCAACAGAGCAAAAAGTACTTATTGCTCGAAAGGCTGAGTTCTTAGAAACTAAATTCCTTATGGAAGGAACTACCGATAGAACAATGGAACTTGATGAGGATCGAGAACCACAAGCCGATACACAGTTGGTTGATACTAGAAATCAACAAGAGGTTGTTGATAATGATCAAGTGGTTGATCAATACACACAAAACATTCGCAGATCTGGTAGAAGTAGCTATCCACCCGAAAGATATGGATTTTTCATGAATGGATGCTATGTAGTTGACTCGGATGAACCAACTACGTACCGTGATGCAATGTCCAATTCAGATTGTGACAAGTGGCTTGAAGCCATGACCGTAGAGATGCAATCCATGTATGACAACCAAGTGTGGGAATTGGTTGTGCCATCGCTTAACTCCAAACTGGTTGGATGTAAGTGGGTTTTCAAGAAGAAAACTGATATGCATGGAAACTTGGATACTTATAAAGCAAGACTTGTAGCAAAAGGTTTCACTCAAACTCAAAGGGTTGATTATGATAAAACCTTCTAGCCTGTGGTAATGCTAAAGTCAATTATGATATTATTTGCCATAGCTGCATATTATGACTATGAGATTTGGCAAATGGATGTCAAAACTGCTTTCCTTAATGGAAATCTCAAAGAGAAAGTCTATATGGTTTAGCCCGAAGGTTTTGTCGATCCAGAATATCCTAATAAAGTATGCAAGTTAAAGAAATCAATCTATGGATTGAAACAAGCATCAAGAAGTTAGAATCAACATTTTGATGAAAAAATCAAAAGGTTTGGATTCATCAAGAACACTGATGAAGCTTGTGTGTATAAGAAAGCTAGTGGGAGCATCATCACATTCTTAGTATTGTATGTTGATGATATATTACCGTTTGGAAATGACATTCCAACCATGGAAGGTGTTAAAACCTGGCTTGGAAGTTGTTTTTCCATCAAAGATCTTGGTCAAGCTGCCTATATTTTGGGAATAAAGATTTATAGGGATAGATCAAGGCGGTTGATAGGTTTAAACCAAAGTGCATACATTGATAAAATCTTGAAAAGGTTCAAGGTGGAGAACTCTAAGAAAGGTTTGGTACCTATTCAAAGAGGGACAATATTGAGTGCATCTCAATGTCCAAGCACAAAGGATGAGCAAGAAAGATGAAGGAAATCCCATATGCATCTGCTATAGGATCCATCATGTATGCGATGATATGCACTAGACCGGACGTGTCATGCGCTTTGAGCATGACAAGCAGATATCAGCAGAATCTAGGAAATAGTCATTGGATGGCTGTTAAGAGTATATTAAAATACCTTAGGAGGACTAAGGATATGTTTCTAATATACGAATCTGGTGAAGAGGAACTCGTTGTAAAGGGTTATACGGATGTCAGTTTCCAAACTGATCGAGATGATTCTCGATCACAATCGGGGTATGTCTTCATTATGAATGGAGGGGCAGTCTCCTGGAAGAATTCAAAGCAGGATGTGGTAGCATTGTTCACTATAGAATCAGAATACATCGCCGCTTCATTGGCAGCACAGGAAGCTGCATGGTTAAAGAAATTCATTGCCGATCTAGGGGTTGTCTCTACCATTCAAGATCCCCTAGAGATCTTTTATGATAATGAGGGTGTGATTGCTCAAATCAAGGAACCCCGTGCACATCAAAAGACAAGGCACATTGAGCGGAGATTCAACTATATAAGGGATGAAGTTGAAAAAGTTAAGATATATATTCGCAAAGTTCACACTGGTCAAAATATTGTGGATCCACTCACGAAGCTCCTTGAAAGGCCAAAGCATGAAAGTCATACTTGTGCCTTAGGACTTCGATATTCTAGTGATTGGATTTGATCTATTTAGTATTTAAATATTGGAACAATTGTTATTTTGACTCATTTTTATATATGGTTATAATACTTTGACTTATGTTCTATTTTAGCATGTTTAAATCCATGAATATGTTTATTATTCTAAATGTTTATAGTCGGTCATATTTATGGGAACAAATATAAAGTAAGACTATAATGAACTTGGATTGGTGGACATTCATAAGGTATGAATATAGAGCAAGAGGTTGCTACCCAGGTTCATAAATATTTGTGGGATACAAATATTGGACAGACCCGCTCTCAAATTTTACTGCATGGAATTATGTAATTGATCATAAGTAAATTTGAGTAAAGGCGAATATCGTTGTATCCTCCGACCTGAGATACATATTGGGTTTCGATATTCACCAAATGTTATACTTTGATCTAGTTCTTCGTTGTTCTGAAATAATGGACAGTACATAAGGCTAGTTTCAGGTGTGATACAAGGTGATTGTGAGAAACGTATATAGTCAAGATGGGATTTGTTCCTCTTATTCATTGAGAGTATGATGTCTAAGGCCTGATTAAGTTAAATCAACAGAGAATGGTCATTTTGTGTCTCTGGATTTAACATGACATCTGTAACAAAAGGATAAATGATAGATTCACCTAAATCAGTTTCAAGTAAGGAACTTGAGGAAGATGATATTATTGAATGGCACTTAGTCATGTGTATTAGGGGTAGTAAACCGTTGTTAGGTGGTATTTACTGCTTGCATCAATTCTCTATGTATCTTGTGCAAGTGGGAGATTGTTGGGAACAGTCTACCCAAGACACATATTGAATTGATGTGGCTAGTACGTTATGATCCAAGTCGGGTCATACCCAATAACAAGCTAGACAAACACCTACAATATTTATTTTATGATATGATCATGTAAGTAAATATTGATACTTGAAGTATTTAAAAAGTGGGTTTCTAAATATTTGCACTAGTGTTATGAATAAATTATATGGATAACTTATTATAAAGAGAGAGTACTATGTATTGTTATTCAAATGGTTGAACAAACAATACAAGTGTTTTGTCTGCATTTATTTTGTTCATCCCCATTTACTAATATGGATGTGTAATAGAGGAAATGCGGATGAATGTTCCTCATTCGCATTTACTAATGCGGATGTGCATTTAGGGAAATGCTGAAGGAATTACCTCATCCGTATTTACTAATGCGGATGAGCATTTAAAGAAATGCTGATGAAACTGATCATCCGCATTTACAAATACGGATGTGCATTTTGGAAATGCTGGAGTTACTTATCTGCATTTACAAATGCGGATGTACATTTAGGAAATGCGGATGAAGTTTCTTCTTCCGCATTTACAAATACGAATAGAATTTATTCATCCGCATTTACTAATGCGGATGAATATTAGAGAAATGCGGATGGGTTAAAGGGATGGGTCCCACCCACTTTTCTCTCACTTTGAAATTCAGTTTCATAGGACGTGCAATATATATGATTGCATTCAACCACTCTCTCTGATAACTTACAACACACACAAAGGTGCAATCGGTGTGTTACTGTAGATTTTCTCTTGATCGGTCGAGGAAAACCAAGAATAGAACCCGATTCAAGAAAAATCCTAGCAACCTGGTGTTTTATTGGAAGCTTGGGGTAGATAAACTTGAGGTTTCCTGCTTTGGAAGCTGCTGTTCAAAGATCTTCTTCCTCTGTCCCATTCAAGAGGTAGAATTCTTAACGATCCATTATGGGTTTTCTTTTAATAGATAAATAAATTGGTTTATATATATTAACTGTAACAAGTTTTTCTTTCACTTCTGCTGCGGTTTTCATTTTATAAGGATAAAATGACTCTGATAAACTTGTGAAAACCCTACACCCTTTTTATCATAAACTACATCAAGGATTTGGTTTTTGAATTCGGTTCCTTGATCACATCTTATGATCTTGACCTTGTGATCACATTGATTCTCAATTTGCATAATGAAACTCTTTAAGATCTCAAGAGTCTCATCCGTAGTTCTAAGAAAAAAGACCCAAGTATATCTTGTGAAGTCATCTGTGATTACCAAGCAATAAGAGGTCCTTCCTAGACTCATTACACTGGTGGGGCCAAAGAGATTCATATGTAATAAGTGTAGGGGAGTAGTGATGGAGTTTATTTCCCTTGGCTTGTGAGACACTTGTGTTGCTTCCCTTCAGACATGCAACACAATGGTCATCACTTGTAAACTCTTTCTTTGTCATTCTAGTTACCAAATCATTCTCAGTTAATTTATTCATGTTTTTAAAGTTTACATGGCACATTCTTTTATGCCAGAGGAAATACTCATCATTATTGGCCTTAAATAGAAAGCAAGAAACTTCTCCTGAAGGGGATGTTTCCTGCAAATCCATCTTGTACATGTTCCCTTTCCGCTCTAAGCAGGATATGCTGTTGAGGAATGACCACTCCGGGCTTGAGAACAATGCACTCATGCTCAGTAAAGAGCATGTTGTGTCTCTGATCATAAAATTATGACCCTGCCCCTTCCAGTAATGTAACCACCTGATTTTCCTCCAAAAGCAACTGGCCCTCCATCAATTTCCTCAAAGTTTTGAAGCAAATAGCCATTACCTATCATGTGCCTAGAACAGCCACTGTCAATGATCCATACATTCCCTTTGGTCTTTAGTTGTTCCTGCACAGAAAGAGATGGTTAGTTACATTTGGAAACCCAAGCCTCATTGGTCTTGGGCTTGTCAAAGTGAACATAAGATAATGCAATAGTAATTGATCCTATATGCAAGTTATGAGGATCAATTGCTGTTGTTGATGAAGAACTTTCAGTCACATGGCCATCCTTTATCTTCCACACCATCTTTGGAAGATTAGACTTGGCCTTCAACACTTTGGAAGCTTTGATGACTTCAGAAGTTTTGGAGACTGCACCTTCGGAAGCTTTTGCATCCACAACAACAGACTTCAGTACTTCGAAAGCACTCCTTTCTTCCGAGACCAAATTTTCTTCCGAAGGTAAGTTTTCACTTATCTTCTTCTTTGCTTTGGAGCTTCCGAAAGGAAGAGATTTTCCTTCCAAAGTTGTTTTCTTCTACTTCTCAGAAGTTTTCTTCTTGTTCATATGGATAGTACTTTTGGGATTGTAGATGCAATCCTTGGAAAAGTCAGAAGTACTACCACACATGATGCATTCAGTTGACATGCTTTTGAGAATCTTCTTTTGAGTGGGAGGCTGAGCTTGATCACTTTCCACTTGCTCTTGGAACTAGATGGTTCAAGCTGTGCAGCAGTGGTGTACATTTTATCAGCCTTTTTCACTTGACCAGGATGATTTGGACATGGACTAGGACTCCTGGTACTAGATTCCATAGTTGAGTCTTCAGTCTTTACCACTTCAAATCCAGCTAAAATGAAAACTTTCTTTTTCTTGGAGTTGAAGGTGGCCTTGATCTCTTAGGCTTTCTGGATTTTCTTTTGGTTGCCCTGATCAAGTTCTTCCTTGCAAACTTGGTCATCCTTGGTTCTTTTTCTCTCCAGGAGAATAGTGTCCCTTCTTAGGATAACCTTGTCACTCACCTCAGGTTCATCCTTCATTATATCCTTTTCAACTTCATCCTCTTCTTGAGTGGGATCAATGAAGGGCAGCTCATCTTGACAAGTTTCACACCTTGGAGGTCTTAGAGATATAATGCGTGTGGAGGAGATATCTCACTTGAACCCAATCCTTTCATGTTCTGATAAAAAAATCTTTGTATGCATGGATGAAGATATTATGTTCTTGAATGTTTCCTCTTCAAGAACACATTTTTCTACCTTAGCTTTGCTGATCACAAGCTCAGCTTGGCATTCAGTTAACTTGGTAATGAGATCCTTTATTTGAGTCCTGTAATTTGTGTGCTCATGCTTAAGAATTGAAATGGTTTTCTCTAAATCTTCTATTTTAAGTTTATAATCATTTTTAGCTCTTTTAAAATCAGCTTTTAAGATGTTCAAGGACTCAAGGTCAGATCTCACTTCCAAGTTGTAGGACCTTTACATGTTAACTTTAGCAATACAAAGATGTTCTAATACCTTGGCTTCTTCATGATCAGCCATCAGTGCTTGGTTTGGAGAAGCATCTTCTACCTAAAAGTTCTAGTCAAAGCCTCCTTCTTCAAAAGCAACAGCAGCATGTTGTTTTGGTTGGCTTGGCTTCTCAGTTCTTGGAGTTGCATTAGTGTAGTTTGGTCTGGATTGTGCTTGGACACCATTTGTCCTTGGTTCCTTGCACTCTCTAGTGAAGTGTCCCATTTGGTTACAATTGTAACACTTCACCTTGCTTTAATCCAGGCCAAACTTTCCACTGACCACATTGCTGGGAAACTTTCTTCCTGTCCTATAGTAGAACTTCTTGGCTCTATGAGTGAGAAGAGCAATTTGTTGAACTATCTCCATATACTCCAGATCATCTGGATGGATGCAGTCCAAGTCTTCAAGAGTGAAAAGAAAGTTGCCACAACTTTAATCAGCAGACACAAAGGCTTGAGCAGAGCTTGTCTCTTGAAATAAGTTTCCTTGGATGTTGCTCTCCCTTGGTGTGTCAGGGAAGGTGATGAAAGGACCTTTTTATGAGTTTTCAGGGAAGCATATGAGATGATGTTGTGGTTCTATGCTATCCCTTTCAACCACATATAGGGCTGAACTCTGCTGATTGTTGGAAGAGCTACTTGATGGATTTTGCAAGTTCATCTCCATCTGGCAACCACTAAGAATACCATATAGCTCTATGAGAGTAAGAGTAGAGAGGTTCTCAGTTCTCTTGATGGCCACACAATAGTGGGTCCATTGTCTGTGAAGAGAGAACATGAACTTCCTTACTATATTCCTATTCTCAAGTTTTATTCCAACATCCAGTAGAGTATCCACAATCTCAACATACCTGAAGTATTATTGAGTCATGGTTTCACCTGTCTTGTAGGTGAAGATTTTAAACTGCTGCTTCATGATGTCTTTCTTGTTCTCCTTGGCTTCCTCAGACCCCTCATACATGAGCTTCAATGCATCACACAACTGCTTAGTAGTTTTGCACTTCTTGAAGCCGCTGTATATGGAGTTAGAAAGAGCAGTTTGAAGAGAGTTCATGGTGTTCTGATCTACATCTATTTTCTTCCAGTCTTCTTCAGAGTAGTCAACCATTTCCTTTGGTATCATCCCACCTCCAGCAGTGGCTGAAGAGGTGCATGGGATGTGACGTCCTTCAACAACAGATGTACACATCCTGCTGTCTTGAGACTTAATGAACCCTTCCATACGTTGGCACCAAGTATCAAAGTCATCAGGAGTGATCAGTGGAGACTTTGTCAAAGTATCAGTTTTCATATCAGCCTTAGAAAGAGCTGCCATTTGAGTTGATAAGTGTTTTGTGAAACTGAAGTGATCTAAGTTGGTAGATCTTATAATCAAGAGCCTGAAAAGCTCTGATACCAATTGCAGGACCGTTGAAGGGTGGTCAATGCAACAGTTTCACAAGGTGGAGAGGTTTAGAACACTTGGTAGATCAAATAGGGAATCGGTTAGAGATGAAACAATGAACACAAGTATAAGAACAATAAAAATAACACTCAAATATGGTTTCCAAGAATGATGTATATTGCTCTCAAGTTCTTACAAGTGTTACAAAGCTTAATCTTAAGATACAATTACTTGAGATACTTTATACTACATCCTATAGCCGATCATACTTTGAAGGCCAGCTGGAAACACTAATCTAGAAAACAAGATCAATGTATAGTCAAAAGGCAGATTGCCTTTTGACTAGTGACTATAACATGCCATAGCTCACATCCTAATATATTACAAAAAGGATAAAAATTACATAGTTGAAAAGTTACAGACAAAAGACCTTAATCTACAATTGATAAAAGCATTGACTTTTCACCAACTCATATAAGTTGGTGAGTCATCAGAAGTGGCAGCGGAAAGTGGTTCAGCTTTTATCAAAAGGTGATTCAGAGAAAGCATGTCTTCTCTGTCTTCAGAAGAAATAAGTCTTTGACGTCGGAAGAAATCAGTCTTTGGCTTCGAAAGGCTTTGTCCTTGAAGCTTCGGAAGACTTCATCTTTGGCTTCGGAAGATATAGTCTTTTGGCTTCGGAAGATTTTATACTTAGCTTAATTCATTGAGTTATATCAAATCTTCCGAAGTAACTTTCTTGTACTTCACATGTGCATGTTGAGAGCTCTTTAGTTGATCTTGGTTGCATCAGCCTTTAAGTGTATTCCTTACAAACCTGCATTCATAAAATGACCCGCCCCCTTAAAATCTAGGTAATAAGTGATTTCCGACCACAAATACCACTCATGCTTTCACTAATCTTGTTGGGATAATATAGTTGTCTTAAACACTTTTGTAATATACGTAACTGTTTTCTTTCATTCAATTTTCTCAATAGTTATTTTTTGATTTTTTAATTTACGTCATAACGCACCGAGTCGATACTGACTAAAATCGAATTCCCAAAAAATCACGCAACAGTCATACCACCGCAACGAGCGAGCATTTTCACTGTAACCTTTTTAAACATAAGATACAAGTGTTATATACAATAATTTCGAATTTGCTCATATTTAATAAATTTCTCCCAATTAATATATTATTTAATTAATATATATTTATTTTAAGAATTATATTATTTTAATATTTTAAATTAATATTAAAATAGATACATTTATTATTTATATTTTCATAACTTTATACTATTTGATTTTAAGTATTATTTTATTTATACCCTTAAGTATATAATCACTAAATATTTACATAATTCTAATAATAATAATAATAATAATAATAATAATAATAATAATAATAATAATAATAATAATAACACCCAAATATATCAACGTTTAAAATAGATCGGAAAAGAGTCTCGATAGCATCCGTCATATCACTATATATAACAAATAGAAAAAAAATATGAGTAGTGAAAATATAGGTTTTCTTAATGTTACCATAATAGTTTTCTTTTTCTCTAAACTAATAAAAACGTTACTTTTTTTTTACAATTTTATATTTAAACCTCTAAGGATTTTTTTTTAACCACAATACTTTCTCTCTCTTTGTTTTTTTAAATTAATACCTACTCATTTTGGTCTTTTTAAAAGTTTTATAGTTAAGCTTTCGAGTTATGTTAAATTTACATTTAATCGCCTGAATTTTTTTTCAGTTTTATACTTAAGTCTTCGAGTTATGTCAAATTTTTTTTTTATCAATTTACAATAGAGCTCGTTAATTGTATTAAAAATAATCACCATTTACGCATTCGCTATTTTTCTTATCTGTTTTGAGACATTTATTTTTTTCTATTACATTTTTATCAACGTTTTGGATGCAATATTTTTCCGAATGGTTAGTACTAACGTATAAATCATCAGAATTAAATCTTTTAACTTTCATAACCCCCACTTCATAGCGCAGGTCACGCCCACTAGTATACTATAAAAAAAACTAGTATTAAGTTCTTCACATTGTAGCGAGGGACGTAAAAGCGTGACAATTAGTATCAATAGCACTCCACTACTAGTGACCACCCACACGAAAAAGCTTGTATTAAAAAATTATTAAAAAACGAAAAAAAATTAAAACGGACAGAAAATAGAAGTAAAATGTTGAACCAAGCAGACAAAACGTAAAACATATAAAACAAGTAAGTCGATCTAGGACCAGCACGTTGTGACGTGGGCGTTAAACGAGGATAAAATAAGTGTAAAAATGTTAAACCACTCACGCACCCTGCGACATGTTTATTTGTAAAATTTAAATCGAAACGTAAAATAAAAATTTATAAGATATGAAAAAGTATAGGAGATCAAAGTTGAATATAAAAATTATTAAGGTTAAATTGTAACAGATGTAAAAGTATTACGTTAAAATAAAAATATTAAACATTTCAAAAAGAAAAAAAAATATGAGTAGAACATAGTAAAACACATATACAACTCATGAATCATGATGTATACTAAAATTAGGAATTATTATATATATAATAAAATATAGTTTAATTATATTGTATGTCTAATATATGATCTTCATAAAATATGATAATTTATTTATTAAAGTTACATAGAGAAAACTCCACTTGCATATATTTGGAGGCAGGAGCGCACTGCCAGTCAATGACGCCACCCGGTCTCATGATTTCTCCAACGGCCAAATGGGAGAGAAAAGAAACCACACAAAGCCGGTCCATCGGGACCCATTCACAGTTGTCAAAAGTAGCCGTTGTCCCAAATATATAACATTAAATTAATCCCACTTTTTTACTTTTCAACCCCCAAGAAACCTATCTTCTACTTTATTCCCCTTTCTCTTGAAATTTGTTTATATTCATTCCATGACTCCCAAATAGGTTCTCTAAAACATTCATACACGGTATTCCTTGTGTTTATATAGCATATTCTTTATTTCATTAACACTCTAAACCATAAATCATTTATTTTATAGTTATATAATATGGTTTAGAACTCCTGCAATACAAGAGTTAAAAGGATTGAGGTGACGTAATCTTAAACAACTAGATATAACCATCATCTCTCTTTCAACGTTTTTATTGACCTTCCACAAATAGATAGCACGTGTTATATAAATTTAAATGTAAAATGAATTACTCGAAGAATAAATTTAAATAGTGTGATTGGAAAAAGAACTGTTAAGTACAATTATAGTATGGAAAGAGTTCATTGTATGATTTGTTTATAAGATGTAAGTGACATTAAAAAAATAATACTTTATATGGCATCACAATCTCTTAGAAAACATGGAAAAACACATTACCTAAAAGCCATCGTAACCTTATACACTGTGTTTACACTCATCAAGTTACAACTTCATAACTTATATAAATGATGATATTTACTTGGACCATCACACATACACATATAGTTTGCAAGAAAAGTTAAAATGAAAACCATTTAATAATACGCAACTCAAATGAGCTTTTTAGCCCTTGAATCATATTTTAGTGGATGAATAAAACTACTTTATTACATCTCTTCCACTCCATGAATCACGTCAATCGTTTCCACTAGTCTGATCCATTATTAGGGACCAAAAAACTGTTTATTTGTTTTCAAACTATATGGTTATCATTGGAACTCATCAATATAATTCTTATCTATGTACATGTATTATAAGTAGATAAAGGTAAAAATACATTAAGATTGTCATTATTATATATCTTAGTAAAATATGTTGTTTTGATAATACATTTAGGGTTTGTTATAGGTACCGACTAATTGAGGAGATTAAAATAATAAAAGACTCCTCTTAGGTTCTTAGAGTAATTATTCTCAAAAAAGATTATCATAAAAACCTAACGGCAAAGTAAAATAATGGGCTATTTAATCTATAAAATTCCTACCAATTAAGGGGGTCTAAACAAACATGTCATCAAACACTAGGGACTAAACAAAACATATACACCCCTTCAAAATTCTGTAACCTGCACCCGATCCCCATTCATTCTCTTCATTTTCATCCTCCAAATCTTCTCTCCAACGGTAAACAACATCTCACATCTCACCAGTGGAAACCCACAATGAACCCACCAAACTCAATCGAACTACCATCAACCCCCCTCCTATCATCCACCACCACCAGCGACTCCGATCAATCTCCGGTGACCTCAAATCGCTTCTTCCACTACAACATCCCCAAAACACCCTCTTCTTCCTCCTATCGATCACTCTCCGTTCTCACCGGACACGATGCTTCCGTATCATGCCTATCAATTTGCGGAGAATTCATCCTCAGTGCGTCCCACGGCAAAGATATCATTGTATGGCAGCAGCCGGACCTTCGACAGTTCACCAAATTCGGTCAAGGAGACGGGTCGGTTAAGGCGGTTGTGACCGTCGGAAACAAGGTGTTTACAGCCCATCAAGATTCAAGAATCAGGGTGTGGAAAGTTTCAAGAAGTTCTGAGAACATTTTCAAGCTCGTGAACACTCTTCCCACCACCAAGGATTACTTGGGGAAGTTCATGAAGCAAAGCAATTACGTCCAGACAAGGCGCCATCATAAGCGGCTTTGGATCGAACACGCCGATAGCATATCGTGTTTATCGGTCTCCAACGGGTTGATTTACTCGGGCTCTTGGGACAAAACGTTGAAGGTGTGGAGGATCTCCGACTTCAAGTGTTTGGAGTCGATCAAAGCTCATGATGACGCTATAAACTCTCTGATCGCGAGCAAAGGGATCGTGTATTCGGCTTCGGCCGATGGGAAGATCAAAGCATGGGGGAGAAGTAGATCGGACCCTCAAAGCTCACATTCATTGAAGGGTATTATGGAGGGTCATAAGGACGTATCGATGAACTCGGTGGTGGTTTCCGACGACGGCACGGCGGTTTACGGTGGTGGGTCAGATGGGTATGTGATGGGGTGGTTGGGTAGCAAAGATTTCGATAGCTGGAGGTCTGTTTGCGAGGTGAAAGCGCATCAAATGGCGATTTTGTGTATGTGCATAAGACGTGAGATCTTGTGTAGTGGTTCAACTGATCAGAGTATATGCATATGGAAAAGGGAGGTCAAAGGGTTGACCAAGATTGGTGTGGTCAAAGGCCATGGAGGTCCTGTTAAATGTTTACAGGCATCGGTGAACAGTGTAGGAGGTGGGTTTTTGCTCTACAGTGGTAGTCTTGACAAGAGTATTAGGGTTTGGTGGGTTCCACATTATTATGATGAGGTTAACACAGACGATTGCAACTCTTCAGGTCAAAGTACGAGGATGATCGATTAAATCAGTTTAATGATGATGTTCTTGTGGTGACAGTTGGAGGTTTCTTGAAGCACTGATCCCGTTTTTGAGTGTTTACGGTGCCAATTCCTGTCGTATCGTGTCGTGTTTTTTGATTTCTTTTGGTTTTCTTTTTGAAAATTTAGGCGTTGTCGATGGGTTTTGATCATACGTTCATACAGGTATATAAATTTATAAGAGTATAGCAAATGATTCATCAAGATTTCGATTTTTCTTTCAATGTATTAGTGGTTTAATTATATTTTATATAATATGTTTTTCTTCCCTCTTGTGCAAATTCATTAGTGTTTCTTTGAGTATCTCATTACTTCATTACTTTGTGTGCAATCTTTCTCTTCTCAAAGAACCAAATCTTTAAAATAAAAAGTAATAAAAACATTTTTTCTCTACGAACCGTAATGTTTGGTTGATGCCTTTGGAAATGAGAAAATGGAGTCGACAAATTAAATGTGTTGGTTTATAAGTTATGAACTATAACTTTAAACAAAACTGTCATTACAGCTAAAACTATTAATTTAATCTACTACTAATTCTACTTTAAAATATATTACAAGACCTGAACCCTTGACATATTCAAAAGGGACCTCATTTAACACATCGGGATAGCGTTAGGGTAAATGTAATTTGATCAATCGCACCTTTGAGATATTACATTCGTTTCAATTTTCTAAAAATCTAACTGTTAGTTAAATCGGTCACACTACTGACAAGTGACAATCAAATGAGGTTACTATTAATTTTAAAAATTATTTATAAATACTAAATCTTTACTCTAATTTTATCTAAAAGAATATATAAAACATAATAGTTTCTTCAAATATAAGTTTAACTAGTTTTTAAGCCTAACTCAATGCGATAGTATTTTTCTTCGTATCTAAAAAATATTTTTTTTTAAAATAAGAAATGTTGTTGCCTAGATTTGAACTTCGAAGAAGAGTCAAGCTAAGCTGAAGCACTCTCTACCACCTTTATTAAAGCTCACATTTGTTAACTAGATCTAATAAAAACTAATACATGCAATAAGTCCAATGTGAAAAAAAAAGTATTTTTACTGTAATGATAACATGTGACAAACCACAGATATTACCGAGTTAATTTAGCTTACGAAGAGAACTTTTTAAAACAGAGTATTTAAGTTAGCTACTAGAAATACCGTACTAACATATATCTATACGAGTTAATAAACATTTATAGCTTATGATTTAAAATCCATTCTTAATAAAAGAATTGAGAGAGAATTTAAAAATATAACATTAATGTGTTACTATATTTGCTGTCAAACACATTTTTGTATATAGGTAGAAAAATAATAACTTATTTTCTTACTTACGACTTAAAACCAGTGCTAATCGTTTCAAGATTACAATAAATATATAGTATAATATAATGTAATATGTTGAAGTTTAAAAAGTCATAAAGATTCCAAATCTGCTATGTAAAATAATATAATATTCATCTTTAGTGGAATGTGTGTGTTTTTATATGCATAAGTAGACTCCCAAGAACATGGAGTTGTTATACAACAATATATGAATATGTTAATGTTATATTTAACCCCATAATTATGCACCTAAGACTACTTTTTGGGTAGGTTTTGTCAATATCTCAATTAAGTAATCTCCCACTTGGTTATTTTCTTTTTTCTATCTTAGGGTGTTGTTTAAAGAGTGCTAGGCTTTTAAGCTTTAGCTACCGACTCAAGTGTCATTTTAATTAAAAGTTTAACAATTAACTTAAACTATAGAGCAAATTGTAAATTGTATCATTTATTAATGTATAAAAAAATTGCACATCTATTGTTTTTACATTAACCTTCATCCAAATTTCCAGTTAAATCATACATGTGCCTCTCACAAGAGAAGCATTTATGTTGCATGCCTACAATATATCAAAAATATTCAAACTCATATATGATATTCACTATTAAAAACACACTTATATCACACTTATTTCCTACACACCACTCCAGTCACTTTTTCTTCTTCTCCTCCTTTTGCCTCCCGTCACTCCCACTAATCACAACCACCATTGTCGACGTCGACGTCGACACCATAACACTATCTCCTTCCCGGTCCCAAACCGACACCCATGGCATCCTCCTCAACAATTGGACGCTCTCTTCTACCACTCACTCCATCATCTGCTCCGTCACATGGACTAGTGTCAAATGCACCAGCAATTGTGTCACTGCCATCTACCTCCCATCGCTCGACCTCCTCAGCCCTCTCAACTCCCTAGCGTTGTTAGATCAGCTCTGAATTCTTGATCTCCATAACAACTGCCTTAATGGCCCATGTTACCGTTAGTCAATTGTACCAATCTTAAACTACTTTACTTCCACAACAATAATTTTTGTGGCGGTATACCATTAGAGATTTCGTATCTCAAACATATATTATGTGTAGATATCTCAAATAACAATCTACAAGGTCTGATTCCTAATGAAATTCTGGTGAAATTTGGTAGTTTCTCTCTTCGATTTGAACATTCAACAGCTGAATCTGTCGAAAAATGAGTTATATGGTCACTTGTCAGAGATATTGGCTTAAAAGTTCAGTCAGAAGAGCTTTTCCGGCAACAAAGGATGCTATGGTTAAATGACGAGTTAAGAAGAAGTTAGATGCTTTATTAAAGTCTCAATGCTTTATTAATTATAAAATGTTAAAATACATAAATGCCCATCACCTTTTAACACATGCTTAGCTTAACTCTTACATTGGACGAGAGTTAGTGTAAAGAACAATAAGTGTACATTTCATTTTTAAAAAAAGACATACGGTATAGTTATTGAAACTAAAGGACATACGGTGTAATTTCATGTATAAATTAAGGACATAATTTGTAATTTACCCAAAAGTTTTATATACAAAATGATATTTCCATACGAAATGTACAAAGTAATCACGCAAGAAGAAACATTACGGGTGGAATTATAGTGCACGTGTTATAATTAGTCACGTGGATATGGAATTATCATGCAATGGTGGAATTATCACACATGAATGTATTCTTGTGTAATAAGAAACATACCACATCACACCACACCGTACCACACCACATCATACCAATTTAGAAGGGGCGCTCACACAACACTACACCACACCAAATTTTTTTAAATTGTTTCATTAGAAAATTATGTTAAAATAAAAAACTAGTTTAGAATTAAAAAAAATACAAGAAAAATAACAATAATAATAAAAAAAATTATTCTTCGTCATCCGAAACAGTGATATCAACATTATCCGCAGCTTGTTCCACGAGATCAAATCTAAGTCTAAAATATGTGTTCTCATCACGCAACTTCACAATTTTTCTAAACCGGATTCGTCGGTGGATCTCGAATGTGCATGGGAGAAATAGCAATGTCGTCATTCTTTATAATCATATTGTGAAGTATAATGCACGCGATATTTGACTTCTCATCCTCTCGACCTTCATCGCTCTAGAAATTATTTGTCATCATGCTTTTAAAATACCGAAAGCTCATTCGACGTCTTTTCTTACGGATTCTTGCACCTTTTTAAATTTCTTTTCTTGTATTCAACTGGATAAGAATATGACTTCATAAAAGTTGACCATGAATGATATATATCATCGTCTAGATAGTAACCACATTTATATCGATGTCCGTTAACATCAAACGGCCATTTCAAGGTTGTTCCATTCAATTCTCGCGTGAAGATTGGAGATTGATTGAGAACATTAATGTTGTTGTTAGGACCGGCTACACCAAAATAAGTATGCCAAATCCGCAAATCTTGTGAAGCCACGACTTCGAGAATCACCGTAGGACCATCGTGGTACCTCGATGATATTGTCCTCGCAAACACGTAGGACAATTTCTCCATTCCCAATTAGTGCAATCAATACTACCGAGCATGGGCCATGTCTATATTAATGTGCAGCGTACAATAATGCAATATCATGACTAGTAGGCCTTCGTAAATATTCATAATCATATCATTCAATAATAGCATTGCAAAAATATACAAGATATTCACGAGAAGTCCTAGCAGACGTAGTTAAGCATTCGTTGTTTGTGTCGGGTGAATTACCTATTGTGAGTTGATGTATTGTCGAAGTACACTTTTGAATTGCCTTGAAACTTTCTTTCTATCGCCCATCAAACCCTTCTCGGAACCATTGAAAGTTGTTCTGTATATCTTCAACAATGCGTAAAAATAAATCTCGAGGTACCCAAAACCTATTTCTAAACATCTCATCTATGTATTTTGGGTTCTCTACAAAATAATCGTTCATAAGAACGTTATTAGCCCCAACACAATCACGTTTCAAAATCTTTTTTCTCAAACTTTCAGCTTAGTCGACGTGTTCGGCAAGAATACTTAAAAATTCCAACCCGTCAAAATCGAAACCATACCAAGAGGATGAGGAGGAAACATAATAAATATTGTTTTGGTCAAAAATTAACAAGGTAATTAATAAACAAATTAGTCAAGTGAGGTAGTGTGCTATATCAGAATACTAACTGAAATATCTTACCAACACCAGAATATCCATCAGGATATTACAGAAATGAACAATCAAATTAAGAAAGAACAAAGACAACGAATATTTGAAGGGGAAAAAGCCCTTGATCATAGTGATCTCCGGCACAAAAAACCCCTTGGCGCCTGACAAAATGTTGGCGGCCGGTTCTTTGATTAATAACGAAAAACAAGTACAACTCGAGAGCTTGAATGATCGTATCTAAGTTTTACAATGATTATTTGAGTGTGTTTGAGTGTTTGTGAGTAGAGATCAGGTGTGTGAACATGAATAAGTGATCTAAAACTATCAGCCAAGCCTCATTATATATAGTACATAAAATAAACAAAATGTGAGATATTTTTGGGATATTCAGCGAGATTTCCGGGATCCTCAGCGGTTACTTTGACCAGTTAGCCGTTATCCTGCTAATTGAACATGTTTTCTTCACCTCTTCACCGTTACAAGTCTTTGCTACATGTTTCTAACAACCATAAGTCCGGGTCTTCAGCATAGACCAAGTCTTTAGCTGTTACAACAACCATTTGTTCATTATAACTCATTAAATGACCATTGGAAGTCTCTCATACGTGTTCAACGTTCATGTATTTAATTACATCCCGATCTTCTAGCTTGGACCAAGTCATGCAATTATTTCCTCCATTAAAAATTAAAATATCTACAAGAAATGTGTCAGGGATATTGCTGGGAATAAGGTTCAGGATACCAAACCTGTCTGCATATCCTGAGCACCGGAATACTGAGCCAAATACTGCACAAGATTTTCACCCTCAATAATTGTCCCAAAAAATTGACAGTTGTTATAACCATTAACAACTGTTAATTTTTTATAACTCCATGACAGACCAGTTACAGGAGATCCTAGTTGTCAAGAGAACATCCCGCCTTTGAGGCTTCTGTTGCTAAAGAAAATCTTGATACCTATTTTCTAGAATCTGGGATATAGATATCTTGATGTAAAGTTCCTGTTTCATCATATAACTTTCCTACACTGACAATTTTAATTTTGTGCATTTTGAACAAAAATTAAGGTGGAGGGATCCTGGGTTTCAGGAAGAAGCCCTAATTTAGTTAGAATAATATTTAAGATAACTCTGGATATCCCGACAGGGGTATCATTTTCTGCCTGGTATCCCAGGTGGATGGGCCCTGTTTTGGGGTAAAGCCCAGGATATATTACCCTTATCTTTATTCTGTTATGTTAATATTTGAAATTGTTTATTGGTTATGAATAAGGCTTTGAGATTTGATATCCTGAAAAATGTTTTGGAAATAGTTTCGCACTTAGAAAATTTTAAGAGTACTTTCAATTTAGAATTTATTAGTATCCAAAGATAAACGAGTAGGAGAGTCATACCATAATTCTTTGACTTAGTCTACTTCTAGGATATAGCATAACCTTTAAGTCTTTGAATACCCTTTGGGATATTATCCCTAATATCGCCTAGGAATATGCTTCAAGATATAGTTGGTAATCCAACACATGTTACTTCTGCAAAAACATAAGTGATGGACAAAAACCATTCTTAAGTATTTAAATTGGACAATGCCATTTTAATCATGGGCCAAGCCAGAATAACATGGGCTAAGCCAGATTAACATGAGCCAAGCAAGAATAACATAGGCCAAGCCAGACTTAGGATATCACTTAGGATATAACTCAGGATATAACTTAGAATAACCCATTTGAGTGACACATATATGCCAAAACCTTAGCATTTCCTTGGGAAAAGCCACAGATGAAAGGTGAATACCTTTAAGCCTTAAGTTAACACGTAAGTGTTAGAACTAGTAGACAATGTGTTCAAACATTATTCGTCCAATTTGGAATATGAGTGAGGATCATGAATTTTCCAGCCACTCAAGCGTGAACCGATTCCACAATCTCAACCATACCAAAATATTCGTGCGCTCCAGGCGGAGTGTTTAAACTCAATTTCTAAGAAAGGTGAAAACCTTTAAACCTTTAGAAGATATCTGGGATTTCTTAAACTTAGAGAGGGGGCCAAACCTCTTATTTTTGAACCAGTATCTTAAGCAATATCTTTAGGAGTTTTCTGCAAAACACTTCAAACCTTGGTGAGGTGGGTGTTAGCCAGGCTAACACCCCTTCGATGCTTAAGTTAGTAATGATTTTGACAATAATAATCAAACATTAAAATAAAATATACATTAGGATATAGCTAGGAATATGATTGAGAATATTGGTAGGGATAACAAACGTACCAGTCTTGATTCTAAGGAATCTTGGTTTACCCCATATGAAATATGTTTTAAGATTAATTGTATTCCAAGATCTAGGCAGAATATCTCCTTCCAAGGTTTCCAACCAATATGTTCCTTTCCCAACCTTAGAATAAATCATGTAAGGGCCTTCTCACTTTGGTGCTAACTTCCCATCGCTTGCCTTAGTAGTATTCTGGAATGCTTTTCCTAACACCAAATCACCTACTTGGAATCTTTTGGTTCTCAAGTTCTTATTATAGGCTCTTGTAATTCTTTTGCTGATTAGCTGCTATTCTGACTTTAACAGCATCTCTAAGCTCATCCAGGGCTTCCAAATCATCAATCATATTCTGGTCATTATCTTGAGTGGATTGCAGGTTGGATCTTGCAGTCGGGATGGTCATTTCAGTTGGGATCATGGCCTTAGCCCCAAATACCAATGAGAATAGGGTTTGGCCTGTTGCATTCTTGGATGTAGTTTTATTAGCCCAAAGTACAAATGGTAATTCTTCTGCCCATTTGCCTTTTTTCTCCTTCAATCTCCTTTTCAAGTTGTTGAGGATGATCTTGTTTGAGGATTCTTCTTATCCATTAGCCTAAGGATGGACTGGAGTTGAAGTTATCATCTTTATTCCCCAGCTTTCATAGAAACTTATTGTTCTCTTGCCTATAAATTAGGATCCATTATCATAGGTTATCTCGGCCGGGATTTCGAATCTTGTCAGGATATTTCTCTTGATGAAGGACACCACTTCCCTTTCAGTAACCTGAGCAAATGCCTCTGCTTCAATCCATTTGGAGAAGTAATTTCACATTGGAAGCATAAACACCTTTCCTCCTGGAGCTTTCGACAACTTTCCTACAATATCCATCCCCTATTTCATGAAAGGCCATGGGGATACATTCAGGTACATAGGCTTAGCAGGCTGATGGAGAATGTTACTATGCCTTTGACAAACATCACATTTTTAAGCATATATCATGGCATCCTTCCTCATAGTGGGCTAGTAGTATCATGTTTGAAATACCTTTAAGAATAATGACCTTCCTCCATAATGATTCCCACAATCACCTTCGTGGATATCCTTAAGCACTTCATTGGTTTTGGGATTCTCCAAGCATCTCAGATAAAGACCTGCAAGAGATTACTTATATAATATATTACCAATAATAGTGTATCGGGATACCTTAGCTCTGAAGGCTCTTGGGTTTTCTTCCTTCGGGATGTCCGGACGAGTCCAGGATTTGGTATCCTGATCAGGATCCTGAAGCTCTTCATCCTCAATGGTCATCACTCCCTGGACATCTTCAGTAACAAGTTCATCATCATTTGTAGCTGATTTCAGGATATGAGTGATAGGTATCTTTACCCCTTCCGGTATCCTGACAGTCGATCCAAGATAGGCCAAAGAATCTGCTTCAGCATTATCTTCTCTTGGTACCTGTTCTATGGAGAATATTTCAAAACATTTTGCTAATTTCTTAATAATTTAGAGATATTTAGCTAATTTATCTCCTTTTATAGCATATGAGCCATTAAAATGATTAGTTAATAATAAGGAATCAACATAAATATGCAAGCATTTGATATTCATATTTCTAGCCAATTGCAATCCTGTTATGAGGGCTTCATATTTTGATTCATTATTCGTAGCCTAGAATTTACATCTAATGTCTTGGGGTAGTATGTCCCCCTGTGGTGATTTTAGAATGATTCCTAGTCCTAGTCCTCTTATATTAGATGCTCCATCAATATGCAAGGTCCATATTTCATTATTAGATTCTAAGTTCTGAACTTCTAAGTCTACTTCCTGCTGGATATCCTGACTAAAATATGCCACAAAATCAGCTAAGGCTTGGGATTTTATAGCAGTCCTAGGCTCATATATTATATCAAAGGCACTAAGCTTTACAGACCATTTAGCCATCCTACCAGACATTTCAAGTTTTCTAAGCATATTTTTAATTGGATAATTTGTTTTAATACATACCTATGTGTTTCAAAATAATGCCTAAGCTTAATAGAAGCCATTATCAAAGCTAAAATAAGTTTTTCCAAATAAGAATACCTGGTTTCAGCATCAAGTAGAATTTTACTCACATAATACACAGGATGTTGATTCCTATCATGATCCTTAACAAGAACGGCACTTACAGTGATCCGGGATACTGCTAGGTATAATGACAGTTGCTCTCTATCTTCGGGCTTCATCAATAGAGGGGATGAGGCAAGGTATTCTTTAAGAGTTTGAAAAGCCTCTTCATGTTTCTGTCCCCACTCAATATGCTTATTCTTTTTCAGGATATCATAGAATTCTTTGAATCTCTCGGAGGATTTTAATATAAAGCTGTTTAGGGCTGCAACTCTCCCGGTTAACCTTTGGATATCCTTGACATTAGTTGGGGATTTCAGGTTCATGATAGCTTTAATTTTCTCCGAGCCAGCCTCTATCCCCCCTTTCGGTGACCATGTATCCCAAGAACTTTCCTGCCCCCACACCAAAATGACATTTGGTAGGATTCAGCTTGATATTAAATTGGTCCAGGATATTGAAAGCTTCTTCAACATCCTAGAGATGACCCTCAGCTCTTTTTGACTTGACTACCATACCATCAATATAGACCTCCATGGTATCCCCTAGCTTGTTTTTGAAGATTTTGTTAACCAACCTTTGGTATGTAGCACCTGTATTTTTAAGACCAAAAGGCATGGCAATATAACAATAAATACATGTTGGGGTCATAAAGGCTGTGTCTTCTTGATCCAAGGGCTCCATTTGGATTTGCTGAAATCCTGATGAGGCATCCATGAAAGTCAGCATTTCATGGCCAGTAGTAGCATCTACAATGGAGTCAATGTATGGAAATGGGAATGTGTCTTTTGGACAAGCTTTGTTGAGGTCGATATAATCCACACACACCCTACATTTTCCATTCTTTTTCTGGACCACTACTACATTTGCAAGCCACCTTGGAAACTTCACTTTTCTAATCATCCTAGCTTTCAGCAGACTCTCCACCTCTTCTTGGATGATTCGATTTCTTTCGGGTGCAAACTTCCTCCTCTTTTGGTGAATTGGCCTGCAATTTACATCCAAATCAAGTTTATGAGTTATAGTATCCTTGGAGATACCTGTCATGTCTTTATGTCTCCAAGCAAATGTGCTTCTTCTTTTCTTTAGGAAGGAGATCATATCCTTCTCAATATCCTAAGGGATATTTGCTCCTATCAACACTTTTATCTCTGGATCTTCAGGATCTAAAGCAATTTCTTTCACATCTTGTTGCATATCCTACTCAGTATTCTCCAGCACATCCTAAAGTTTATTCTGTAATTTCCATACTCCCTTATTCTGAACTAATGCTTTCATTGAGGATGTATAACAGTCCTTGGCCTTTTGCTGGTCATTCTCAATCTTGACCACACCCCAAGATGTAGGGAGCTTTACACACTAGTGGTATGTTGAAGGTACGGCTTTCATCTCATGGATCCAAGGCCTACCTAAAATGATGTCATAACAAGACAAACAATCCATTACACAAAATTTTTGCATAGAATTTACTCCCTTTACATAGACTGGAAGCTTGATTCTCCAATGGTGCTTTTTGTTTCACCACTAAATCCCACAAGGATTGAGGATCTTGAAGTGATTTCTGAATCTGGGATGTTCATCTTCTTTAAAGTTTGCAATTGAATAATGTTCACAGAACTCCCTCCATCTATCAATATCCTACGCACAAAATGGTTAGCAATATATAAAGTTATAACTAAACTATCATGATGAGGATCCTGCACATTATCCATGTCATCATCATCAAAGGATATGGTTTTCCCTTAGGTCAAAGTAGTTTTAGAGTTCGGCCTATCTCTTTTCTCTAATTTGGCTTCTTTTGCATGTCTCTTGGTAGCAGAGTATGATGTTCCACATATGTCAGATCCACCTGAAATAAAATAATCAATAGAAGCATCTAGTGGAGGAGATGCATTAGGATTTCCATCAGAATTCCGATTAGGATTCTTGTCAGTATCCTGATGCTTAGCCTTCTTCTTTCCTAGTAGTTCTTTCAGGTGCCCTTTGCTCAACAAGTAACTTATTTCTTTGCGCAGAGCAATGCAATCCTCAGTGGTATGGCCAAAGTCTTCATGGAATGCACATTCTTCCGTGGCCACCTAGCTTTCTCTCCAAGACCCTGCATAGCATATATTAATTCTGAAGTAGACATGGAAAAAAATAATCAGTAAGTTTAGGATACTCCTCATCGTCCTCATTGCGGGAATATGGCTTGGGACGACAATATTTCTAAGAGGATTCTGATTTCCTATTGGGATTCTCATATTCTGAGGATCCATCGATCCTTTACTGGATCTTCTTGTCTTCCTTGAGCCTTATGAATCTCAAAGCCTTGTTTCTGACATTGTCCAAATTCCCGCAAGGATTCATCACAAGATCCTCATAGAAAGCAGAGTCTTTTGGCAAGCCCATTTTGAAGGCTTGAACTACCATCGGCATATCAAGGTTTGGGATATCCAGATGCTCCTTGCCGAATCTGTTGACATAATCTCTTAAGGATTCTCCGCGATTACGGACCACCCTATACAAATCAGTTGTTAGTCTTTCAAATGCTCTACTACAGGAGAATTGACTATTAAACATATTAATTAGGTGAGCAAAAGAAGTAATATAATAAGGAGGAAGATTGAGCAGCCATTTCAGGGCTGGCTTTGTCAAATTTGATCCGAATCCCTTGCATAAACAGGTTTCCTTCATGTGCGTAGGGACAGGATTGATTTCTATCTTCTCCTAATACAGGGCAATATGCTCCTCAGGATCAGCTGAGCCATCATAGAGTTTCATGGCGGGAATTTGAAATCTTTTCGGGATTTCACCATCACAAATTGGTGTGCAAAATGGGATATTTTATGACAAACATTGGATACTCAGGGATGGGCTTTATTACACCCGACATGCTAGAGATCATACCCTTAAGCTTTTGGATTTCCTTAACGACAGCAGTACTCATCCATGTATCCTGCACAGTTTGAAAATTATTAGTAACTAAAGGGTTTCTGTTTGTAAGAATATCATCAGTAAAGGTTCCAGAAAAAGATCCTGTGGGATATCCTAAGGATAATCATGTGGCAAGGAGAATCCAGAGGAAAATCCCATTTCCCTCGTAGTTGTAGTCTTGGTTGAATAGATAGGCCAGCCACGCTATCCTGTATCGGGATTATGTCATCATCCTGCACCCTATAGGATCCTGTAGAATCAAGTTAAGTATCATAGGGTGCAATGGTGTTTCCACATCTTGGGCCGACTTTTTGGATGTTGACTTTAACTCCATAAGTTGACTCATCATCAACTTATTGGTCTGCTGTTGCTGCTCTGTAGGATCGGTGTTTGTCTCACAACACAAGATAATCTCACAAACTCACTTAATATCACTCGGGTTGATGAAGCAGAATCTCTACTAAGTTCACAAGTAATATAATAAGTTAATGAAAGCACAAGAACACAAGAATGGTTTTTCAAGATACTTTTATATATTACTTCTCAACTCATTATTACAAGACTCTTGCAAGCATGATTACTAAGTTACATGGAGAAACTATATATACTACTATCTATAGTCGGTTATACTTGGAAAACCAGCTAGAATTTACAACTAGACAAATACTACATTGCTAGAATTAAAACATCTAAGATAAAGTAATAATATCCTAGATTAGGTAGTCATGATAGGTCCATGACTTACCTTTTGTCACCAACTAAGAATGGCAACTATACTAAGTTAAGAATGGTGAACAGTGGATTAAAGTATGGTCAACTACATAGGCATGGGAAAGCGCCATGCAGTATATCAGAGTTGTAGCGGGCTGTCAGATAGACCATACTTATGTCCACTGGTTCATAGTTGGTTCTTCCAAAGGTAAATGGCTTTGAAAGAATAAATTCTTCCGAGGTTATTTTGGCTTCAGAAGAAACAACTTCTTCTAAACTTCTGCAAGTCTTTAGGACTTTATTCTTTAGAAGACTTTGTCTTTGGATCTTCTAAGTTGTATACTTCGGAAGGAGAACAACTTGGTCTTGGAAGACTGAGTTCTTCCTTCGAAAGTTCTTCATACTTTGAGCTTCTGAAGATCTTTGACTTAGCTTCGGAAAAGCATCTTTGTCTTTGGAAGATCTTTGACTTAGCTTCGGAAGAGCAGTCTTTGTCTTCGAAAGATCTTTGACTTAGCTTTGGAAGAGCATCTTTGTCTTTAGAAGAACACTTCATTTAGCATTTCAAAATTCTTCTAAGTATTGTTTTGGTTGCACCAACCTCATATGATCCAACAAACTCCCCCTAAGCTGATCCTACCAAAACTTCACTTCTTCCTACTCCTTAAGGTCTACAACACCAGGGAAAGCAGATATTTGTATGCCTCTTTGTTTTTCCCTGATGTGGTGGTGAGGAGTTTGTACAAGTCATCCGTTGATAGTAGATCTTATCTATTGCTCTGGATGACATGTACTCTTTATTGTGTCCCTCTGAAGAGAGTTAGTTGATGGGAATTATAGTCATATTCCCATCTAATTGTAGGTTCAGAAGTTGGTCCCTCAACCATCTGTATGAATATTCTTCCTTTTCTGGTTGCTCCTTCTTCTTCTTCCTTTGCTTTCTTTTTCAACTCTTCTTCAGTTTTGGCTCTCTTTATAAGCTCATCAACATGAAGACTGCTCAGATGATTCCTTATATGAGTAGCAATCTGAGAGTTGGAAGGATTGGAGAATGGTCTCTCTGCTAACTCAGCAATGTCAAATCTGCTAAAGTGTAGCAGAGCTGATGTGTCAAGTTTGGTTACAGTACCATTCTCCCTTTGCACAATAAAAGTATGTGTATCTTCATCGAACCTCCACTAGACAATTTGGCTTCTAGGATTGACGGGATTAGTTGGTAGCTTGTCCCCTTTTCTTGTGTCTTGCAGAGTCACCAGTCTCCTTCTTAACTTCTTCTCTTCTTCTTTAAGTGTATCAATTGGTGGCACGAAGTTGGAGAGCTTGGTCCAGTGTTCCCCTTGGCAGATCAAGGAATGCATCTCTTATGAGGGAACAGGAAGAGCAATCAATGTATTTCAGCTTTATAGACTCTTCCTCATAAGAGAAGTTGCTCAGGGTTATGCAGTTGGTGAGCTTTCTTTTGATCTCCTTGAATTCTTCTAAGGACAGGGGCTTAGATGGTTCAGAAGATGGTTTGGGTAGTGATTGGGTTTGGGGTTGTGTTTTGGGTTTTAGGATAGGTGGTGATGGTGGTTGTTGAGAAGCAGGGGGTGAAGTTGTAGGAATGGCTGGTGATATGGATTTAAGGGTGTGAGGTTCAGTTGTTGGCTTAGTTTTGACAGGGAAGGGAAAATGTGTGGGCATACGTTGTGGTTTGATTGCTGGTTTAGGTTTGGGAGTTGGTTTGGGTGCCATCCTCTAAACACTTTGCCTTAGAGGTACCTTCTGCCTTCTTCCTAAGCAAATGTCAGCCTTGATGTCATTGACATGTCGTTGTAGGGTCCTTAGAGACATAGGACCCACCTGCCTGCCAGTGAATCCGTGGGATTTAAGGAAGACTTTCATCCATTCCTTATCATCCTGAGTCTTGGCAGCTGTAAGTTTTGCCTCTTCCTCTATCTTTTTCTTCTCCTTCAGCTTCTCCCTGGTAGTTTTCTTCCTCTCTTTGTTGATTTGATCTTGTTCTTTGTGAAAAAGGAAGAAGATCGTATCATAGTCATGAGGGTCTAGCTCCTTCTGAGAATAGCCTCTAGTACAGAGAAAGGCTATCCTCTCCTTCCTTCCTCTGCCTTTGCCTCTTCCATCTTTCTCCTCTTCTCCTCCTCTATGGCCAACCTTGTGCCTCCTTTTTTTCCCTTTGCAGCAAGGTTGCCTTCTCCATCTTCACAAGCTCATCAATAGAAGTATTTCTTCATTGTCTACTCCCAAGCTGATGAGCCTATCTATGACCTCCACTCTCCTCTGATTATTGATACTTTCTTGGGTGGCTGCTGTTGTTTTGCTGCTTGCAGCCAGCAGCTTCCCAGTATCAAGTCTTCCTTTCTTCTTCAGCTTCTCCAACCTTTCCTCCTCTCAAATCTCTTTAGTAGTAAGCTTCCTCTTCCCTTTAGGATCAAAGGAAGATTCAAACTTTGGAGACACAGGCTTAGAGGATTCAGGTTGGGGAGAGGGGGTTTGAACTTGTGGTGCATGGGAGATTGGAGTTGTAAAAAAATCCTCACTATTGACCTCAGAAGCCAGGTCAAGAATGGCCTCTATGATAAGCATGTCATCGAACAAGGAAGATAGTTCAATTATTCCTTCTGCAACTTGGATTTCTGCTTCGAAAGTAATTGGAACTGCACTACCTGTCCCTCTTAAGTTGGTTGCTGGGCCATCAGTCTGTATCTCCCCTTCAAAGTTAATCTTAGGTTTAATAGATACCTTAGGTTGACCAACTTCCTCCTCAGAGGTAGGTGGTGCACTCAGTCTTTGAAGCTCTTTAGCTCCAAAATAGGCAATGGCAACATCAGGGGAGGTTTGTTCAAGTGAGGAGCTTATTAAAAACTTGGTTAAAAATTTGTTAAGGTCAATAAGCATCCTTGGGTCCATTTGAATGGTAATAGGAGGTGGTTGAGAAAAGATGGTTGCAAGGTGTTGCTGTGTAGGATAGAATGAAGAAATGGCATCAAGGGAAGTAATGGCAAGGTTGGGTTCCACATGTCTTTGTTTTTAAACATTCTCCCCCTTTTTGGTAGCATCATCTTGAGAAGTAGATAAGCTGGAGGAAGAACTTAAAGAAACTTGAGTTGGTGCATGGGAGATTGGAGTTGTAAGAAAATCCTCACTATTGACCTCAGAAGCCATGTCAAGAATGGCCTCTATGATAAGCAGGTCATCGAACAAGGAAGATAGTTCAATTATTCCTTCTGCAACTTGGATTTCTGCTTCGAAAGTAATTGGAACTGCACTACCAGTCCCTCTTAAGTTGGTTGCTGGGCCATCAGTCTGTATCTCCCCTTCAAAGTTAATCTTAGGTTTAGTAGATACCTTAGGTTGACCAACTTCGTCCTCAGAGGTAGGTGGTGCACTCAGCCTTTAAAGCTCTTCAGCTCCAAAATAGGCAATGGCAACATCAGGGGAGGGTTGTTCAAGTGAGGAGCTTATTAGAAACTTGGTTAAAAATTTGTTAAGGTCCATAAGCATCCTTAGGTCCATTTGAATGGTAATAGGAGGTGGTTGAGAAAAGATGGTTGCAAGGTGTTGCTGTGTAGGATAGAATGAAGAAATGGCATCAAGAGAAGTAATGGCAAGGTTGGGTTCCACATGTCTTTGTTTCTAAACATTCTCCCCCTTTTGGTAGCATCATCTTGAGAAGTAGATGAGTTGGAGGAAGAACTTAACGAAACTTGAGTTGGTACATGCCTAACAGACTTCTTAATCTGTTTCTCAGCTAGTTGAGCCTTGAGTTTTTGATCTCAAGTTGCTGAGTGGCAGACCTATCTTCTAAAGTCTTAACCTTTAATTCAAGGTTTGAGACTTTAGAAAGTAGGTCTCTGATAGTGAGTTACAGACTACCCTCATCTTCTTTTGAAGAATCACTGGGAGATGAGATAACATACCTAGTATGTTCATCATCACCACCAGTAGTGGTTTCTTGGCGCCCTGGATACCCTTGCATACTGATGTCTCTTTCAGAGGCATCAATTGGCAAGGTTTCCATAGATTCAGTCTCACTGATGTTACCACTATCCTAGAGGCTAGTGAAACACTCTTAGTATTGGTAGTTGAATCTACATGAGTCACCTCCACTCCGGTTGGACTCACCTTAGTTTGGCTTAGCTGATGTGGGCTAGACATCAGAGGTTCCCTGGGGCTTAGTTGATCTTGAGAGTGGTGAGGTAGATCAACATCATGGCCTAACATGATATCCTTATCAGGTCGGGTTAAAAGGTCAAGAAAGGATAGGGATGTTATATCTAATGACCCAGGATGTTGGTCAGCACCTAATGGCTTAGCTATAATAGTAGTTGAGCCAATTATATGGCTATCCCTTTTTGGTTGCTCAGAGGAGTGTTGAGACTCACCCTGAGGGCTTAAGGCTTTGGTTGTGGGCTCATCAGGTTGAGACTGAGGAGACTCAACACTGATATGAGGTTAATAAAGGAGGATGGTTGGACCTCTGGCTGAGTGGGAGCCCTTGATTCCACTCTAGCCTTTTGGTTTGAATAGAAGGGACTTGATCATTCAGAGTAGATTGATTAAGGGTTCATTTTGGGCGTCTTTTGTAGGTAATTTTGATTGGGTGGGAAGAAGTAGATGGCATTGTAGTGGTGGTGTCTGGTGTGGGTTCATCACCTGCTAGGCTTATAGGGATGCCACCAGAAGCCATTGGCTCAAGCATACCTGAAGAAGATCAGTGAATCTTCTAGTGAAGTTGGTGGACACCTTCTTCAAAGTTTTAAAGATGTCGGGCTTCATGTGAGGGACCAGTAGAACATGGGCAAATTGTAGTTTGTCCTGGTCCAACTCACAGTTGATGAAATGCTTAATTAACCTAGGATACATATAGAATGAATCCTTTGTGAGATTGCTTCTTAAGTTGTTCAGCACAAACCTTGAGTAGTTGAATCTGAGGCCTTTAACAACCCATGGACTAGGCAGCCCAAATCATATGGGATTTGGTCCCATCCCCATGACTTGTTGGATAGGCTGTGCAGGACGATATGCAGCAAGAACTTCCAATTGTAGGAGAAATTAAATTTGTAGACCGTAGACTTGCTCACATCTCCGCCATATCCCATCTGAGTGTAGCTATCCTCCAACTCAGACTTGTGGAATTTAGTAGGGGTGCCTTCATCATGGAGCTCCAGATGCTCCCTGATGGTTGTCTCACTTATGGTGATCTCCTGCCCGCAGATCCTCGATCTGATGACCCTTTCATCGTTGAGCGTTTCACTTCAACCATTAGCCCAGAATTCAGCTAAATGGTTTAAGTAATGGTGAGGTTAACAGTGAGGGTAGTGAAGTATGTCGATTATGATAGAAATTGGACAATAGGGTCAAAATCGGCATCCTTTGAAGAATCAAGGATGGCGACTTGGTTGTGTTGGGGATTCAAAGCCATTGTTCAGAAGGTACTGTTTGAATGAAGGAATTTGTGAGTGAATGAAGGAGATAATAGAAATTTGGGGCTTTTGCAGTGGTAAAGAAAGTAAAGAAAGAGAGTCAAAAATTTTAAATGGGGTTAAAAGTACAATTGAATAGGGTGAAAAGATGGGTGAAAGAACGATGTAGGTTTCGATTGGACATAGGCGGCAAGATAAACCATTTAAAATATTCCGACAATAATCAATAAAATCTTACTTTTTACAGAGTGGGGCCCAAAGACTTCCGTTACACAGTAAAAGTTTCCTTCCGAGAGTAAGGATACTTCCGAGAGAAAACACTTGTGTTTCTCAATATTGTCTTCCAAAGCCAATTTTTACTTCCGAAGGCAAACCATGTCTTAATGACAAATGTGCTTCCGAGAGTAAAATCGTCTTCTGAGAAAAGAAGTTAGTAAGCTTCGGAAGTGGATTTGATCTATAATCAAATGTCCTTTCGAGGCTAAAAATTATTCGAAAGAAAACACTTGTGCAGAGGAATTTTCCTTCGGAAGATGAATAAAGATCTCTTCCGAGGGTAAATTTCTCTTCGGAAGCATTCTTACTTAGAAATTTTTGAAGAAAACCTTTTTGTAACAGGGCTTAGATTGTATTTAGACAATATAGACAAGACATATTTTTAAAAGGTTTTCAAACAAAAAGGACTAGTCAATGTTAATCATCCCAATAGCTGTGATTAAATATTTAAATCTATGTTCATCAAAGGCTTTTGTAAACAAGTCAGCATATTGTTCATTTGAATTGACTTTGACTAGCTTGATTAGATTTTTCTCATGAATAACTGATGTCAATGTGTTTTGTCTTGGAGTGCTTGACTTGATTTTCTATGATAGAAATGGGACTCTTGTTGTCTATGTAGATAGGAGTCTCCATGAAGTTGAAACCATAATCCAGCATCTGATTCTGAATCCAAAGCAGTTGAGCATAGCAACTTGCCGCAACAATATACTCAGCTTCAGCAGTTGATGTGGATACACATGATTGCTTCTTACATTGCTAGGAGATGATCCTTCCACCAAGAAATTGACATCTTCCTAAGGTGGATTTCTTGTTGATATTGAAGCCACCATAATCACTATCAGTGTAACTATAAAGGTTAAAATCCTTATTCTTAGGATACCAAAGACCCAGGTTGGGAGCTCCTTTGAGGTATCTAAGGATCCTTTTAGCAGCAATTAGGTGAGACATCTTTGGAGCAGCCTGATATCTTGGACAGATGCAAGTTGCAAACATGATATCAGGTCTACTCGTAGTAAGATACATCAGAGATCTAATAACAGCCCTGTACTGATGCTGATCAGTATCCTCCCCCTTGGAATCAGGACAAAGATTGTGATTTCTGGGTATAGGTGTCTTGGCTGGCTTACAATCTTTCATCTTAAATCTTTCTAAGATGTCCTTGACATACTTAGATTGATAGATGAAGAACCCTTCTTCCATCTGCTTCACTTGAATTCCAAGGAAGAAGTCCATCGTTCCTATGGAACTCATTTCAAACTTCTTCTTCATGATGCTTTCAAAGTCTTCGCACATTTGGTCATTTGAGGAACCAAATATGATGTCATCAACATAGACTTGTACAAGCAACATGTCCTTCCCAGACTTTTTTATGAACAATGTCTTGTCTATTGTGCCTCTGGTATAGCCATTCTTGAGAAGAAACTGAGACAGTGTCTTATACCATAGTCTAGGTGCCTGATACAATCCATAAAGAGCTTTATCAAGTTTACACACATAATTAGGGTGCTATGGGTCTTCAAATCCAGGTGGCTGACACACATAGACTTCTCTGTCGACATCCCCATACAGAAATGCACATTTGACATCAAGTTGATAGAGTGTAAAGTTCTTGGAAGCTATAAAAGCAAGAAAGATTTGCACAGCCTCAAGTCTTGTAACAGGTGCAAAGACATCTGTGTAATCTATGCGTTCCTCCTATGTGTATCCTTGAACAACAAGTCTTGCTTTGTTCCTGATGATCAAACCTCTATCATCTCTTTTGTTTCTGAACACCCACTTAGTGCCAATGGGGACTTGGCCGGGTGGCAATGGACATAAGTTCCATACCTTTTGCCTCTTGAATTGAAGCAACTCCTCTTGCATTGCTTCTATCTAGTTGTTTTCCTTGAGGGCTTCTTCTACCTTCTTTGATTCCATCTGAGAGAGAAAGCATGAGTACAAGCAGACATTCCCATTGTGGGTCTGACTTCTTGTTTTCACACCTTCTGAGACATCCCCAATGATGTTTTCAGCTGGATGAGTGTTGTGTATCCTAAGCCTAGGAATCACATCTAGTTGCATAGATAGATCCAGGTTTGAGAAGTTTTGCTCAGGATTTTGAACACCATGACTAGCTGATGTCTCACACTCATTCAATGAGGACTGATTCAATGATTGTGTGACAACATCAATGGTATTTTGCTGAGAAGCAGCATCAACAGTTTCATGTTCCTCCAGATCACTGTCTTCATCAGCTTGGTGTTAAGTACTTAAGTTGTCAGCTGTTTAGTTATGAGGCTCGGTATGCTGACAACTTGTTGAAGCTCCATTATTTCTAGAGATATTCAAGTCAGGAATTTCAGTTGAAGGAGCTTGATCTTCATTTCTTCTTGGAGAAAATAGGTCTTGGTAACGCAAACATTTGATCTTCATAGTGGTCACTTTGAGTTCCTATTCCAGCTGAAACATTCTCACAAGATGGTTTAGAATAGTTTGGAAACAATCCTAAATAGAAGATATAATCAGGACCATTGCCCTTAACACAAGGAGTGTGCTCATTGAAAACGATGTTGGATGATTCCTCAAATTGTTGATTTTTGATCTTATACACTCTATATGCAATAGAGGTTGAGGAATATCCAACAAAGATAGCATTATCCGACTTTTTAGCAAATTTTGCTAAATTGTCTTTTGTGTTAAGTATAGTGCACTTGCTACCAAAGGACTTAAGAAAACCAATGAACGGTGGCCTCTTGTTCCATAGCTCATAAGGGGTCTTTCCGTGGGGCTTAACAATGAAAACCCTGTTCTGCACATAACATGCAGTGCTGACTGCCTCTGCCCAGAATGTTAGAGGCAGTTTTGAATCAGCTAACATAGTTCTTGCAGCCTCAATAAGTGTCATGTTCTTCCTCTCAGCAACACCATTCTGTTGAGGAGTTCTAGGAGCACTATATTGTCTGGCAATCCGTTTTGAGTTATGAGTCAAGAACTTGATTCTTAAAATCAGTCCCTTGATCACTTCTAATGATTTTTACCTTGTGATTTATTTGATTTTCAATTTTAAGAATAAAAGATTTTAGAGTTTCAGCAGTATCATCTTTAGTTCTTAAAAAGAAACCCAAGTAAATCTTGTAAAATCATCAACAATCACAAGGAAATATGATTTCCTTCCAATGCTCATTATACTTGTGGGTCCAAAAAGATCCATGTACAATAAGTGTAATGGGGTGGTGATGGAGTTAACCTCTTTGGATTTGTGAGAAACCTTGTGTTGCTTTCCTTTCAGGCAGGCAACACAATTATCTTTACAGATAAACTTCTTTTTGGGCATACCATATACCAAATTATTTTTAACCAATTTATTTATGGTTTTAAAATTAATATGGCACGGTCTTTTATGCCAAAGAGTTGACTCATCACTATTTGCTTTGGAAAGAAAGCATGATACTTCACCCAGTGGGGAAGTATTGTTCATATCCAGCTTGTACATATCCCCTCTCCTGGGAGATCTAAGAAGCACCAATTCCTGAGTTATTATCATCCCGGGTTTAAGGATGATGCACTCATATTCTGTGAAAAGCATTTGGTGCTTTTGGTCACAGAATTGAGAAACACTTAAGAGATTGTATTCAAGCTGCTTGACAAAGTTTACTTTATGAACTTTTGACTTACCATTGGATACACTACCTCTACCAGAAATGTATCCTCCGGCTTCACCTCTAAACTAAACAGGACCTCCATCAAAGTGTTCAAACTTTTGTAGGAGAGATATGTTTCCTGTCATGTGCCTGGAGCATCCACTATCCACAATCCAATCATTTCCATTCTTGTCATGTGGATATCCCTGTACATAAGGTGAAATGATTAGTTACTATTAGAAACCCAAGCCTTGTTGGTCTTGGGCTCTTCCAATGTAGATGATATAATTGAACCAAAATATATGCATAGGGGTTCAATTATGGTTTGTGAAGAAGAGGATTGGGTTGCAGCATCTTTTCTGATCTTTCATTCCATCCTATGGTTGATTAGTGTTGATGAGCCTGAAGAGGCTTGTGCAGCATAACTTACTTCCGAGGCTTCTTTCTTCTCGGAAGAAGTTGTCACCACCTTTTCTTCCGAAGTAGTCTTCTTCTCAGGAGATTTCAAAGGATTCTTTTTGTTCCTTTGTTTGTTCTTTGGCTTGTCTTCCGAAGCTATTTTCCTTTCGGAAGAAAGAGTTTCTTCAGAAAGCAACTTGGCTTCGGAAACAAGCTTTCCTTTCCTTAACACTTGGACCATATGGTAAGGTCCAAATATGAAACCATCCTTGACTCCTCTTTTCTTAACATTAGATGCATAATGTGTGCTTACTGGATTGTAGTAATAATCTTTAGCCATGTGGTTATGTAGATCACAGATTATGCATTCAATGTTAATTTTGATAGGGCATGTTGACTGTTGTTTCTTGCACTTCTTTTCTTCTTCAACAGCCTCCCCCTTCAGTTTTTGGTCCTTCATCTGGATAGGAGTACTGGTACTATACTCTTTTCCTGAATCAGGATTTCCAACCACTTGAAATCCAGCTGATATGAATACACCCTTTTTTCCTTTGGTCTATCTTCAACTTAGGCTCACCCACCTTCTTGGCAGTTTTTCTTACTGCCCTGATTTTGTTCTTTCTAGCTTTGATAGTTAAGGGTTGATCATCAGCTGTGGGGATGAGGTTTTCTACCTTATCCTTCCCTGTGATGGTTCCGATTATTGCATCATTCTTTTTCTCTTTGGGTAATGGGTCGGCAGTTAGAACCTCTTGCTCATCAATACCATGTCTTGGCTATCTAATAGACATAAAGGAGTGTGGTGGAGAAATTTCATTGGTTCCCAACCCACTTTTGTTTTGATAACACACCTTTGAGTGGGAGGACGATGCAATGATGGTATTGAAGTTATGCTCTTCAATGGCATACTTCTTGGCTTTAGCCTCAGCTATCACTAGTTGGGCTTGAGCCTCAGTCAACTTGGTGATTAAATCTTATATTTGAGCCTTGTAGTTTGAATGTTGGTGTTTTAAAGAGGACACAGTTTTCTCAAACTCTTCTATTTTGAGTTTGTAGTCAGATTCTGCTCTCTTAAAATCAGATTTTAGTATATTTAAAGACTCAATATCAGATTTAATTTCCATGTTGTAGTCCTGATACAACTTGACCTTAGCAATAAAGGTTGGAGTATAAAGATGCTCATATACCTTAGTGTCTTCAGTTCCAGCCATGAGAGCTTGAGCAGGAGTGAAATCTTGCACTATGAAGCTCCAATCAACTTCTTGAGCAATAGTTGCAGTCTGTTGTTTAGTGGGTTTGGCTGCAACCTTTGGGGTAACAGGATGTTGGAAGGCTTGAGTCGCTCCAGGATTGGATCTAGGAGCTTTGCATTCCCTTGCAAAGTGACCAAGCTGGTTACAGTTGTAACACTTGGCCTTTGTCTTTTCAAACCCAAATTTGTTGTTGGTTGGATTTTAAGGGAACTGCCTTCCAGTTCTTTTAAAGAACTTTTTTGCTCTGTAGGTCAGGAGAGCCATTTGTTGGACAATGTCCATGTATTCTACATCATCTAGGTTGAAACACTCCAGATCATCAAAACAGAATTGAAAATCTCTAGAGTGCTCATTTTATGAAACAAAAGCACAACTATCCTGGAAAGGATTTTGTTGAGCCTGTTGAGACCTGGGTGTCTCAGGGAATGTGATGTATGGCCCAGAGGAAGATGATGGCTCTTAGGGGTAGTTCAGGTACAACTGGGGCTGGGGAGTTCTTGAACCTTTAGTAACATGTAGAGCATTGCTAATAGGAAGGTTTGAGGGTCTGTTCATCTGATGGCTTTTCTGAGTTTCTATCTCCATACGGTATCTATCAAGGATTCTATAAGAATATGACTTCATAAAAGTTGACCAGGAATGATATATACCGTCGTCTAGATAGTAACCACATTTATATCGATGTCCGTTAACATCAAACGGCCATGTCAAGGCTGTTCCATTCAATTCTCGCGTGAAGATTGAAGATTGATTGAGAACATTAATGTTGTTGTTAGAACCAGCTACACCAAAATAAGCATGCCAAATCCACAAATCTTGTGAAGCCACGGCTTCAAACCGTAGGACCATCGTGGTCACCTCGATGATATTGTCCTCGCAAACACGTAGGACAATTTCTCCATTCCCAATTAGTGCAATCAATACTACCAAGCATGGGCCATGTCTATATTAATATGCAGCGTACAATAATGCAATATCATGACTAGTAGGCCTTCGTAAATATTCATCACCATATAATTCAATAATAGCATTTCAAAAATATTCAAGATATTCACGAGAAGCCCTAGCGGACGTAGTTAAGCATTCGTCGTATGTGTCGGGTGAATTACCTGTTGTGAGTTGACGTATTGTCGAAGTGCACTTTTGAATTGCCGTGAAACTTTCTTTCCACCGCCCATCGAACCCTTCTCGGAACCATGGAAAGTTGTTCTGTATATCTTCAACAATGCGTAAAAATAAATCTCGAGGTACCCGAAACCTATTTCTAAACATCATGTCTGTGTATTTTGGGTTCTCTACAAAATAATCATTCATAAGAACATTATTAGCCCCAAGACGATCACGTTTCAAAATCTTTTTTCTCAAACTTTCAGCTTAGTCGACGTGTTCGACAAGAATACTTAAAAATTCCAACCCGTCAGAATCGGAACCGTACGAAGAGGATGAGGAGGAAGCATAATAAATACTGTTTTGGTCAAAAATTAACATGGTAATTAATGAACAAATTAGTCAAGTGAGGTAGTGTGCTATATCAGAATACTAACTGACCAACACCAGAATATCGATCAGGATATTACAGAAATAAACAATCAAATTAAGTGAGAACAAAGACAACGGATTTTTAAAGGAGAAAAAGCCCTTGATCATAGTGATCTCTGGCACAAAGAACCCCTTGGAGCCTGACAAAACGCTGGCGACCGGTTCTTTGATTAATAACGAAAAGCAAGTACAATTCGAGAGCTTGAATGATCGTATCTAAGTGTTACAATGATTATTTAAGTGTGTTTGAGTGTTTGTGAGAAGAGATCAGTTGTGTGAACGTGAATAAGTGACCTAAAACGATCAGCTAAGCCTCATTATATATAGTACATGTAATAAACAAAATGTAAGATATTTTCGGGATATTCAGCGAGATTTCCGGGATCCTCAGCAGTTACTTTGACCAGTTAGCCGCACATGTTTTCTTCACCTCTTAACCGTTACAAGTCTTTGTTACACGTTTCTAACTACCATAAGTCCGGGTCTTCAGCATAGACCAAGTCTTTAGTTGTTACAACAACCATTTATTCATTATAACTCATTAAATGGCCATTGGAAGTCTCTCATACATGTTCAACGTTCATGTATTTAATCACATCCCGATCTTCTAGCTTGGACCAAGTCATGTAATTATTTCCTCCATTAAAAATGACAATATCTGCAAGAAATATGTCAGGGATATTTGCTGGAAATAAGGTTCAGGATGCCAAACCTGGTTGTGTATCCTGAGCACCAGAATACTGAGCAAAATACTGCACACGATTTTCACCCACAACAAATATCATGGGATATTAATTTAAAAATTGTTAGTGAGTAGAGTAAAGGAGATTTTTTTGAATTTGTGTGTATATTTTGTGAGTTTAGGTTGTATTTATAGTGTAATTTTTTTTAAAATGACATATAGCTGTTAGGGTGGGGGTGGGGGTGGCATCTCAAACGGTCAAAAACTCAATGGTCAAAAAGTGGGTGTTGTGGTGGTGTGGCACGGCGCGGCTTCGTAGCCCGGCGTTGGAATTTCACGGCGTGGGGGACCAGCGGTAGTGTTGTCGCGCGGCGCCGGCCCCTGCCGTGAGGCATCGACGACAATGCCCTTACCCCCCCCCTAGATTTATTCAAAAGATGATAAGTGTTACCTTTCCCCTAAACCGCCAATTTAATTTTCCGTTTATATAAAAAGATTCCCACAGTCTTTTTAAAAACCTTATAACTCTTTTTTATAATGTTATTTTTTATAAAAATTGCATCATCATACTAATCGTATTATTCTCTTTAATTTTATTATAGTATTTACAATTTTTTTTCTGACTTCCATTGTGTTATCAATAGAAGGAACAAATATATTGGTGTAACTAATAATTATTTTTAAGTTATATATATATAGATACACACAAGTGTGTGTATATATATACTAGTAACGTGTCCGCGCAATGCGACGCGTGCGACACTTTTCATTATGGTACTCGTCTCTGGTTAGTTTTATATTTAAAAAACTGAATTCCTTCTTTTAAGCATATTGTAACAAACATGGAAAAAAATTATATATAATTAAAGATACAAGGGTCTAAGTGTAAATAAATTTAAAGTTCCACTTTTTTAGTAGCTTTAGAAAGACATATTACCCTTGTTAAATTGATTTTTTGGGATGTACCTTGTGTTTAAAATTTACAAATCTCTTAACTTTGGCCGGAATCCTTTCTTCGTGCATTATAATATATAGATATATATATATATATATATATATATATATATATATATATATATATATATATATATTATTTTATTTAATATTTTTACTTAATATCCTTACCATTGGGACTTGTCTTTTTAGTCTTTTACCATTTTTCAAAATTATTCTAGACCCAGGACCATGAAGTTGTGAACCATCCAAATTTCCCGGTTCTTCAAATTCCTAACCACCGTCACCATAATTTATTGGATTTTGAGTTAAAACTTAATTGGTTTTTAAATTTATCATTCATTCATCTGTTCAAGAATTACAAATCTAACTCAACAATTTAATAAAATAACATGCAAAATAATTTTGTATGTTATTTTGTTAAATTGTTGAGTTAGATTTGTAATTCTTGAATAGTTAAATGAATGATAATTTGTATTTTGTATTAAATTCAAGTTTGAAACCAAGCAGAACCGAGTGTTTGGTCATAAACAGAACCAAGTTCGAGCAAAGATATTATGCTCAATTTCTTAAATTCGAACTGAAGCGAGTAACGAATCGAGTTTGAGCAGACATTCATTCAGTTTGGTTCGATTTGTGAATAGCCTTATTTGTTTCTCGAAAAATAGGTTCCCTATTAAACCCAGCCCTATGTGTGTGCATTTGTGTTTGTTTTATTTGTGAAGCAAACCCAAAAAAATTTCTTGCAAGTTACATGATGCTACCAAACTAGAAATATCTACAATGCTAAGATACCTCCTTTAACAGCATCGCATGGTGGTCCTATAAAAAGTTGAAGCAACCTTTTTTCATAAACAATTGCATACTTTACAAAAAGCCTTGCCACTATCTTCAATAATTTCGTTTATAAATGTTTATATTCTTGGAGAAATTGGAAAAACACTAGTAAAGAAATAAAACAGTTCAAAACTGGAAATGATATTTATGAGTTATCAATAAAATTCAATGATTACTGTAAAAATATCAATTCTAATTTAAAGTTTTAAATAAAAACAGCAAATAAAAATGATTTAAGTAATATATACTAATGATAAATACGATGGTGAGATATCTCTTGACCTAGTGGTTCAAGGGAAGGTGGAAGACTTTGTTTTTATTGGAGGTTTAAGATTCAAACCTTCAAATTATTACTAATTTAGTGTTACTAATTTTTAATCACTAATTTATTGTTTGAAAAAAAATTTTAAGACGTGGGCCCATAGGTATCATTTAATTACTCATTGTTTTACGTTAGGAAACCAATAAATATGAAAAGTTGAACAAATGTTTGGTTATTACCTTTTATAATGATTATTTAAATACGCTTTATAGAACATAACATCAAAAGGTCATAGATATGATAATTATTAATAATTATACGTAAATGTGCAATCACATAAAATATATAACACTAGCTTTAGTAAACCCGTGTATTACATAGTTTGTGAGAATGTATGTGGTTTTGTCATGTGTCATTCATAGTTATCCTTTTATTAGACTAGAAGGATTAGTCATGATTCCACCCCCTTTGCTTATGCTTAACCGGTTAACATTTCGTCTACTTACGATGTACCACCATCATATCATTTAGAGTAGGGTTATATTATTTTGTAACCAATAGTATTATATATTGGTTGAATGTCATAATGTGTAGATCACTAGCAGGAATATGTTATTGATTCTAAGCCTAGAATAGATGGTCAAGATTTATTTTAATGTTTAGTTTTCATAGTATAAATATCTCACACTTATATAGTTTAGTTTATAGGTCAGCTAGTTTGCTCATTTGTTTTCCTAGTTATTGTTTTGTGTAATAAGTGAATTTAGTCAAATGAATACTTTGAAAGAACTTTTTTTTTTGCTTTTTCATTTAAGTATTATCTTTGTATTTATTAGTAAACAGTTAGCAAAGATTCTGCATTTGTTATTTGTCAATCAATAGAAAAGTCTTGTTTCATTTCTTCGATCCAACACCTGCACATGTCCCCAACGATGGCGCCAAAAACTTGGCGTGTTATATTATTTAATTATGCATAAATTATTTTTAAAAAGAAAACCATAACCAAACTTCATACAAACGGAAAGTGTATGAATCGTGAGATATTTAAGTTTAGGTAAGGCCAGGTATCAAATTCGTGGACACTTTTGGCGACTCTCATTAATAAACTTTAACCAAGCTCTAATCTATTAATTGGATAAATTTAACTGGTTATTAATTAATGAAATAACAAGTTAACTAAAATTAATTAAGTTAAACACGATGAATGAAATAAACAAATAAAAAATTAAAAGTTGGAAACATGAATATGATGTAATATGTAAACTAACTACCTAGATAGGAACCCAACTTTCGTGCAATGACACAATGGTAATAACTCGTATGACTATCTCTAAAAGTACGGATCTAAGGTTAGCTAGATTAGTTGCTACTTTCTAAGAAAACCAAAGGCACGTGTACGTGAAGCTCATAATAGGTTTATTAAAATGTCTAGTGAAAGATTGCTTCTAGGTTTTCTACCATAATGTCTTTAAAATTGTATTCTATAAACCTAAGATAAAGGATAACTTAATCAAATCTAACTAAATACCCTAAAACAGTAATACTACGAGTGAAATGTAAAACATACCCTCGTGAAGTCTAAGCATAACAAGCAATGGGTAGACGGTTTTAAGAAATATCTATCACTCCTACGTTCTAGACGAGTTAGCACACTAGAAATACTTTCAAATTCATAGCCAAAAACTCCTAAGATCATCTCTAATCAAAGTTTAAAATTAAAGACACAAAGTAATCAAATTTAACATGTAAAATCTAATCTAGATGTCACGCAATCAATCAAGCTCAAGCACACATGAGTATTGAAGCAACTTTCAAGCATATGTAGTACACATTTAATTGGAAAAAATTAGGTTCTAAGATTAATAAACAAACATACCAGATAAAAGTGAAATTTTAGTCAATACATGCAAGTTTTTAATCAAACGTTGGTAGTACTATGAAGTTAACTACTTATAATGTTTGTAAACATTAGAAACATTAGAAAAGATTCAAACTTCAATAACATAAACAAGAGAAAGAAAGAAACAAAGAAAAAGAAATGAAAATGAGATGAAATCAGATGATCTTCAATGCTAGAATGCTTCAATCCTGAAATGCTTTAATCCTTGCTTTCAAACTTTATTCTCAACCCTAAGATTGCTTTGCACTCATACTTAGAAGCCCCAAATTCGATTTTTTTGATTCTTAGACTGGCAAGTTGTTTAAATAATAAAATTTAGAGTTTTGGGGCGAGAAACGATCTTATAGTAAGGGAAGTCCTTACGAACCATAAGATCTTAAGTCGGCTAATGATTATTAATATTGTGGCAGTTTGACTTTGGCCTCAAGAGCAGATCTTACAGGTCATAACATCTAGGAGCTTACGGCCTGTAAGATTCTCTTGCGACCAAATCATCTTTTCATCTTTAGTTTTCTCTAACTTTCTCGCTCAGGTTCGGTTTCTACTCAAATAAGCGTCCTTTATCATCAATACCTACAAATTCATCGTGAAACACAATAAGTATCGAAAATTTAATGAATTTGCATAAAAATACTCGATTATGATCATTAAGTGCATGTTACTGTTCCATCAATGTTCTTCAAATATATTCAAGCTTTTGTGCACATTTTAAGTGGTTGTCGGTTGTTTCTTGTAGAACAAGCAATGTTTATGATGTTGTTGAACTTGTATATAGATTTCTTATTGTTTCTGATTTTCTGGAGTTTTCTAAACCTTGTTGAAGAAGAAACATGGAAGATTTAAAGATTTGAAAACTTGAAGATGTTCTAATCAAAAGTGCCCCGGGACATCAAAATTGTTGTCATTTTGTTCCTGATTTTCTGGAGTTTTCTAGGTAATATTCAACAAGAAGAAACATTGAAGATTTGAAGACTTGGAAGTTGTTTTAATCTAAAGTGTTTGGGGGACACCAAAGCTGTTGTCATTACATTGAAAGTGGATGTATGCCATTACAATTGTCCTTTTTGTCTCATCGAAAGTTAGTTGTTACCTCTCAAAGTTAGTGTTAAAAGTTACTATTGTGTTTTCTTAACGCAAGTATACTTTTGATTAACATCCTTATTACCGCAAGTACTCTTTTTATCAGCTTATTGGATCGAAAGTTTATACTTTCGATAGTCGGTAGATACTTGTTTAATTTGTAAGTTTGTCCCTTTGATTGTAAGTTGTGCATTAGATCGAAGTTAGTTGTTTCGATCGATTATCTCAACTAACAGTTCTTAGCATCGAAAGTTTTTAGTTTCGACTGACAAGTGTTCGTCTCAAGTGTTGCCTGTTTGAATTAAGTATTCCAATCGAAAGTATAGCCTCTGCATTGAAAGAAGCTACTGTTTGAGTTTTTTTATTTTGGTGAAAACCAATTGTCTCATTCTAGCAATGATACTGGTTCTCAAAACAAGCCACTTGTATTTGTGTCCACTTTAGACTTTAAAAATTGGAAGAAAAGATTGAAGTCATTGTTTAACTTCAATGATCACACATTATAGACTTCAATTGAGGAAGGTCCTCATAGACCATGTCACATGCCCTCAGATGGTGATTGTGCAAAAACTAAAGTTGAATATGTTGACAAAGACAACAAGCTTGTGGCAAGAGATCCCAAGCATGGCACACCCATGTCAGGCCAAATTGTGGTCGACACGGCCTTTTCATGCGAGAACACAATTGTGTTGTGCTTTGAATTTCGAGGTCATTGGTTTGTACATGATTGTTGGCCAAGAATCATGGTCAGCGTGGTCATGCAAACCCCAAGCACAACCGTTTTAAGTTGAAATAGAAATGATTATGATTCAGTTTGTGTAGTGGATATTGTAATATTTACTAAGGTGAGTTCGTGTTAATGCTTTCAAAACATGAAAATGTTGATTTTCGGAAGCAGATGTGGTATTCATATGAAAGCTATTCAAAGCATGACTTGTGTTCATATGACCTATGTAAAATGAACAGGCTAATAGTTGCAAAACATGCTGCGAAACTTGATGACATGTGTAGTATTTATGTGAATGTATATACACTTGTAGAATATTGTAAAACGTGCCGCGGGACAACAACGTAAAGCATGCCTCAAGCCAATATTGTAAGTAGAGATGGGTAAATCGGGTTTGGGCCCAACCGGGTTTTTTGTACCCGGGTATTGGTGAACCCGGGTACGAACCCGGGTCGGGTTCAGCGGGATACAAACCCTACCCGGTATACCCGGGTAGGGTCGGGTCGGGTTCGGTTCGGGTATGAAACCCGGGTTCAACCGGGTTTTTTCCTTTTTTTTTTCTTTTTTTCTTTTCTTGTGTGTGTGTCGAACACCGGGTCGTATGCTTTTTTTTTCTTATATTTTATTTTCTTTTTTTTCTTTTTATTTTTATTTTCCTAACCGGGTTCACTTGAATGACAAAAATTTAAACAACTTAATATATAAATATATACAAATCTTGGGCAGAAAATGTTACACTTATAATATACAAATATTAAATACTTTTTATATAAAACATTTGAATGATAAAGAAATTTAAAAAGAACATTAAAGACATATAATATTAAAACAATTTAAAAATATATAAATGAATCAATAAAAAATAACAATATCTCTAATTTTATCTACTACGAGATGCTTGATCAAATGCTAATTCTTCATCGGATATGCCAGAAGATACTCCGTCTTCTACCTCTTCATCATGTACTTTAGGTTCGAGTGTAATCTCGTCTTCGAGGCTTGTTTGGTCTTGTATACGATCCGTTGCGTCTAAGTGATCCTTTAAACAAATGCACATATCCACTGCTTCCGGAGTTAGTCTTGTTCTCCGTAATAATATTACCCTGCCACTAAGAGAAAAAGCAGATTCCGAAGCTACTGTAGAAGCTTGGACGCTTAGTAAATCACGGGTCATAGCAGAAAGAATCGGAAATTGAGATTCTTTTCCTTTCCACCAAGCCAAAATATCGAATGCACGATAATCTTCGGTAGTCATAGTGGAAATAAAATCCGTTCCACTATATCTACCGAGCTCACTTGTTGGGGTGTTACCCCTTTGTCGTTTAGCCGTCACATCCCGGACAACATTCAACATAGTCAAAACTTGGTCTTTAACCGATGTACTAGCACTTGAGATTGATTCGCTTGGCATGGTTATGTTTACGTTAGGCCCATATCTATTTAAATAAAAATTATAAATTGTTTTCAAACTATGATTAAAATTTTATTTTGCCTCGTTTGAAAAATTAAGGTTTTCGTCATGCATATCCAAATTGTCATTTATCTCATCTATCAAACATTCAACCCCCGCAACATTTAGAAACGGATTTAAAGCGACGGCACACGTAAAAACGGATGGTAAGTCCTTAAAATATTTTTTAAACTTTTCTTTCATTGGTTTTATCATTTGATTAAACATATTATTTTTATTTTGAAAATTTTTAAAATTCAAAGACATAAAATATAATTCTTGAAGCACCGAATAACTAGTGGAATAATAAACTCCCGATAATTTTGTTGTTGAGTTTTTAAAAACCTCAAGAAACTCGGATAGACGTTGAAGATTCTCCCAACCCGCATCCGGAAATGGTTCGGCTTCACCATTATCCGAAAAACTATTATGAAAAGCTTTCAAAGTGCCCTTTTGTTTTAAAGCACATTCAAACATGTGACAAGTCGAATTCCACCGAGTAGGTACATCCCAATTAGAACCTAAAAATCTAGAGTGCGTATCCTTACAAATTTGTTTATAATCTTGATATCTTCTTCTACTTTTTTTAAAAACGTCATGTAACATAAATCGAAAAGATGTAATAAAGTTATTAACATATTGTCCGGATAGTCCGTCTTGCACTACTAAATTAATAATACATGCAACACAACGAGTATGGAAAAAATCACCGTTTGCAATCGGAAGATATTTTAATTTTAATTTTTCAACCGCGGTTGTGTTTTAGAGGCGTTATCAAATGCAATTGAAAAAAGTTTATTTTGTAATTTAAAAGTACTTATTACATTATCTAAAAAGTAAAACAAAAATTCTCCGGTGTGTGGATGCGGAAAAAGATCAAATGCAATCGTACGTTTCATCAATTGCCATGAATTGGGATCCACCCAATGAGCGGTGACGCAAAGGTACGATTCGGGTAAACCGTGTGGAGCCGACCTAACGTCACTAGTTAAGTTTACACCGGTATTTAAATTTTCAAATAATACAATTAAATCATTTTTTGCTTATTTCCATAATTTTAAACAATAACGTCTAAGTGTAGTACGACTTACGTGGGTGTAACGAGGTTGAAGCGTCTCTCGAATTAAGTTGGTCAACCGAGGATTGTCGAAGTGACTAAAAGGCAAAGCTTCTTGAATCACGAACTTCGCCATTCGATCTCGAACCGTATTAACATCGTAATTAAAGATTCCACCGTCTCCACCCAATTGTGTTTGTTGCGAATCCGGATTACTTTTCAACGACTTACAAAACTTCTTGATAATGTGTTTGTTTAAAGTCTTGTTAGAATCTTTAGCAAGCAAAGCTCCACAAAACTTGCAACGAGCCTTTACAGACCCGTCACTCAACTCAACCATATCCCAATTGCACCAAACATCCATTTTATAATTGTGTGCAAGAACACGAACGACGGTTGGAGCGTTGGACGAACCTTGACCAACGGAAGATTGTGAGTGAGCCATATCAAGATTGAAGAGAGTGAAAGTGTAAAACGAGAGAGTGAACGTGTAAAATGAGAGTACTTTTTGCGTTTTTTGCGTATGTTTTTGCGTTTAAGACTTGGGTACTAAACCATATCAACCCACACCTATTTATACTAACTTATAAGCCTAAAAGTGACAAAAAAAGGGCCAAAAATCGATCCCAACGGCTATATAACCGTTAAAAAACAGCTACTTTTAGAAAAAAAAAAAAAACGGTCAAAACCGGGTCCAACCCGGGTTCAACCGGTTTCGGGTCGGGTTCGGGTCGGGTTCTAAGAAATTCTAGAACATCATACCCGGTTCCAACCCTACGGGTTTTTTTCGGGTCCAAACCGGGTATACATATACCGGGTCGTACCCGTACCCGGTTCCTGGTCGGGTCCACCGGGTCGGGTCCGAACCCAGTTTTTATGCCCACCTCTAATTGTAAGAATGCCTCCTGGCTCTCAAACTGGATGAGTGAATATGAGAAGATTTCAGATGAAAAATGATACTTCAATCATGATTAAAACTTAACGTGACCATAACTCTGTTTGCTGGTCACTTGTGGTTTACAAACTAGTTAATGCTCAGATGATACGATTGTCACATGATTAATTAGATTTATTTTGATAAAGTGTCTGTTGCATTAATTCAGAAGCTCACTATCAAAACCACTTCAAAGCAGTCCACTTTGTAACTTAACAATATTAGATATTAAATATATTATATAGTTAAAGATAATGACATTCAAACATCAAAACGACAAAATGAAACATGAAACAAACCGATAAAAAGTCAACAAGGGTATACGTGGCAGTTCCAATACTTTAAACCTATAGAGGCCATAAAGAAGAGAATTTACATATCAATATTCTACATACAGTAAACCTCACCTGCAGAACCATTTTTGATGCTAGCTTGCCATTCAATCAAACTCCATTCAGTTTCTGACGACATCAGCTTTCAGGCAACAATGGAGGGCATATAAGCTCTTGCTGCACGGGCTAGCCCTTTGAGTGGGCCATGATTAACATTCAATGTGCTACTTTTGTTGCATTGGGGTGTGCCTTGTGCTAGAAAATAAGCCCATGGTCCAGTTCATAGTCTTTTGTAGAAGAGGATATAGGCCTGATCATGTAAGACCTTGTTCGTGCTTATTGCAGTCACAGAAGCATCATCAAATCGAAACCATTGCTGATTAGGATAACAAGCATCTGCGGTGTAATGTCCCTTTGATGCTTCTCTTCCATGATGAGTTACTGAAGAAATAAGTGTGTACTTTCGGCCCTGCAAATTTGTAATATAATATAATTTGCGCTGTTAGTTGGGTCAGGTTGACTCAAAACACCTTATATTATACATTTTCTATTTCTATTAGATAGCTTGTGTTAGATATGATTGCAAGAAATATGACAAACATTACCTCTGTTGCTGCTGAAACAAGCAAATCACGACTTAGGAGCAATTCAAGAGGGAAGCGTACAGCTTTGTGTAATTTTGTACTTCCGTTGGTTCCATAGCCAAACCGCTTGAGGTGCAATATCAATATCTTTGGAAGTGTTTGTAAGTTAACAGATTTTCTCGCCGTCACAACTCCAGCCTGAAAGCCAATCAAACCACATTTTTATCAGCATGTGCATGTATTACGATTAGCAGTTTGTCATTTCTACCATTAAACGGATATAGCCAATCTAACCATGTTTTTATCAGTATGTGCATGTATTACGATTAGAAGTTTGTTATTTCTACCATTAAACAGACATAGTTCATTGCTCTTTAGTATGAATATACTGAAGCAATCCTAATATACACACCTACGTTTAGAAAAGCATAACTTGAAAGAACTTAAGGCGTGAGGCCCTAGAGGCGATTGGCTTGGCGCTTCAAAAGCATTTTTTGTACTGAAGGGGTGTTTTGCTTTAATTTTTATTTTTAAATAATTTTGTTTAGTTTTTTCTGTTGTTAGATAGTTCCAGACTTCCAGAATGGTGTAAAAGAATTATTAAATGCAATTATTGTTCAAATTAAAAGTGTGGTAAATTTTATTTAAAATGAAATTATGAATATTATAAAATTAATGGCGCCTCGTATATGTGAAGCCCTCGCCTCGTGCCTAAGATGTGGTGCCTCGCTTTTGAGACCCAAGCGCTTCAAAGCGTCTCATGCTTTTTAAAACACCCACCACCTCGGTGCAGGTCACATGACCCAAGACACACACAATCACACACACACACATAAGTGTATATAGAGAGGCCATTCATTTCAGAACCAATAATATGTTGAGAGCTAGAAAAACCGCCTTACCCCTTGTAATTTTTACTATATAAATTGACTAATCACTAATATGCATTTTGTTTTCAATTAATTTATAATTTATTTTTTGAAAATGTGATACTTGTAGTTGCTAGTCAAAATGCATATGCAAATTTTTATACTTTAAAAAACAGAAGAAAATAAAATTAAAAAGCAAGTGAAAAGAAATAGATAAAGCATTGTTTTTCATTTATCTTTCATTATGTTGTTATGTCATCTTATGCAGTTCTCATGGTTCTCCTCATATTATTGGAATATGTGTGTGTATGTAATTAAGACTCTAGCATAAGCATTGTTTGGTAGATTTGTAGACTTGCTAATGCGAGGTAATTCGTGTTTTAAGGTTTCTAGGTTACAATCTGGTTAAAGTAGGATTGCTTCATAGTTTAAGGTTTGCTCATGATATCTGGTGTGTGTTAATAGATTGAGGATTATGGAATTATTAGCCTCTAGCGAAAAGTTAATAGGTTCCAAGCACTTCAATAATACTAGGATTGTTGATTCTTTATTATGGTAACCCTTAATAGCTAGCTAGGCATTAAACAAAGACCTTTAGATGTTTATCCGATTAGGTATCCCTGACGTGAGTCTAATCGACAAAAACAGTTGCATAAGGTTATAGTCAACTGTAAGAAGTCATTACCAAGTCAAAAAGATTCGAAGTCTAGATGATACTTGATACTTATTAAATTCCTTATCTTTTTATTTAGCACCTGTCTTTCTGGTTTAATTTTGTTTTTATTACTCAAAATTCCAATTTTATTTTTAGACTAAATACTAATCGAGGTTCTAGTATTAGTAATTAGGGCTGCAAACGAACTGAACGTTCAGCGAACAGTTCGTGAACCGTTCGGCGGGAAGTTCATTTATGTTCGTTTATTTAGTAAATGAACGAACACGAACAAGAAAATTCCATTCGTTTAGTTAAACGAACGAACATGAACACGAACACAAGTCGCGTTCGTTCATTTATGTTCGTGAACGTTCGATAATGTGTTCGTTTATGTTCGTTAATGTCCGTTCGTGAACGTTCGATAATGTGTTCGTTTATGTTCGTTAATGTGTTCATTTATATTATTAACTTTTCTGTTATTTATTTTTATGATTATTATATCAAGTATTTTTTTATATTTATATTAAGTACTTATTTATTTTTGATTGATTTTGTGTAATTTGTAATAAAAATGTAAAATTTATTCTAAAATAAATTTATAATCAATTGTATCTGTTTGTGTTTATGAGCTTTTTTATGTTCGTTATGTTCATGAACGGTTGTTTGTGTTCGTTTGCTTTTGTTTGTGTTCATTTGCGTTCGGTAAGTGTTCATGAACAGTTCATGAACATGTTCGTTTTCTTAATGAACGAACATGAACAAAGAATCTCGTTCGGTAAGTGTTCATGAACAGTTCATGAACACGTTTATTTCTTAACGAACGAACACGAACAAGTTGTTCGTATTCGTTCGGTTCGTTTGCAGCCCTATTAGTAATCACACATGTATCCCTAGGTTCAATACTGGGCTCTTAGCCAGCCTCTTACCATAACTATACTATGTCATGGTTCACTTTCCTATTTGTGTGTAGTTTGATTTTGATATTACTGGTTTATAATTTTATGCGTCCGTTGTGTTAAGAGATTCTCATAATCATACACCTTTCTATAGCATGTCAATGTATATACTTATGTATGTATGTGTGTGTGTATATTAATAAAATTTATTTAACAATAAACTGAGAAATTTTTTTTTATTTGTTTACAATTTCTATTTTATCTGTAGTATAGGATTCCTAGAGATGCATTTTAATATAATAGTTAACAAGAGAATGTCGGTCAAAAAGTGGGAAAAGTGTAGTAATGTTCCTCTAGTAAATAGTTTTGTTGTAGCAGGTGTGAAACTGATTATTTAGCCCCAGAAAATAAGATAGTCATAAATTGAATTCACTTTAACAAAACAACCCGTAAAAGACAGCAGGAATCATACCTTTCCAGATGTAGTTCGATACTCATCAAGTGTTTCTGGCATAGAATAGAGACGAAGGGCATCCTCTATACTAGCAACACGATCATGAGATATATCAAGATGTAGCAAAAAAAACGGTTGAACAGTAGCCGAAGGTTTACTCCCTGCCAAGAACCAACGAAAACATATTAGATAGATCATAACATTACCAACACCCAAGTGTTTTGATAAAGACTAGTCAACCATTAAAACTTTATTCCCTACCTCTTGCCTTCACAACACTTCTCAGTTGACCTCCAAAAATTGCACTCAACTCTGAGGGTGCAAGGTTTTGTGTTCTTGTTACTGCAGATTTGTTCTTAGGACCAACAGTCTCCCAATCATCATCTTCTACAGATGAAACAAGTGATGACCCATTGCCATTTGCTTTTGAAGCTTGTCCTTCAAGCTTTAGTAATTCGTCATGCATCTGATGCATGATGAAACTTAGAAACTCCTGAGCATCTTCTTGCCTAAATAGACATGAGTTAATTTGCAAATTCAACAAAATTACATAAAAATACATTGATAATGAAGAAATAATGTATCATAGAGATACATTTTAAACATACCTGGGCCTCCCAGATATGCTATTAGGAACATCAGGAGTAAAATTCTTCAAGACCACTTCAAACATGGCTGGACTGAAAGGCCGCCCCGTTTGCATATGGTTTGTGTCCTTTGAGCTTGAACCAGCAGGCATCTTGAATTCAGAAATAAAGTCGCCAAATGTAGCTAATGTCGGATAGGAAGTCTAGATAAAATAATGCAAGACAGCGTTTTTAGCTATATACATACAATATTAATCTTCTATGGAAAAAATTTCCAGTATCTAAATCCGAAAAATGTACATTAATCGCAAACCTTGTGAATAATACGGGTTTTTATACCCTGCAAGAGCTGAACTACAGGTGAACAAGACAAAAGAGCTTGAAGAGTAGCATTGAGAAAGCACATGTTTCCTAAGTTGATTAACCCACGAGGTAGTAAGCATGTCTCTATTTCTATTTCATGATTTCCAACTAAGGTTTGGATTTGATTGTGCTCTACAGCATTAATATTGTCAACCAGGTTTAGCTCAATGTTACCATTTTGATATGGCGCTCCGTTTTGTTTTGGATGTATTAAAGCTTCTGGCTTGAGATTGTTAATTGGTCCAGTATGGTTAACTTTACCATTCTTGCAAATGGCAGTCAAGTTAAGATCCGGTGAACCCTTGGCAGTATCATTATTCTTGTATGATTCATCATTGAAACTACCAAAAGATATTTCACTTGATATCTTTAATGAATTAAGATCCAAAGATTTGTTTTTCTCAAGATTTTTAGCATTTTGAGATGGCTTATTAAGCCATGATATGACTTCATCTTCAGAAAATGACCCAAACAACAGTACCTGCAAGAGCAAAAGTGAATCAACAACTTTACAAGCCATAAATGCATGATTACAGAATACATACTTCAACCATTATCACAGTCTCAAGCACATCCCAAGACCATTATTTCATCTGCAAAAACTATGACCAAAAAACTGCCTTATTTTCGTTCAAAATTCAACCAATATATGCTTAAGTTTCAAATTAATCATAAATGCATCTCCTAAAGAAGCCATCTGAAAATTCATGGGGATAGGGGGTACTCATTTGAGGATTATGTAATCAAAGAATACATTATAACAGTTTGACCCAAAAAAAGCAAGCTATGATTGAAAGTGATGATGTAGTAGTCATATTAACTTCCCTCAAGGCGATCAAAATTGGGCAAAATACTTACTGATTAAAACACATCATCTAGCACAACTGACGTAAGAAATCCCACCCACCCACCAGCAGAGAGCATTAAAAGAAAACTACTGAAAATCTAACCCTCGGATCACAATCAAACAATAAAAAAGTATTACTGACCTGAGGTTGATCAGTCATGGTGCGATCGCCGTGTTAGAAATCAAAGTGGTATGCTTTGAATATGTAAGGAAGAAGGGTATCAAAAAAGATGGAAAATCAGTAGGATTTGAGTGTACGCGTATGATGAATTGTGAATGAGAGGGAGAAGGAAACATTGAACATAGTGAAAAGGGTGAACGGTGAAGTTGCCTGCTGTCAAGACCCGATAATCGACGCTGGGGAACACAACAGAAGAGGCGGCCTGTGTTCCTCGATTTAGGTTTAGGTTTCCTCTTAAATCTCTTTCTTTTCTTATTTCTACTTTGGAGAAATAGCTGTTTTGGTCCCTAGTTTTTTGTCATATATCTTTGGGTTAATTGACTATTATTCCTTCAATTTTAAGAAATTATATCATTGTACTATTGTTCCTTGGGTGGTTCTTATGCTCATATTGTACTATTATTTCTTAAATTTTAAGAAATTATATCATTGCTCTGAATTATTTGTCAAACTATAACATCATTAGTATTTGACATTAACTTTTGTTAAGTTTTTTTAAGTGATTGTAAAAAGATTATTTTACCCCTGAACTAAATGACCAAATTTATAAACATATATATACATAAGTATGTATATATATGTATATTTAATATGTATATATATACACACATATATAATATATACAACACAAATATCATCATCACCATCACCATCACTAAATCCCCACCTTCACCATCGACTGATCCCTACCTGTCAGCACACCTCCACCAGCACACCACCTCCCACTCCAACCGCCACAAGTTTGACGACACTACCACCTCGTCCATCATCAACACAAATATCATCAGCTCATCCGCCACCAATTCCCTCTTCAATGCCTTCGTCATCTCATTAGCTGCACTCTACCCAGACCACCACCATTTGTATCTACATCATCTACATGGAATTCCATGTATGTTTTCGATTTAACCAAAGTTTGCTTTGATCGAAATTTGGGTGTTTTACAAAACTGCAAGAGTTCTGATAGGATGTGGCCGGAAATGGTGGTTGCAGGGAAACAAGGGCAACGATGGTGCGATGATGTAGATGCAGATGGTGGGGGTGGACAATGATGTTGATGGTGGTTCAGGTATACGTAGTTACGGGGGAATGTGGCAAGAGATTGTCGGGGATGGCGGTTGGCATTGGTAAAGGGTGGTCGTCGGTTGTGTAAACGAGGGGAGAAATTGGGTGGGAATACGGGTCCATTTATTATATTATTATTATATGTTAATTAAAGTTAGTGGGATCCATACATTTAATATACTAGTTTTGTTTTAATTTATTAAAGATTAAGGTTAATTTCACTGTTTCATACTGACTTAACTGAAAAAACTAACAGCCATACCCTTCAAGGATCAATAGGGTTACGGTTTGTGAAATAGCTGGAACCAAACTCGTAATTTCTCAAACGTTAGAATCAATATTGCAATATGTGCAAACCACATGAACCAATCATGTAATTAACTATTTATCTTCATACCTATTCAAGTTTTAAATTTATTCAGTATTCTTAAAATAAAGGTGTTTATCATATCAAAAAATGGTTTATCTAGTTCAATCCGATTAGATTATTTGAAATTTTTGAATCTATCCAACATCCGATCCAATCCGATTTAGAGTTAATTCTTGTCACATGAGGGGCACGACCTGTTATATCAAAGTACACAACATTCGGCAGCTGAAGACTTTAAAAACACCACAAACTAAACTAAATTAAAACTTGAACAATGTTTACAAAATACATGCAACCAATACGATACATCCAAACAAAACATAATTACAATCCATTGTTCCTAGGCAGTTTTAAAACCAGTCTAACTCCACTTGAAGTTCCAAAATCTAACATCAAAACAAGCTAAGTGTCTTAATCTATTTCGTAATACCGGGTCGGGTTCTTCTCCTACCCGTATCGAATAGAACACGCAGAGCCAAATCTTCTTTATGTAAAACCTGCTTGATTTAGATCAACAAAATCATATGGTTTTATGAAACCATGTGCTATGGCTCAAATCCATAATCATGGCTTTTGGGAAGCCGATGCTAATGAGAGCGAGAGGAACGAAGTAGCTCGACCATAACGAAGAGGAAGAGAGTGAATCTTAAAAAAAGAGTCCGACTTGCATGTGTTAAGCATATAGCTTCTCTTCTCTCGAATTCTTTCCTTCCCTATCATTGAAGTTAGCTCAAAACTAACACTTTTTCCTAACTTGGTAATCCCTTTTTTTTATTTACTTTTTGAATGTAGTTTGGGATCAAACGAGGTTCTTAAAAATAAAGGCTATTCATCTTCCCTTATGGGCTTATGAATCTAGTGGATTGTCCCTTTTGAAACATTCTTTATTGACAGAAAGCAAGCTCGGTCATTACAACTTAGGCAAATCCTATTTCTTTCTTTCGAAGAATCTATAGAAACATGAGAAGCTAAGTTTCTAATTTGATAAAAAAAATAGTATTGGATCGGGTCGATTTACACAAACAAGAAATTCTTCTAAGATCAGTAACTAACGAATGCGGAATCTAAGTAAGTTTCTAAGATCAGTAACTAACGAATGCGGAATCTAAGTTAGTTACTTACTATCACAACACAAATACTTTGAGTAAAGATAAATACACAATAAGTTCTTTCAAAGTATTCATTTGATTAGTCTGATTTTGTACAAAGATTACAATTCGGCATATACAATCAAATGGCTTAGAAAGCTTGCCCTATACAAGTGTGAGAACTTTTATACTAAATAAAAAGAATAACTATTCTATGTTCAGATACTTACAGTAGAACAGGTAATCTGTGTATCGGAGTTGGTAGCTGTTGTACTATATTTTGAAGAAAAGGTGAGACACACCAGCCATCGCCATAGACATACTTGTTCTCAGTAGCAGTTAATCAGCAGATCATAGAGTTCACTGCTAATCAGCAGATGATCTGCATATGCTGATAAGTAGTCTTTCAACACATGTAGTTCAACAGTTGTATGGCATATGCTGATTAGCAGTCATTCAGCATATGCACTTCGGCTGTTGATTCAGTACTTGGCCTTATTCGGCAGTTGAAGGCCAACACTGAAATCTTGAGTTCAGCACTTGGCCTATTTCGGAAGTTGATGGCCAATGTTGAATTCCAGAGTTTTTGGTAGTTTTATCCTTCATGATCCAACAAATTCCCCCTAGGATGATGCTACCAAAACTTTGTCTTTACCCTTCAAGCATCCTAATTAGTAGAAGCTCATACATGTATCCTTTTCTATCTCTTGAGAGGTTTTCAAGAGGTAGATTCACCAAATCCTTCATTTTGTGCCAAGAAATTCTGAACAGATCATACCCTTTGACTTCAACCTTGCCGGCACCAGCATATGTTAGACTGAAGGTGTTGGTTGAGGACTTATAACTCCAATGAGTGATAGGATCATGAACGTTTAGAGGAGTTACATGTATAACTTCTTCTTCTTCCATTTTCTCAGCCTTGTTGCCAAACTTGATCTTTAGAATAGCATCCATGGACTTCTATTTGTGAGGCGGGTCTTCATTTTCAGAGATCACCTTGTGCATAGTCTTTAAATCTTCAAGGCTGAGCTTCAAAACATCTAATTCAGTTAGGAAGAAAGATTTTTCCTTATTCTTCCTTTCAATGAAGAATTTCTCAGTTTTAAAATCATAGTTCCACTTGATGATATTATCACTGTTCTCTAAGTCTTCTTCTTCCTTAAATTCTAAGAGTTCTTCTTCCAGATGCTCCAACCCATGTCTTATTTTGTTATCAATATTAATGATGATTGCTTCATCTGCTGACTCTTCAGATTGGCTCTAGGTAGGGGATTTGGCTTGTTTAGGGGCTTGTTAGAATAGTGGAGAACCCTACTCACAAGTTTGAGTAGATGGTGAAGTATGAGAAGGTAAGGTCGGTTGGTTGCTGGGTTCGGTAGGTGCAGAGTTTTTGGCAGCTTCAGATTCTACTTTCTTCTTTCTTTGCTCTAAAGCCTGCCTTGATCTTTCCAGACGGGATTTGTAGATCCTTATTAAAACCATTTCCGCCTCCCTTGCCTTAGAATCATTACTGGGGTTCCTTAGTCTTAGCTTGGTTAAGTGAGATATCTTGAACTGGTTGAAGCAAACTAGTTGGTTCCTAGAGTAAGCTACTATTCTAGCTGCTAATCTGGTTATAAAGTAAGTGTTTTTCTTCTTATCATATTCCCACTCCACTATTGGATCATGTGCTGATAGTGGAGTTTTAGGGACTTCTTCACTAGCATCAGACTTGACTAAGGTGAGTACTTTGTGCATCAGCATTTTAGACTTTTCATTCTTGCATCCAAAAATGCTAAAGTACTTAGAAATTTGCTCTAAAATGTCAATGGGCAGATCAAGTACCTCATTCTCATGATCGTAGTAAATGATCTCTCCATTGGCCCTCTTGATAGTAAATTTCTTCATATGAGTAAGATACCCAGCTGCTAACGCTTTGGTTCCTTGGAGTATCTTCTCCTCTACTTCCCGATCAACAATACTTGCCTTTATTACTTTCTTTGGAGCTTTTGTATTCTTTACAAGGACTGAAGAGATTGGCTTCTTATCATCAGAGATAGTTGATGAAGAGTCAGGGGATGTTGGAGGCCTAGGCGGCAGATGGGAGGGCTTCTGCGTAACTTTCTTTGACTTGGCCTGTTGTCTCTCCCATTACACCCTGGCTTGTTCAAGCTTTGGAAGCTCTCTGGTAGCAATTTTCTTCTTGATTCCTCTAATATTCATATAAAGAGTTGACATACTCATTGGTCCTACTTGTCTACTAGAGAAACCATAGTATCTAAGAAACTGCTTCATTTGCTTCTTATTCCTAAACTCTTGCTGAACCTTTTCTTCTTTCTTTTTCTCTGATTCAACCCTTTTTCATCTAGCTGACTCAGCTGCTTTCTCCATTTCAGTATGAGTTGCAGCTATCAGTTTAGACTTAATCTCAGTAGTGCTCTACTCTATGATCTTATCAAAATTGTATCCTTTCAACTCAAGTGGAGCTGATAGGAGACATGTTTCCTCATGTTTCTTTTCTTTATTCACAGATGAGATCATAGGATTTGGTTCGGCAGTTGTAGTTGTAGAAGCCTGCTGAGTAGCTGACCTTTGAGTGCTTTCGGTAGATGGTCTGGATAACTTAGATAGCACTTTCTTGATAGTTTTGGTCTTTGGTTTAGGTGGAGCTTTTGAGAGTGTTCTGCTGGGTTCACCACGATGTTTGAATTCTCTAGATGCAATTCTTGTAGCTCTTGAATCTTTTGCACTCTTGATTAGTGCAATGACATTCTTTTTCACTGAGCATTCTTAAGATCTGCCTGCCTTCAAAACTATAACATCTTCTTTAGCCTTCAGTGGGAACAACTTCACCTTCTTGGTGATTTGAAATTTAGCATTTGATTTCTGTGATTCAATCTCTATTTCCTCTTCACTAATCATAGGTCTCTTACCTTTGTTTGAGGTAGAGACTTTAGTAAGTCTAACTGCTAAAGGGTTTGAAGTTACACCTGATGCCACACCAGTTGACTTGGGATCATCGGAAGTGGTCTGAGCTCTCTTAGCATCATGAGTGACTTCTTGGCCATCAGTATCCATATTCACCTCAGGGTTAACTAAGGATTCAGTTTCAACTTCTAGTTGACCAAATATCACCTCAGCTGATTTTCTGAGTTCAGACTCAGATGCATCCTTATGAAGTTGGGTAGGCTCATCCTCTAAGGTCACCCCATTTCTTTCCATGTTATCATCCATTTTCTAGGTGCCTCTTGTGTAAACTACCATCTTTTCTGAGGACTCAACTGCTGAATGAGTCTCTTGTATAGTACTTTCAGTAGTTGCATCAAAACTTGATTTGTTAAGTGCTTCAGCAGCTTCTAAGAGTACTTTTAAAAGGGGTGCTTCTTCTTCAGCAGATGACTTGGGAGAGGCTTCAAGCCCAAGCACTATCTCTCTCTCTCTTTGATGATTCCTCATCAGTTCTTTTTCTTTTTAGAGAGAGTGAAGAAGAAGCGCTGGATTTATTTATCATGGCCATCTCCTCTTCCCAAGTAGAACCTTTTGGTTCATCCTCCTCATTACCCTCCTAGCCTCAATTTCTTTCACCTCTTCACTATCATAGCCATACTTATCAAAAAGCTTATTCAATTTGACTTAAGCTTCTAATAAATGCTCATACTAGTTAGCCCATTGTGAAGAGAATAAGATTGGCTAAGTTGCTTGAATAACTTGAGTGGCCAATCTCTGAAGAATGTCTCCAGCTACTTTGGGCTTATCTTCTCCATTTTTAGTAGCATCATCTAAGATTCTAGAGGACACTAGAGTGATAGAGGAAGGCACATCCAAAGGTTCTTATGGTGCTGAAGGTTAAAGGCTCAGGATGATGGATTTTTGAAGGTCAATGGTCTCTTTTAGGTGTTCAACTTTGTTCTCAAGATCTATTGCCTTTACAACAGCTTGCTGAAGAGTTGTAAGTTATTCTTCAAGGGTGACAACTCTTGCAGCTTGTTACTGTAGAGTTCTGAGTTGAGTTTCCAACTCAGATACTCTATCTGCCGAAGCTTTCAGCGGACACTTTTCAAATTCAAGAACTTTTGCTTCTTCAGCATAACCTTGAAGTCTTGCATTTTCTTCTTGTAGAAATGCTAGTCTATGTGCAAAATCAAGGTTTTGGTCATCAATTTATCTCTCTGTTGCATTCTTCCCTTATCCATAGGTGTGGAATCCCTGGGAGATGAGGTACTAGGCCTAGCCTCTGCACCCTCACCACCAAATATGGTTTCTTGACATCCTGGATTCCTCTACTCAAGGAATGACTCCAAGGAGACATCCCCAAGGTGAGTTGTCATGGTTGAGGTATTAATGATGTTATATCTGTCCTGCTGATCACTTATGGATCAATAGTAGGGACAACCACATCCACGTTGATCCTTTCCTACCTAGGATCAATCTCCTAGGATAGAGGATGTCAGTTAGATGTTGCTATAAACACATCAGTCTCCATTGTTTGTGTTATATGGGAAGGGGAAGACAATTGTTCATGCTAATATGACATAGGAACATCTTCATCCTGGGTGGTAGACATGTGTAATGGAGAAAATAGAGTTGTGTCTATTGGGCCGGGATGTGAATTAGATCCTAATGAGACTTCTTAATTAGAAGTTGTCTTAGTTATGTGGGTATCCTACTTGGTTTTCTTAATAAAGTGTTGGGACTCCAATTGTGGGCTAGCAGGTTGGGTGCAAGTCTTCTCAGAAGAAGGATGAGAAACCTTCTTATTTGAGTTTTGCTTAGGTATGACTGACACCTTTGACTTGACTGGGACCCTAGTTTCCAGTCTTGCCTTTTTAAGAGAGGGTGATTTAGGGGCCTGCATCTTCTCAGTAGAAGATGTAGTAGTTCACTTATGTTTGAATGATTTTGGCTTTGAAATGGAGGGTGTTGGATTAGTAATGATTGGTGTAACCATACTATCACCCTGAGGCTCAATGACCTCAAGCATGTGCTCAAATAAGGGAGTCACCTTCCCTGAAAAGGATTTTGGGGTTGCTCTGAACTTTGAAAATATTGCTTTGTTTAAGGTTCATAAGCATGAACAACTCCACTAAGTTTTAGTTTATCCCCTAATTCTTCTTGTAATATTACTTGTAAGAATCTAGGGTACATTAAAAACTTAAATATTGCAGCAGTTACATTTTTGCACATATGTTGAAAAATGAAGTTTGAGAAATCATAACTCTGCTATTTTACCAGACCATGGATAGCCCCTGCTAGATCCAATGGTAGCTGGTCCCATCCTCCCGACTTATTCAATAGATAATGCAAGAAGATATGAATGATAATTCTCCAGTTGTGATGTACCAGAGATTTTGAGAAGGTGGATGTCGGAGGGGTCCTTCATATCCCATCTCCTTGAAGGTGGCACTGAGCACTTCTTTGGAGAAAGAAGATGCACCATTTGCGTCATTTAACTTCAAGTGTTGATCAATTTTGGCACAAAATATGGTGATTTTCATCCCTTGCACTGTCGCCATGAGAACCTTCACTCCATGTTCTCTTTGTATGGAGTAGGTGGTCCAGAATTCCCTTATGTGCGATTTACATATCACTGGGTCTATGGTGATAACAAAGAAATAATTGCTATTCTTTAGAAATTTAAGAATAGGATCATAGACTTTATCACTTATGGGTTCACGTGATGCGTTGATATTGTGATTTGGATGGAATTCTAGGGTTTGAGCAGCCATTGAAAGCTGGTTGATTTTGGGTAGACTTTGAGAGATTGAAGATTTGAGGGTTTGCTTTGTGACGAAGATTAAAGATAACAATGGTGGGAAACCTCCGATTTTAACAGTTATGGATAATATAAACAATGTGAATTTTAAAATATTTTATCGTCATAACCGATAACTTCGACGGCGTGAGATGTTGAAACAGTCTTTTCAGGTAACTAATCCGGCGCCACTAGGTATCAAAATGTGAAAATGGGACCTACCGAATCTTTTTAAAAACATGTGCTAAATTCATCTTATCTGCCGAATCTTCCCATTCAGCAGATACTCGCTTTACCCAGTTATCTGTTGAATTGCTTAATTCGGTAGATACCTAGATATCTGCTGATATTCGGCAGATATCTATTTATCTGTTGATTTGCAAACTTCGACAGATATGTAGTTTTTCTAATTTTATCAAGAAAAGCATTTCATTACAAGATTTTCAAATATCATTTATTTAAACTATTTAATTATTCAAAGTTCATCATCCCAATAGCAGACACAAGATATTTTATTCTAGATTTATCAAAAGCCTTTGTAAATAAGTCTGCATATTGTTCATTTGTATGGACTTTGATTAATATAATGATTTTCTTTTCTACACAATCTCTAATGAAATGATACCTGATGTTAATGTGATTTGTCTTTGAATGCTAAAAAGGATTGTTGGTGATGGAGATGGCACTATTGTTATAAATGTGAATTGGAGTGTTCATGAATGTTACTCCATAGTCTCTAAGTTGAGTTTGGATCCACAACACTTGTGCACAGCAGCTTGATGCAGCAATATATTCTGCTTCAGCAGTTTATATAAAGATACTAATTTGCTTCTTGCATTGTCATGAAACCAATCTTCCCCCCTAGAAATTGACATCCTACTAAGGTGGACTTTTTGTTGATGTTGCATCCTCTATAGTCACTATCTATATATCTATAGAGATTGAAGTAAGCACTCTTAGGGTACCATAATCCCAACTTAGGTTCCCCTTTGAGATACTTCAGAATTCTCTTGGCAGCCATTAGATGTGACACCTTTGGAGCAGCTTGGAATCTGGAATATAAGCATATGGTAAACATGATATTTGGTCTGCTGGTTGTGAGGTACATGAGAGATCTAATGATGGCTCTATACTGCTGCTGATCAACTGCTTCCCGCTCAAGATCAGGAGGTAATGAACAAGTTTTGACATTGGGTTCTTAGCAGCCTTAGTATCAGTAGCTTGAAATCTCACAAAGATGTCCTGAACATACTTAGATTGATATATGAAGATACCATCAGACGTTTGTTTCACTTGTAGTCCTAGAAAGAAAGTGAGTTCTCCCATTGAACTCATCTCAAATTTGACTTCATAAGACTTTCAAAGGCTTTACACAAGCTCTCATTTGTAGACCCACAAATGAAATCATCAACATACACTTGTACCAAGATAATATCCAAATCAACCTTCTTGATAAAGAGAGTTTTGTCTATGGATCCCCTGGTGTATCCATTTTTATGAGAAAGGTAAAAAGTGTCTCATACTGTTTCCTTGGTGCCTGATGAAGACCATAAAGGGCTTTATTAAGTTTACGTACATGATCTTGATACTTGGGATATTCAAAGCCTGGAGGTTGAAATACATAAACTTCTTAATCAATCTCACCATAGAGGAATGCACTCTTGACGTCCGTCAGAAACACCTTGAAGTCTTTGGAGGCAGCAAATGCTAGAAAAATTCTGATTATTTCGATCCTAGCCATATGAGCAAAGACTTTATCATATTCAATCCCTTCTTTTTGTGTATACTCCTGTACCACAAGTTTGGCTTTGTTCTTGATAACAATGCCTCTGTTATCTTTCTTGTTTCTAAAAACCCATTTGGTCCCTATTGAAGATTCCCTTTGGGAAGTGCATATAGTTTCCAAACATTTTACCGGGAAAATTGGAGAAGCTCTTCTTGCATTGCTTCTACCCAGTTGTTATCTCTTAAAGTCTCATCAACTTTCTTTGGCTCTAGTTGAGAAAGGAAGCATGAAAACAAACAGATGTTTGCTTCGTTCACCCTGCTTCTTGTCTTAACACATACTTCTACATTGGCAATGACATTCTCAATTAGATGCTCTTTATGAATTCTTAGTCTTGGGATCACTTGTTGAGAAAGATCCAAATTTAAGAAGTTTGTTTTAGGAAGTTCGGTAGATGGGTTTACTTGTTCATCTGCCGAGTTGACTCTATCTTCAGCATTTGTCGTACTTGGATCATTTTCAATAGATTATCTAGTACTACAATTATCATGGGAATTTTCATCTGAGGAGTCATAATGAGCATGTGATGGATAACCCATATTGGTTGTGTTACTATCATCTACCTCTACTAAATATGGTTGGACTGTGTTACTAGATCACCTAATATGACTTGGTCTTTATGGTAAATCTACCCTGTGATCTTCGGTACTTGGGACTTGTATATCTGCTGATCTATTAAGAGAGCCTCCTGAAACATTTTTAATCAAATGATTAAATGCATTTGTGAATCCATTTAGATCAAACATCCAACTTGGAGTGTTTCCAACACTATTTAAGGAATTTTCATTAAATATGACATTTTTAGATTCCTCAATTGTATGGTCAACTTTGTTATATACTCTGTAAGCCTTAGCTTGTGATGAGTATCCAACAAAGATTTCATCTACTAATTTCTCTGCAAATTTGAATAAATGATCTTTGGCATTAAGTAGGGTGTATGGACATCCAAAAGGTTTGAGGAACCCTATGAATGGTCTTCTATTATGCCACAATTCATAAGAGGTTTTTCCATGTGTCTTGACTATTAACACTCTATTCTGAACATAGCATGCAGTGCTAATTGCTTCAGCCAAGAATATTATAGGAAGTTTGGAGTCAGACAACAGTACTTGTAGATTTAATAAGTGTCTTATTCCTCCTCTCAGCAACTCTATTTTGCTAAGTAGTTTTAAGAGCACTATATTTCCTAGTAGTATCTTTGGATTCACGGAAAGAGTCAAGGGTGTGGTTTTTGAATTTAGTTCCCTGATCACATCTAATAATTTTAACTTTTTGATCAATTTGGTTCTCAATGTTTATAATAAATGATTTTAAAATCTTAGCAGTTCCAACTTTAGTTTCTGAAAAAAACACCCAAGTGAATCATGTAAAATCTATTATTACCAAGCAATATCATTTTCTACCCAAACTCTTTACACCTGTTGGTCTAAACAAGTGTATGTGAAGAAGGTGTAAAGGAGTTATGATTGAATTCATTTCTTTGGACTTATGAGAAGATTTATGTTGCTTTCCTTTTTAACAAGCAACACAGTGGTCAGCACATGCAAACTCCTTGTTTGGTAGTCTAGTGACTAACCCATTCGAACTAGTTTGTTCATGTTTTTGAGATTCACATGTGCCAATCTTCTGTGCCAAAGAGATGATTCATTCAAGGAAGCTTTAAAAATGAAACAAGATACATTTCCTGAAGGTGATGCATTCTGCATGTTGAGCATGTACATAGTGTCTTTTCCGGGAGCACTTAAAAGTATTTTATCATTTGAAATTTCAAACCTAAGGGATAAGACAGTACATTCATGCTCTGTGAAAAGAGTATTATGCTTTTGGTCACACAACTAAGATACACTCAGTAGATTATAATTTAACTCTTTCACATAGTTCACCATATCAAAACTTACCTTGCCATTGCTGACTGTCCCCCTGCTAGTAATGTATCCTCCTTTTGTATCACTTCCAAAGGCAACAGATCATCATCATATGGTTCTAGATTTAACAGGCATGATCTGTCACCTTTCATGTGCCGGGAGCATCCACTATCGACAATCCACAAGATAGTTTTGGCTTGTGTATGATCCTACACATAAACAACTTGGTTAGTGATAAATGGGGACCCAAGCTTAGTTAGTCTTAGGTCTTCTAGTTTTCAGTAGTTTTAAGTCAATGGTAACTGCTGAGGGGTGAAAGTTGGTTTTGGGTCAACTAAGGTTTTGGAATATGCCTTTGGTTCCCAGGCTTTTTGTTTAGCTTTTCCTGATTCTTGGACATCATCCTTTTTGGTGTGACCCTTTGAATCTTTTAGAGATGATGAAGGGTTCTCCAACTCCTTCTTTTTCTTTTTATCTGCAACTGCTGACTTATTTGGTAGATCATTCATGGGTGCTGATTTTTTCTTGATTTCGGTACTTGAGTGATTTGTTTGCTGAATATGTTATTTTGATGGTTGTTTGGCAGTTGTAGACTTCTTCGAGGGTTTGGAATGTTTGAAGAAGTGAGCTAAGGGATTGTATTGACAGTCTTTTGCAAAAGACTGTCTTCCCCACATTAGGCATATGGTCTTTATCTTTCGCTTTGATGACTTCCTCATCTTCCTAATCTCTTGTAGCTCCTTCTTCATCTTCTTAGTCTTCCCTTCCTTGGTTCCACTCATCTTTTTGTTTTTCTTTTGATCAGCATGAGTGGACAAGTCTATTTTCTTCTTTGGAAACCTCTTGTTGTGAATTTCAACTACTTCAGAAATAGACTTTTGAATGTATGGTTGGGATCTCATTTCTGAAGAGCCTGAGGTTCCAGCATAACAACTTCTAGTGTGGTTTTTCTTATTGTAGTTGTGCTTTGAGTGAAGCTTTGTCTTGTTAGAAGAATCTGACTTGGTAGATAGCTAATGTGATTCAGAAGATGACTTTTCTTTTACAAATTTTATCTTCGTAATCACATCCTGCTTTGATTTTGCCTTTAGATCTTCTTTCCTTCGATCCTTTTCCTCCCTTTTCTCCTCCTCCTTTTCTTTCTTCTCCTCCTCTTCATCTATATCTTCAACTTTTCCATCTTTCTCCTTCTTCTTTACTGTCTTAATCCTTTCAGCAGATGCCTTTGTAAAGGTGGGTTTGGTAGATACTTGCTTCTTTATCTCAAGGTTACACTTAAGGGTATATGTGGGAGTGTATGTCGTTGGAGTTTACACAGAATTATACCCTAAACATGTCTTGTTTGATACAACTTTTGGTTGTTTTAAGTAAATCCAAGTAATCTTTTAAACTTTTAAGTTTGAACATTATATTTATCAGCATAAGTTTTAGCTATGGCTAAATCACCTTGTGTTGATTTTAATCTGCTTAAGAGATCATCAATTTGGGCCTCTAAGTTGGTTTGTTCATGTTTTAGTTGTGAAACAATCTTTTCCAGCTTTATTATTTTATCCTTTTAAGCTTGATCAGTTTTCTTAAAATTAGTTTTATGAAGATTGATTGATTCTACATTTTTCATGAGATCCAAATTGTGATTTCTATATAAGTTAACCTTAGCTATACATTTAGGGGTACAACAGGGTTTAGATGTTACCTGAGGTAAGGAGGTTGAGCTTCCAGCCATCAATGCATTGTTGATGGGTGTGACATCTTCCACTTGGAAGCTCCAGTTAATCACCTCTTCTCTTAAAGCAACTATTGTTGTATTTCTATAACTGATGAGGAGGAAGGACCTTGATGAGTTGAGTGTTATTGATCGTTTGAAGAGTTTGGAGGGGATGGGCTAGACTTTGGTGCTTTGCATTCCTTGGCAAAGTGTCCCAGTTGGTTGCAGTTGAAACACTTTACATTGCTTTTGTCGAACCCAAATCCTGATCTTCTCTACTTTAGGAATTTTCTTCCAGTTCTCTACTGAAACTGCTTGGCCCTGAAGGATATCATTATTATCTGGTAGTTGACATCCATTTCTTTAAGGTCATCCGAATGAATACACTCCAGATTTTCTTCAGAGAGTTGAAAGAAGTTTGCTTGGTCACTGATGAAAGTAGAGTTTGTAGGATATGATTGTGAAAAGGATGATGAGGTTGGTTGATTCTATATGTTGGATGATGGTGATGATTAAGATTCAGCAGTTGGAGATCTTGGGTAGGTGATCATAGGTGCTTGGTGAGTCACCATGGGAGTTTGATAGAATTGGGAGTGAGAGTGATAATGAACTGGCTCATTAATAGGGGCCATGAGAGCTGATAACTTTGAGGGGTAAGCACTGAGAATGCCACATAACTCATGAACTTTCAAAGAATATCATTATTCCCCATCTTCACTTTAGCTTTATTTAGAGAGTCTAGAAGTTCAACATATCTAAGATATGTAGTAGTCATGGTTTCTCATCTTATGAAATGAAACTTTTAAAACTTCTATTTTAAGGCTTATCATAACTTTTGAGCAGTTATGAATTTCTTGAAGCCATACATGATGCTGTTGGAAATACTCATTCTAATTAGCTACAGAGACTTTGAATCCACATCCATTTCCTTTAGATCTTCATCTGAGTACTTGGTAGGATCTTTAGGAATCATCGTTCCTCCTTCACCAGTAGCTTGGACCATAGGAACATATGGTCCATTCAGAATTGAGAGCCAAAGTCTTATGTTTTGATTCCTTATGAAATCCTCCATTTGGATTTTCCAGGTATCATAGTCATTTGTAGTAAACATGGGATGTTTGGTCTGAGTCCCATTCTCCAAATCATGTTTACTACAAATGGCTACAACAGTCATTTTGAAAGGTAAGGAGATATGAGGAATGGTGGTGTTTGATAGTATGATCAAAAGAAGAAACAAGTGATTTGTTGAAAAATGATTTCAAGCAAATCAAGAGCCAAAGCTCTGATACCACTTGTAGGATCGGGTCGGTTTACACAAACAAGAACTTTTGCTAAGATCAGTAACTAACGAATACAGAATCTAAGTTAGTTACTTACTATCACATCAAAAACACTTTTAGTAAAGATAAATACATAATTAGTTCTTTCAAAGTATTCACTTGATTGATTTGATTTTGTACAAAGATTACAATTCGGCAGATACAATCAAATGGCTTAGAAAGCTTGCCTCTCCTATACAAGTGTGAGGACTTTTATACTAAACAATAAGAATAACTATTCTATGTTCATATACTATAGTAGAATAGGTAATCTATGTATCGGAGTTGGCAGCTATTGTACTATGTTATCAGCAAAAGGTGAGACACACCAGCCGTCAGCACAGACATACTTGTTCTCTAGCAGTCAATCAGCAGATCATGGAGTTCATTACTAATCAGTAGATGATCTGCATATGCTGATAAGCAGTCTTTCAGCACATGTAATTTAGTAGTTGCATGGCATATGCTAATCAGAAGTCATTCATCATTTGCACTTCGGAAGTTGATCCAACACTTGGCCTGATTCGGCAGTTGAAGGCCAATGCTGAAATCCTGAGTTCAGCACTTGGCCTGTTTCGGAAGTTGATGGCCAATGCTGAAATCTAGAATTTTCGGTAATTTCATCCTTCATGATCCAACAAATAGGTAGCTTCAAGTGCCAACCCTTCCTCTTACACACTACAACTGATCGGCATGACTTTCTTTCTTAAGTAAGCTAAACTTCCCAGTCTACTTCGAAGTTGGTTTTTTCAATTGAGATGTAATATTGCGATGGATAAACCTCGCTCTCTAAAGCAAAAAATCTTAAATATCTATGATTATGGTACATATAGTTATATATGTGAACTATAATTCCAACAATAGTGATTAATATTGACATAATAGAAGTAAGTGGATTGATAAAGTATTTAAATTCGAAAGAAAAATCATTAATGATAATCCAAGATCGTACATATTAATAGACAAAATTATTATTTATTAATGAATAGATTGAAGATAGCTAGAGCTAAGCATGTCCCACCTTTTCTTTCCATCATTCAACAACCAATCATATGCACCACCAAAGAAGTCTGGTGTAAAATAAACTTCTAAAGTCCTACTTACTATTACTATAAAGAAAGTAGTAAGTAAAAGAAGTCAACAACTGAAGTCTATAATTATGAACCCATCGAATCCAAATCTCATTTTATATGGGTAACTAACCGGCTACTTTTGAACAAGGACCCTTGGACCATTTACCCGCCCTCTCATCTAGCTTTTTTTCCTTCAATAACTCTAAGAAATAATGGTCTCAAACATAAAGTAATTCAGATGAAAGATCTGCTCCTTGAATGGATGACTTAGCCCTTTGCACACTAAGGAGCCTTAGCCTATCCATACACAGCCACACCTAAAGGGGAGCGCCTGCCCAACTATCCGATCTTTTTTCACTTTTCGGGTAGATCTTCACATCGACAACAACAGGTATCGACCATAACTAAAGAAAAATGTTTTTCAAAGGAGGTAATTCGTTCAACCATTGACAGCAATAGGTATCAGCCATAGCTAAAGAAATTTTTTTTTCAATGGAGGTAATTCGTTCGCTCCAAACGCCCATAAAGCCGTAAGAAGGAAAAAAGGGATTTGTTTATCAACTTATTTTGTTGAATCGACAGTGTTCACAAATGATAATTCCAGCTTGCTATATCGAGGGTCTGCTTTCTTATGCTACTACTAGACATCCTATGACTCTTCCTTTAGGTAAGCCTAGTCCTTCGAGGGAGGATCCAAGAATCCACTCTATTCCTTAGGGCTAGCAAGCAGTTTTTCTTTCTATATTGGATCTTGTAAGGAATACACTTAAAGGTTGATGCAACTAAAGAGCTCTCAGCATGCATATGTGAAGTACAAGGAAGTTATTTCAGAAAATTTGGTATAACTCATTAAATTATGCTAAGTATCAAATCTTCCGAAGCCAAAAGTCCATATCTTCCGAAGACAAAGATGAAGTCTTCCGAAGCTTCAAGGAGAAAGTCTTCCGAAGCCAAAGACTGATTTCTTCCAATGACAGAGAAGACATGCTTTCTCTGAATCACCCTTTGACAAAAGCTGAACCACTTTTCGCTACCACTTCTGAGACTCACCAATTTATATGAGTTGGTGAAAAGTCCATGCTTTTGTTAACTGTGGATTAAGGTCTTTTGTCTGTAACTTTCCAACTATGTATATTTATCCTTTTTGTAAGATATTAGGATGTAAGCTATGGCATGTCATAGTCACTAGTCAAAAGGCAATCTGCCTTTTGACTCTACATTGATCTTGTTGTCTAGATTAGTGTTTTCAGCTGGCTTTTAAAGTGTGGCCAGCTGTAGGATGTAGTGTAAAGTGTCTCAAGTACTTGTATTCTAATGGTAAGCTTTGTAACACTTGTAAAAACTTGAGAGCAATATACATCATTCTTGAAAACCATATTTGAGTGTTCTTGTTATTGTTCTTTTACTTGTGTTCATTGTTTCCATCCTAATCAGTTTCTTATTTGATATGCTAAGTGTTCTAAATCTCTCCACCTTGTGAAACTGTTGTATTGACCACCCTTCAACGGTCCTGCAGACCTGTCATGTAAGATATGATTATGTTATCTCAAAGATAAGAAATCGAAGTATTTTAGCACTGTCAATCCAGAAATAGATAAAAAAAATTCTTCGTCTTCAATGGCGCGAGGCAGGTCTTCTCTCCCACCGTCCCCGCCCGCCACCCTCACTCTACCGGCCTCTTTATTCATTCTATTAGGTATGCAGTATCACTCCTTTCGAGATAAGACTCCCTCATGGAGATCACCTCACAAAGCTCTGATAGCAAAAGTGATATGTTCATCAGATCACTACTACCTTACCTATGGTAAACTAGCGTATCAAGAGTTCCTTATTATCTCCTTTGATATGCCCACCTACGACCACTTGCTCAATTCCCATCAGGTTTGAAATCCTACCTATCTAACTTTTTTACTTAAGCGCCCTTGGTTCTAGAAGGCGATGAATGAAGTAGCTCGATTGAAAGGAGAAGAATTGCTTTTTATCTCCTGATTGGGCTCTTCTTCATCAATCTTTTGTAGCTTCTCTTTCCAACTGGTCTACGATCAACACTTTTTGCTCTGGTCTGATCTCCATCAGGTCCCTAGGCCCCATTGTTACAAAAGCTCAGCTTCAAAACCGTATGTGGAGTTTCCACCTTGTAACACCTTGAAATTTCCAAGGAATCAACAAAAAAGAGAAGTTCTCATACAGGATGAAGTTCTTGCATGAAATGCTAGTTCTCATCTATTAACCTAGGCAAAAGGTTTGGCAAACCCTATAAATAGATAAGGGCACCCATTTGCCCTTACCTGGAGCGAAAAATGTTGCTAATATAAAGAGAGAGGTGGAAGTTAGAGAGAGAAAGCAAGAAATGGTGGTGTTAAGGTATGTATTTCAAGTCTTTGATTCGTTTATGTACTAAGAAATGACTAATAATGATTACAATGCTCGAATGTGTAGCCTTTGGATCGAGAAGCTCTCGAGAAGGGTTTTTATTATGGTTTATCTTCAAAAGGCGAGTGCTAGCCTTTTTTTATACACGTTTTCCATGTTTTTAGGCTGTTATTCATAACATTATGTCTTTTTATGCTTATTATGATAATTTTGATGAAAGGGTTAAGTTAAGAACAATTTAGCCAAGTCTAAGTCGATAAATAAGTGATTGGGTGATGTTTTCACGTGTAACTGAATGAAATTCTTGCTTAGGTTCATGATGCCTCTTAGGTAGTTCTCACGCAAAATGTATGTTCTCACGTGTGGGTAACTTGTTGTGAAAGGGTCTGATTTTGGTGATGTTCTCGCGCGAAAGGTTGTTCTCGTGTGTAGTATAGTTTTCACGTAGGTTAATGTTTTTGCATGTGTCATTGTTGTCGCGTATGGCTAGTTCTCGCACAACTTTATATGCAAAATGTATTATCTTAATGTGTTCTAAACTGTTTTCAAAATGATAAACGTTTTATGGTGAACTTCATATGGTATGATATGTGCTATTATAAGTAAAGAATTATATAATAAAAGTGAAAGATAAAGTTAATGAAAAATGAAATGTAATAAATGCATGGAAGTCTTGCAAGCAAAATGAATGGATGTGCATAACCATGTTGTTGTTAGCTCAACTGATGTGTGGATTAGCTAGCCTATAAGGATGCACACAGGGATCCAATCCATGTGATTGACCATGAATGAAAGAGGGATCTTTGTCGTTGGGCCTCGGGACTGTAGCCCCGTATACATGCATCATGAGGGTTCTATTTATAGGCCATGGCGTAGATTCCAGCTTTGTGACTTGTGTTGTGGGTCTAGCATGTGACTTTGATCCATTACAGTGAATGATAATGATTAATGAATGAATGGAATGATGATGAAACTTAAAGAGATGATCATATTAATATGTATATATTAATGTGTGCTCGTGTATAAAAAAGGAAAATGGTTTTTTAAGAATGTTAAGTATTTTATTATAAATTAGAACTCACTTAGCGTCGCTGACTTTGTATGCATAATAATTGGTAGGTAACTGTGGATGCTAAGGGGATGCAAGCATAGATAATGGAGCTACTGAGATGGTTTAATGTCTAGCATCCGTATCTTTGATACAATGTTCATTTAATTACAATTTTGATGTTTAAATACAACATACTAATCTTTGAATACAAGTTTCATTAAATGTTAAAGTATGATTTTCATTGTAAATGTTATGTTGATAAATGTTTTATGCTATGAGTGACCAAATGTGAGTGTTCTCGGGAATAAGGCATTGCACACCTCATATGGCTCCGCTTGGGATTCACCCAGAACCCGTGAGGGCTTGCACACGTCGTACAACTTATAGCGGAAGTAAACCAAGTTTATATAAAAGTTATAACATATTTGAGTACAATACAATATTTATTTATAATATCAAACAACTAGTAACTTCTATGGATATCACAGTCGAACTCAAACAACACCAAATTCACCTCCAAATTTATGTCTCCAGAGCAATTGAATCCTTTATTAATCACCAAATCTCTGATACCGGTTTCTATAGAAATCGCACAAATATGATCAAGGGGTGAAGCATAAACAAGGAATGAATACATTACATGTTAGGTCTAGATTAATTGTATAGGTTTAGAAGATTTTTCATCACTTGTAATGATCTCTTGTAAATCATTATCTTTTTGTATGCAATATATATATATATATATATATATATATATATATATATATATATATATATATATATATATGTTAACCCAAATTATTATTTGTGTTGATGATATGTGTAATTGCAGGAAAAACATCATACTTGGTCAATTTTGAAATTTGACCAAGTACAAGAACATCTACGGAAGAACAAGTCAAGGAATCTGCATCCGTAGATCTCCTGCAGAAGAATTGTAACTTCTACGGAAGACCAAGTCTGCTGCTGCTCCTACGGAAGAAAGCTTGCTCCTAAGGATGAAGTTCAATATGAAGATCAAAGAACCAACTCCTACGGAAGGCTAACTCCTATGCAAGACCAACTCCTACGGAAGGTTATTTCCTACGGAAGAACAAAATACTTTTATGAACTCCATTCATCAAGGAAGCCTCATGAAGTCAACAAGTCAAATTCTCTGAAGTGACGTCATCAAGTCAACATCTGCGGAAGACTGCACTTCTGTCAGAAACAAATATTGCGTGTCACGTCAAGAATTTTATTTGTGTAACTTTCTTACCATAATAAAAAAGTTACTTTTATCCATGTAAAAAGTGAATCCCTCTGCCTATAAATAGAAGGTATAGGTGCACACTTTTAGGCTACCAGACCCTAGCATCATTAGCAACAGAAATCAATATCATCATTACACCAACAATACACCAAGAACACCAAGAACACCTAGAACATCATATAGCAATTATCATATCAACAAAGATCAAAACCGATTGTAATCAATTCAGTATTAATGAAAATCATTTGAAGCAAAATTGTTTATCATATTACTTTAGTTTGTTTTCCATTTCTCTCATCTGTTCTTCATCGATTCACGTTACAATTACAATTTGTTAAACAATTAATTAAACAACGAGTTATGATAATTCCGCGATCATTATTTGTTCAATCAAACTGATAATTTATGTTTCGATCCTTGGATTCACATTGCATCTGTTAAACACACAATCAGTAATCGGATTAAGTATAATAAGACAATAGTTTTTAGTAGTATTTCACTCAAAATGTGTTTGCTTTAGCAATTGCGACAAGTCTGAAACGAAAATGGTTACAATACATATTAAAAAGAGAACTATTTATACTAAATTACATGAAGTTCTTGTAAAGTCCTAGATCTTGCATCAACCGAGTTCTCGCACACCTTCAGTTCTCGAATCTCAGCAATTTTCGCACATCATGTAGCTTTCGCATATATAGAAGTTTTCACATAAGGTAAAACTTGAAATAAAACCTGCGGGATGCAGCGTGTTTACAAACATTGTTATATGTGTTGCGACAATGACACTAATGTGGTGTAGTATATAAAAGAGGTTAAGTAATGGAGTAAAAAATTAATAGTTCTGAAATGTATATTATATATAGTAGGGACAAATTGAAACATTAGAATGTAAAACGTTTAAAGTTTAAAGTTTTATCGGTTAAACTTGAAAGTTCATAAAGTTTAAAAGTCAAGTTTAAAATGCTAAAGTAGTCGGTGGCATATGCCACCAGGCACCAACATATAATGATGGAAATTTGAATATGAAAGAAAGAAGGGAATTTAAAGAACAAACTACGTAGAATAAGAAAGAACAAGAATGATTGGGCAAACACTCAAACCCCTACCTCCTGCTAAAAATCAAACTCCTCCAACCATTACACCAAAGTTTTTTTTTTGTTTTTTTTAACCAAAGTATATAGAAAGAAGTGAAAAAGATTAAAGGTGATTGGTAGCTATTAACCGACCCTTTATAATTTAGTGATAATAGATATGATCTTGAGCCATAATTTGTGAAGTATACACATCCCAATGTGCAAACTTCTCTTTTGACAGGATTGGAGTTTGCACTTGGTTGAAAGCTCGATCAAAAGCTTAATTTCAATTGAAATTGTTATGAATATTTAACCATCGGAACTTGAACAACCAAAGGGTTTTTCGGTCAGAGAGCCGGTTTTGGAATTGAGAAAATATTGTTGGATGTTAATTTTGTTTTTAGTATGTTGAATGATGTTGTGGTATTTATGAAGTTGATTATATACGTGTTATAAAATGTAACCATTGAAAAAATGTAGTCATTGGAATGTTATTATTAATATTTTTATTTATTATTGTTATTTATGTTGTGTTTTATTTTATTTGTTATTATATTATGAGTTCTTAAAATCAATATTAAAAATAGCATGGTCTGGTATGAGTGTTCTATCAAAATATGAATGTGTGGTGTGTGGTTGTGCTGTGAGTTTCCTCTTCATCTTTAGTTTTCTTAGATTAAATATGTATATATTTTTTTAATATAATAAAAACAAAATAATGTTGTAAAACACCAAGATAAAAAAAAATAGGTGGGGTTGCGGCCCCGTCTGGAAAACGAATAGGTAGATCCGAGTAAAATGATAATACCTATCATTCCAGGCTGAACCGTATATTTTCCGTGCAAGAAAAAATGAAGTTAACGTGTTAGAATAGATGTGTGGTTGAATTGAAGTATTCGTATCCGTATATTGGTACTAGTAACGTGCCCGCGCGATGCGGCGTGTGCGAAACTTTTCATTATGGTACTCGTCTCTGGTTAGTTTTATATTTAAAAAACTAAATTCCTTCTTTTAAGCATATTATAACAAACATGGAAAAAATTGTATATAATTAAAGATACAAGGGTCTAAGTGTAAATACGTTTAAAGTTTCATTTTTTTAGTAGTGTTAGAAAGACATAATTACCCTTGTTAAATTGATTTTTTGGGTTGTACCTTGTGCTTAAAATTTACAAATCTCTTAACTTTGGCCGGAATCCTTCCTTCGTGCATTATAATATAGTATAGATAAGATGTAAAAATAGTGAAGATAATGCGTTGGTGTTTTAACAAGAAAGGGAAGATTCAAAAGTAAACCCTCTTGTCACAATGTCTCGACAAACCTCAGGTTTACAAAGCTGATCTTCCGTTACTATCTCACCTACACCTACTGACCTACATCGTCAAGAGACGGTGATCATTAGTCATTAGCAATGGCAGGCCTGAAACCATCGCAAACTGCCGGCAACAACCACCACTCCTTCGCCTCACCATCCTCCCAATCACCCTCGCAGCCTTCGCCTTCGTCCACCAATGGCGCGGCGGTGGCGTCGTCGACGTCGACGATCCCATCTCCCACTGGTCGCCCCAACACAACTTCCCCGGCATGGACTCCTCCCCCCTCGCCACCGCCACCGTCATCGACCACCGCTCCTCCTCCGCCTCAAACTGCCTCTCCCTTGCCCACTCCTCTTCCCCCTCCTTCCCTTACTACCGCGATTGGAAGTTCCGCTATGAATCTGATCTCAAACCTAAGGTATTGTTGCTTTGATTGCAAGTGAAGTGATTGGATTTTAGACTTAGTGGATCTGGCATTTTGGTTTCTGAGTAGGAATGTAACAGTGGTGATGTTGATTTGGTGATTTTGTTCGTGTGGAGTTTGAGTTTGAGTTTGAGGTGAGCTAGGTTTTTACATGTTTGAATCTGCAAGTGGAAGGCGATTTAGTTCTGGATGAGATCTATGATTGTTGCCGTTTATATATACGATTTAGGTTAATAGAGAAGGTGATTTTGCTTGTGCGGTTGTGCAGAAAATGAATTCAGTTATTCTGTATATATTACAAAAATTACTTATATGAAATTACTTGTTTTCTTTGAAATATTGGACGAGACTGCTAACTGCGATTTCACTCTCTGCCCTCGGGGTTCTTATTTCTACACTTTTGCCTGTAATTAGGATTAGTTGATTTAGTGTTGTATGGCTAGTTCTCGCGTGACTTTATATGCGAAATGTATTATCTTAATGTGTTTTAAATTGTTTTCAAAATGATAAACGTTTTATGGTGAACTTCATGTGGTATGATATGTGCTATTATAAGTAAAGAATTATATAATAAAAGTGAAAGATAAAGTTAATGAAAAATGAAACGTAATAAATGAATGGAAGTCTTGCAAGCAAAATGAATGGATGTGCATAACCATGTTGTTGTTAGCTCAACTGATGTGTGGATTAGCTAGCCTATAAGGATGCACACAGGGATCCAATCCATGTGATTGACCATGAATGAAAGAGGGATCTTTGTTGTTGGGCCTCGGGACTGTAGCCCCGTATACATGCATCATGAGGGTTCTATTTATAGGCCATGGTGTAGATTCCAGCTTTATGCCTTGTGTTGTGGGTCTAGCATGTGACTTTGATCCATTACAGTGAATGATAATGATTAATGAATGAATGGAATGATGATGAAACTTAAAGAGATGATCATATTAATATGTATATATTAATGTGTGCTCGTGTATAAAAAAGGAAAATGGTTTTTTAAGAATGTTAAGTATTTTATTATAAATTAGAACTCACTTAGCGTCGCTGACTTTGTATGCATAATAATTGGTAGGTAACTGTGGATGCTAAGGGGATGCAAGCATAGATAATGGAGCTAGTGAGATGGTTTAATGTCTAGCATCCGTATCTTTGATACAATGTTCATTTAATTACAATTTTGATGTTTAAATACAACATACTAATCTTTGAATACAAGTTTCATAAAATGTTAAAGTATGATTTTCATTGTAAATGTTATGTTGATAAATGTTTTATGCTATGAGTGACCAAATGTGAGTGTTCTCGGGAATAAGGCATTGCACACCTCATATGGCTCCGCTTGGGATTCACCCAGAACCCGTGCGGGCTTGCACACTTGGTACAACTTATAGCGGAAGTAAACCGAGTTTATATAAAAGTTATAACATATTTGAGTACAATACAATATTTATTTATAATATCAAACAACTAGAAACTTCTATGGATATCACAGTCGAACTCAAACAACACCAAATTCACCTCCAAATTTATGTCTCCAGAGCAATTGAATCCTTTATTAATCACCAAATCTCTGATACCGGTTTCTATAGAAATCGCACAAATATGATCAAGGGGTGAAGCATAAACAAGGAATGAATACATTACATGTTAGGTCTAGATTATTTGTATAGGTTTAGAAGATTTTTCATCACTTGTAATGAACTCTTGTAAATCATTATCTTTTGTATGCAATATATATATATATATATATATATATATATATATATATATATATATATATATATATATATATATATATATATATATATATATATGTTAACCCAAATTATTATTTGTGTTGATGATATGTGTAATTGCAGGAAAAACATCATACTTGGTCAATTTTTAAATTTGACCAAGTACAAGAACATCTACGCAAGAACAAGTCAAGGAATTTGCATCCGTAGATCTCCTGTAGAAGCATTGTAACTTCTACGGAAGACCAAGTCTGCTGCTGCTCCTGTGGAAGAAAGCTTGCTCCTGAAGATGAAGTTCAATATGAAGATCAAAGAACCAACTCCTACGGAAGGCTAACTCCTATGCAAGACCAACTCCTACGGAAGGTTATTTCCTATGGAAGAAAAAATACTTTTAGGAACTCCATTCATCAGGGAAGCCTCATGAAGTCAACAAGTCAAATTCTCTGAAGTGACGTCATCAAGTCAACATCTGTGGAAGACTGCACTTCTGTCAGAAACGAATATTGCGTGTCACGTCAAGAATTTTATTTATGTAACTTTCTTACCACAATAAGAAAGTTACTTTTACCCATGTAAAAAGTAAATCCCTCTGCATATAAATAGAAGGTATAGGTGCATACTTTTAGTGTACCAGACCCTAGAATCATTAGCAACAGAAATCAATATCTTCATTACACCAACAATACACCAAGAACACCAAGAACACCTAGAACATCACATAGCAATTATCATATCAACAAAGATCAAAATTGATTGTAATCAATTCAGTATTAATGGAAATCATTTGAAGCAAATTTGTTTATCATATTACTTTAGCTTGTTTTCCATTTCTCTCATCTGTTCTTCATCGATTTATGTTACAATTACAATTTTTTAAACAATTAATTAAACAACGAGTTATGATAATTCCGTGATCATTATTTGTTTAATCAAACTGATAATTCCTGTTTCGATCCTTGGATTCACAGGTGGTATCAGAGCCTCGTGCTCATTGATCTAGATCAATTGATCTATCAGTTTTGATTTGTCTAATTAGTTATTAATTCATTAGATCTATCAGTTTTTGATTAGATATGATAATTTTGGCTTAAAATTGCTTTCGAGTGTTCGTCACAGCTTGGGAGTTCATAACTCAATTTAAGTGTGTTGTTGAACAATTTAATCAAAGCACAAGTTGAGTTTGGCTAATCAATAGCTAACGAAGGTATTTTACTCAACAAATTGGTGTAATTTGTTAAAATCATCAAACCCTGTTATATCGATCATCGAGTACTGTTCCATTGATCGAATAACTCCGATCTACATCAGAATCATTTTGATTTGTGGATTTGTGTTGTTGTTCGATATTTAAGGGTTGTTCAAACAAATTTGAACAAATCCATCATCTAACATCTCAAATTCAAATCATTTGAGAATTTACTGAGAGGTTTGACTAATTTTGACCCCAACTGCTTAATTGTCTGATAATTAAGAGTTTGTCATTAATTAGCTTATTCCCAACAAAAGCCATTAATTCAAAGGAATTTCTATCTTAGTTGATTTGATATCAGTATTATCAGTGATTCGTTTTTGCTGTGTGAGTGTGTTTGCATTACGTTTACTTTACACATTCATAGGGTATTAGATCCGTTGATAATTTGATAATTTCCAAGTTAACTAAAATGAGTAATTCAATTGTTGGCTCAGCTTATCAACCCCCAAAATTGGAAAACAAAGCTGATTTTAAAACATGGAAAATTAGATTCAGGAACCATGTTAACTACACTGGTTCTGATTTATGGGTGTCTATGACTGAAGGTCCCTACATTCCACCTTTTCTTGGACCTAATTATAATGACAACAATCAACCCATAAGTTTGAAAGATCTGTCTCTTGAAGATGCTAAGAGGGTCAAAATTGATATTAAGGCCTATAGTATGCTTACTATGGCTTTACCTGAAGACCTCTTGATCAGATGTGAATCATATAAAACAGCCAACTCCTTGTGGAAGATTCTTCACACTTTGTGTGAAGGAAGTGATGAGATTAGAAGCATTAGGAAGGATACCCTTTGTTCACAATATGAGACTTTTCATCATATTGAGGGTGAATCTGTTCCTAAACAACTCCACAAATACATGCAACTTGTTACTAAAATGAACACATTTGAGTTGAAGTATAGTAATGAGGAGTTGAACAAAAAGATGCTCCATACTTTGCCAGAAAGTTAGACTCAAACTATGTCTATGTTCAAGAATACCCTTGATCTAAAAGCAATTGGACTAGATACTTTGGTAGCAAAGGTGGAAGCTCTGGAGTTGGATGAGAAAACAAGAAAGAAAAGTCTAAAAGCACCAATTGCACCATATGAATTTAAAGAAACAAAGGGTGCTGGAAGTGCATTTATTTCCAATGATGATAATGAAAACAAATTTGTATGGTCACTTTTCAAGAGAATGCAATCAGCAATCAACAAGTGACTTGAGACAAGCAAACCAAAGAAACTCCAAGCAACCTTAACTTACAAACTCATCCCCACCAGCAACAAGTTCACCAGCAGGTACAAGTAACACTAAAGAAACTAGGTTAATTATCTTGCAGGATGGTACTTGTGATTAGAGCATGTATGAGAAAGAAGTTCTGGAGGAAAATCAAGCATTGATGGCTAACATGGAGAACAAAGTTCCACCTATGGCTAGAGAGGTAAGGGATAGATTGTGTTCATCCAGATGTGTTGAAGAGGTTGAAAGATATAGAGTCCATGCTCAACAATTAGCTGATAAAATCAAAGAAACTATGATTTTGAATGAATCTCATGTGAGAGAACACAAATTATATCAGGTCAAAATCACTTCTCTACAAAAGGATTTGGATAAACTTTTATCCAAAAAATATAATTTGAAAGCACAAGTTGAGCATCTGACCATCTCTTTAACAAAATCAATGTCTGATCATGCATCCACTAAAGTGAAACTTCAGAAGTTTCAATTATCATCTCAGTAATATGAGAAACTTTTGAATACTCATATTGAAACAAAGAACAGGTATGGGTTGGGATTTCATGTTGTTGCACCCCCATTGAATGATAACTACACCACATTACCTGAGTCAATGACTAATAGTTTGTCAAACCATTTTGTATCAAGCACCAAAACTGAACCAAAAATTGAAATTAATGAATTGACAAGTGGTAAAGATACTAAGGTCAGTGAAACGGATTCAACTGAATCAGAATGTTTAAAACAAATTGAATCAGAACTTTATTTTGATGATTGTGATGACCTGGATGAGTTTGATGAGCCTAATGAGCAAAAATGTGTTGGTTTGGGTAAGGGGAAGAATATGTTAATTGAACCTATAATTCCCAAAGTTCTTGAGGAGATTAAGCTGCCTTATCCTCCCAAACAAAGAAACATGTTGAAGACCATCTACACAAGAATTGCTCAATTAAATGAAGGAATTCATGAGCTTAACAAGAAGCACAAAACTTATTCATCAAAAAGAACTGTTGGATCCATGGAAGAAGAGAAAATCACTTCCGCAGAACACATGCGGAAGAAGAAGACCGTTTCAGAACCATCCGTAGAAAATCCAAGAAGACCATCTCAGAACCATCCGTAGAAAATCCACGAAAGAAGACAAATGTTCTTTCAAAACGGTCAACATCCGTAGAAGATCTACGGAAGAAGCAATCATATACTGAATCACACAATGCCAACAAGAAAGGTAAGCAACAGAGAATTACACAGCTGCAAAGATTGAGAGAGAATTGAAGAAGAAGCAGAAGAAGATAGTGGTGGAGTCTAGGAGTGAAGTTGAAGAAAATACTACAAGTGGTGTGATATGCATAACCACAACATAGATGATTGTTACTTCAGCAGCTATTGCTCCATATGCAACATGAACAATCATATGACTGCTGATTGTTACGTCAATAAACACTATGCTATTTGCAACAAAAACAACCATTCTACTCAAGAATGCAACTTCAACAAGAAAAACAAATCAAAAGTTCCAAAGAAGCAACAGTCTGAGAATGTTGAATCAGACTCACAATCCACTGAAAGCAAGGTAAGTTCAAAGCAAAAGAAGCAACAACAAAAAAAAAGGTTCTAAAGGCAAAGAAGCCAACATCTGATGATGAACAAATAAAGAGGAAGAAGGAGAAGCAACATTTTCAAAGCAAGACTCCTCATAAGAAAGTAGATTTGCAGGAAGATGAAGCCTTATTTGACCACTTTGAAAAGGGTAATCAAGTACCACCATCAAAGACAAAAGATGCAGAAACTTTCTCTAATCAAGTATCATCATCAAGTTCAAAGAAAAAGATTCTTAGAGAAGATGTGACAGAGGAAGTGCTGGTGGATCAAGAACAAAGTGCTTTAAGTTCATCTTCAATAGAATCATCCTCACCCCAAACAAAACATAATGAATCAAATGAGTCTAAAAACAACCTTGAGACATCTAGGCTCATCCATGAGGGAGTAACAATTTTAGATACCAATAGCAAGCCCAAGACCATTAAGGCTTGGGCTCCATGCTCTAATTGATTTCATTATTTGTGTAGGAACATCCATGGAGGGCTGGCAACAAGTGGTATGTTGACAGTGGTTGTTCCAGGCATATGACAGGAAACTGTTCTCTCCTTCATGTTTTCAAACACAAAAATGCTTCATATGTGGCATTTGGTGGGGATAAGAAGGGAGGTAAAATTGTTGGTGAAGGAATGGTAACAAATGGTGTACTCAAATTTGAGAAAGTAAGTTTTGTGAAAATTTACAATACAACTTGCTAAGTGTATCTCAAATTTGTGATCAAAACTATACCACTTTATTTGATAACACTTACTGTTACATTCTTAAGCCAGGTTTTCAAATCCCAGCAGATTGGATCCTTCTTAAAGTACCAAGAAAAGGAAACATATATGTTTTGGATATGAACAACACCTCTATGACAAGCAATGAAACCTGCCTGATTTCTAAGTCATCAGAAGATGAAGCTCAACTGTGGCATAGAAGGATGGTTCATTCAAACATGAAGAACATGAACAAGCTAGTCAGTTAGTCATTGGCCTTCCCAAGAAAGAATTTTACTGTTCTAATCATTGTTCATCATGTTATAAAGGAAAACAACATAGGGTGTCACATAAGTCCAAAACAATCAACACAAACACAACACCACTCAAAAAGCTACACATGGATCTTTTTGGTCCAACCAATGTGATGAGCATTGGAAAAAGGCAATATTGTTTGGTGATTGTTGATGATTTCACTAGATTCACTTGGGTCTTTTTCTTAAAACATAAAAGTGAAATATCAGAAACATTAATGGAGTTTATCACTAAGATTGAAAATCAACTTGATTTAAAAGTCAAAATCTTAAGAAGTGATAATGGATCTAAATTTGTTAACCATGCTTTAGACTCTTTTTGCAAGAACAAAGGCATAGCCAGACAATTCAGTTCTCCAAGAACTTCACAACAAAATGGAGTAGCTGAAAGAAGAAACAAAACTCTCATTGAAGCAGCAAGAACAATGCTAGCTGACTCATATTTGCTAATCACATTTTGGGCGAAAGCAGTGAACACAACAAGCAATGTTCAAAACAGGACTTTAATTGTCAAAGAACATAATAAAACACCCTATGAACTTTTGTTTAAAAGAAAACCTTTTATAGGATATCTTAGAGCATTTGGGTGTTATGTGTCTATTTTAAACACCAAAGATCAATTAGGAAAGTTTTCTGAAAAAGCCTATGATGGTTTCTTTGTTGGTTACTCATCAATATCTAAATCATATAGAGTCTACATTTCACATCAAAACATTATGGAGGAAACTCCTAATGTATCATTTGATGAATCCTTATTTCTAAAATCTGTAAAAGGATCATATTGGCTGTTTGATATAGATGCATTAATAAATTCATTTAACTCGGGTTATTTGAATGTTGCAGGTCCTTCGGATACATGCTATCCTTATGTACCTCCAAGCATGAGTGAAGTGCCATAAACTGCTGATCGCGTGGTAATAATTCAAGGTTTAATTGATTTAAATGTTTGATTTTACATCATGATTGTGGTGGAATAGTTTCAAGTTGTTTGTGTTTTAATTTATAGGTAATTGGAGCTAAAGGAGGCTTATTTTGGATAATAAGGAGCCAAACACGAAACTACAAGGACTAAAGATGTAAACATCAAATGTTACAAAAAAGGCACAAAATTAGGCATACCGGCTTACCATACGCCAGGTATGGGCGTATAATACGTCGGTCGGCGTATGGGCGGCGTATCAGTGAGCGTATTTGGAAAAAATAACAGAAATTTGGGCGTAGGAACATTGAGGGGGGCGTATCATATGCCTGTCTTCAACTAACACCCGAATTTTGTGGATCTTGATGTCTACTTAAAGCTATCCAACCCCAACTCGAAGTAAAACTTTTCCCAGCCGAATCTAGCAAATTCAAGGTGATTTTGGGTGCTTTCAAGCTTCCCAACACACACCAAATCATCATTGATCATCATATAATCAAGATTGAAGATTCAATGAAGACCATGAGCGGCTAGTTCTTTCTTGATTGCTTTCGGGAGTACAATTCTTGTCAAGTGAGGCAATTGGTATGTTTGATTAGGTTTTTTGTATTAAACAATGGATTAGTGAATGAAATTTTATGTTTTGATTTAGTTAAAAGGTTTACTTATAAATAAAGTTATGTGCTTGATTATCAGTTTTCGGTTTCCTTGCATTGTGAGCTCATTAAGAAAAGCAGACAACTTGATATAGGTGAATTAGTAACTTTGTGAATGAACGAGTCTTAAAAGATTGTTCCTTTGTTACCACTTTAATCAAAAGCTAAGATCTTGAAGTATTGTTTCTTACAAACCCTAATTTGAAAGCATCAATTATGGATCTTGCGGAATTGGAAACCCAGAAGTGATTATTTCTTAATGTTTAATCTAATTCGTTTCCAAGTTTGTTGCTTTTTGCAATTGTGTTCTTAATTTCATCCCAAGTTCCAATTTTTAATATTAAAGTTTGTGTTTTTAAGTTAATTGAGTCATATTGTTAAACACTTTCCACATATTCCCTGTGGAGACAACCTTACTTACACTTACCCAATAAAGGTAGCTAAGATCGATATATTAACTTGTTTTTGATCGAGTCTTGACAACCAGATCAAAAATGGCACCGTTTCCGGGGAATTAGTGCACTCAGTATTTAATAGTTTTTACTTGTTTTCTTAAAAATTTATAAAAAACCCAAAAGATTTTACTTTTCTGTTTTTTTATTATTCGTTTTCTTGTTTAGTATTACGCGAGGTATTTTGTGTTTTCTTGTTTGCAAGTAACCATTACATTAATGCATACAAGATTTTCAGGAAGGACCTCACCATTGCTATTTGATCTAGAAATCAAGAAGACTACAAGAGCGAATCGTGTGTTTCAAAAAGCATCAACTTCAAGGACTTCTCAAATTTGTGGTCAAACAAGATCGGAAGAAGGTACATCATCAACAGCAACAACTCATCGGATATTAAGCAGACTTTCAAGAACACCCGAAAGTAACCAATCAAGAATGATGAACAATCCAGAAAACTAAGGAGTACCACAACCCAACCAACCTTTGGGAGATATTCCATTACCCGTATTCCCTCCACCTGATGATCCTCCACCTTAACCATAACCAGTGCAACCTCAACCTTAGGGGCCGATCTCTGTAAATCAAGGTGTGCAAAACCAACCTCCGCCCATGAACTTCCAACCGATGCCAAACTTCTGGGTTCGTAATCCAAGTTTTCAGCATGACGTGGAAGGGAGCCATCATAGCAATGAGGACCGGTTTTCAGTTGAAGGAATTCACCACACTAATTATATGGAAGAGTGGATTGAAGATCAAGTCAACATGGATGGACCAAACCAACATGATTTTGGAGATTATAGGAACCAACCAGGCTATCGAAATTGTCAACCAAATCAAGATCAGGATGGTTATGGTCAACCACCCATTCGCAACAACGTTGGAGGTCAACCGTTTAATGACATACCTACCAATATAGAAGCGCAAAATTATGTACCAGCACATGGTGTGGATAGTCACTTTCGTCCCGCCATTGCTATCAATTCATCTCCTATAGTTTCACCAACACAAAGGGGATGAGCTTTTGAAGTCTGACCATAATGCTTGGGAATTCTCCCTCACTTCCATGGTATGGCAACCGAAGAACCCTATTTGCATATATTCGAATTTAAGGCATCATCTAGCACCATTGGTGGCCAAGGCTTTTCACCGGATGAAGTTAAATTGGTCCTATTCCAATTTACCCTTAAAGACAAGGCCAAACAATGGTTCCTATCTCTACTATCTGCAAGTATTCACACATGGGTAAAAATGCAACAACAATTCTTGGATGAATACTATACTTCCCAAAGGACAAGTTATGCAAGGCGAGCCATTCGAGGATTTACACAACAATCAGGTGAACAGTTTCATGAAGCTTTTCACCGATTCAAAGAGATGCTAAGAACTTGTCCACATCATGGCATAGCTAAGTGGGAGTTGATTTCAGCATTCTATGATGGGCTATCACCGAAGGATGCTAGAGATGTAAATTCCATAAGTGCAGGAACCTTCACCTTAAACCATGAGGATGATGATTGGGATATTATTGAAAGGATGAACGTAATCTCCAAGAAGCGCAATCAATTCGGAGGTCAAGGGGTGCAAACATAAAGATGGTGAATGATCATGTGGCCATGGATAGAATTGCAGTTCTAGAACAAGAAATTACAACCCTTAAAGTTGGAAAGAGTGGCATGGCGAACATATCTAGTGAGTATGAAGTATGTGACATGTGCAATGACATCAGCCATACATCGGTCAAATGCTACTTGAATTCGGGGAAGAGTGAAAGTGTACATCAATTCCAAGGCCAAAGAGAAAGGAAGTCATACGACATGAATTCCAACACTTATCATCCCGGTCTTAGAAATCACCCAAACCTTAGATATGGTAACAATAATAATCAACTGAATCCTCCTTATCAAGGAAGCAACCAATATAAAGGCCAACAACAAGAATACAATCAAGGCGGTTATTAAAGGAACAACTACAATCAAAGAAACTACCAACAAGGCGGTCAATATAATCAAAGGAATCAACAACATCAACAAGGTGCTTCTACTAACAATGGCAATGACAATGCAATTTTGTCAGCAATTCAAGACCTTGCAAAGGAAATGAAAGAGTTTAAGCAATTCAAAGAGGTGCAAGAAAAGACCAATGAGGCCATTGTCAAGTAATTTTGGAGCAATTAGCCTAACAATTGTCCGAACGAGAACTGGGGAAGCTTCCAAGTTACACAACAAAGAACCCTCAGCATCAAGCCTCAAGTTCAAAGAATATGCACATCAATTCAGTTAGTATCCTTTCTAAATCTGAATATATTGATTATGATTTAACCTCTACTCCTCAAGTAGTTGTAGGTAACGATAAGGAAGTAGATGAAGAAGGAAGTGACCCGTGAGCACCAATAATTCCCATTCAAGTCGAGAAATTTAAAATCAAGCGGGCACTTTTGGATTATGGAGCCAGGGTGAGCATCCTTCCGGGAAGTTTGTATGACCAATATGACTTTGATCCATTACATGAAACTAACAAAACAGTGGTGCTTGCTGATTTGAAATGGAAACAACCCCGAGGGATGGTTAAGGATGTGATCATCAAGCTCGGAGAGTTCTACAACCCGGTGGAATTTATAGTGCTTGATTATGCACCAATAAGGAGCAACCAAAGGTAATCTAAGGTCGACCATTCTTGGCAACAGCGAAAACTAAAATCAATTGCCGAGATGGAATTATCGACATGACATTCAAAAACCGTAAGTTGTTCATTAATGTGTTTTCAAAATCAATTACATATGTAGTTAACAATGACTGTTTTGTATCAGATGCTACTAACGGGTGTGTTCCTCCTTACATTTTACATGTAAGTAAGGACATCACCAAGAAAAATGGTTTTGATCCTGATTGGTTTGAGTTTGAGAATGTGGAAAAGGATGAAAATGTAAAGGTGGAGCCATTAAGGAAGGAGAATCCGAGACAAAAGGTAAAGATGGGTAAACCACCGGATCAAGTGAATTCAAGGGCCAAAGAAGAGATGTTTGATCTCCATCTCAGCTGGATCCATCTCCATCGTCATTAACCAAAATCACTAACTTGGAATCATCCATTCTAGTTGAAACAATTCCAACATCAAGAATTCATAAGTATCATCCAATTGAAAACATCATTGGTGATCTTAATGAAAGAACCATAAGAAGCCAAGGGGGAGCTACCAATATTTGTCTTTTCTCTTGTTTTCTTTCACAAGTGGTTCCTCCCAACATCACTGCAGCATTAAAAGACAACAGCTGGATTGAAACAATGCAAGAAGAATTTCAGCAATTCAAAAGGCAAAAAGTTTGGAATCTAGTTGATCCTCCTGAAGGTCAATATCCAATTGGTACAAGGTGGCTTTTTCAAGAACAAACTAGATGACAGAGGTATCATTGTCAGAAACAAAGCTAGGCTGATAGCACAAGGATATAATTAAGAAGAAGGGATAGACTATGATGAAGTCTTTGCACCAGTTGCAAGGATTGAAGCCATTAGAGTCTTCCTAGCCTATGCTTCACATAAGAAGTTCATAGTTTACTATATGGATGTAAAGTGTGCCTTCTTATATGGTAAAATTGATGAAGAAGTCTATGTTACCCAACCACCAGGCTTTGAAGATCCTGATTACCCACACAGGGTATACAAGCTTGACAAAGCTTTGTATGATCTTCATCAGGCCCCAAGAAAATGGTATGAAACATTGTCTTCTTTCTTGCTCAAGCTTGGTTACAAAAGGGGAACAATTATCAGACTCTCTTCCTCAAACATGATCATCAAGACCTCTTGGTTGTCCAAATCTATGTGGATGATATCATTTTTGGTTCAACAAACAAGAGATTGTGTGAAGGCTTTGAATCTTTGATGAAATCGGAGTTCCAAATGAGTTCCATGGGAGAATTAACATTCTTCCTTGGTTTACAAGTACATCAGAAATCAAATGGAATTTTCATCAATCAGGAGAAGTTTGTGCACCAAATCTTGAAGAAGTACAACCTTGCTGACTCTTCTTCATGCAAAACACCAGCATCAACAATAGATAAGAATGTACCTGATCCTAAAGGGAAATCAGTTGATCAAAGATTGTATAGATCTATGATAGGATCTTTGATGTACTTAACTGCCAGCAGACCTGATATAATGTTTGTTGTGTGTGTTTGTGCTAGGTACCAATCAGACCCCAAGGACTCATATATGAATGATATTAAGAAGATTTTCAGATACCTCAAAGGGAAGCCAACTCTTGGAGTTTGGTATCCCAAAGAAGGAGATTTCAACCTCTATTCATATTCTAATAGTGGCTTTGGAGGTTGCAACAACAACAGAAAATTTGGTGGCTATCAATTCATTGGACCAAGACTAGTTTCTTGGCAGGGCAAAAAGCAAACAAATGTGTTAGTATCCACAGCTGAGGCTAAGTACATTGCTGCTTCAACCGGTTGCTCTTTAAGTTTTGTGGTTGCAAAACCAATTACTTGATTATGGTTACAATTTTCTTCAAACACCAATTCACATAGATAACTCAACTGCTATGTTCATAACTGCTAATCCAGTGCAACATAGTAAAACAAAACATATAGAAATTAGATATCATTTTTTGAGAGACTGCTCAAACAAAGGTTTAATCAAGTTGATCAAAGTGGATACAACAAATCAGCTTGTTGATTTATTCACTAAAGCCTTTGACTCAGTGAGATTTAATTTCTTAATTGAGTCTTTAGGACTGATCAACTTAGATTAGTCATCATTACAAAGAAAAGCATGATCTATCCTTCATAATTCTCAATATGAAAAAGCCAAAAACATCCATAAAACATATAAAACTCCAAAAATATTGTCTTGTTAATATGTTTTCTTGAAAAAGCAATTCATATCATGGGAAATGATAGGACAATATACCTTTGTTTACTTGCCTGGTTTAAAACAAAAAATAAAGACTGATTAGATGTGATTTAATATGTGAGTAGGTTCAGCTTGAGTGGAAAATAAACAAGTCCATGCTTAACATAATGCCAAGGTGACTAATTATGGGCAATTCCATTTTGAGGAGCAAGCAAGTAAGTCTTATCCTGCAGTGTTCAACTTAGTCACCCAAGCACACTATGTTTCGACACTTTACATCCTCTATCTTTGCGCATCATGGACCCTCTGTTTTGCGTGAGCAAAGACCTGGGTTCATAGGACCCTCTTTTTGCGTGTGCAAAGACCTTGGTTCTTAGGCACCCTTGTTTTACGTGAGTAAAGACCTGGTGACCTGATGTTGATCATTATAAGTTCCAAAAAGGAACAACTCTAAAAGAATCCAATATGATCAAATATATATCTATCTTAAAGAGCATAAAAAAACATATCAACAAAATTAATAAGATTTCAAAAAAATCTTAAGATAGAGCTTATGATTTAAGGAACATAGTTTTCAAGTGTGAAAACGTGATGAATTGACTCATAAACGGAGGACAAACTCTAATGTGAATTGAATATGGAGTCCATATTTGTCTATCTTTAATCAATACCAAAATATGATAAACAGCATGACAAGTTGAATGTATACTCTTGCTTGAATTTATGTGGATCATAATACTTGCAATCAGCACTAGATCTATGTCTACTATCATCATACAAAATGCATTAGGAAGTTTCTTAGTATCATAGTATGATCCCATGTTACGGTTAAATTGCTTGTAAATATGTTGTGTAGTTTCTGCTTATAAACAAAAATACAAAAAGATTTTGTTTCTGTTCCTTTCTTTGCTTATAAGATGGACAGATAATTGCTTTTCATGCTATTCTCTTCATAAATTTATGCTAAATGCATAAGTTCATGATTTATGACAAATTTAGGAGGAGTAGTCACCAGCATGAAAAAAATACGAGTTTATCAAATGAGTTTCACTTTCAAAAGAAGAAAATTAGAACTTGAGCACTAACTTGGCTGTAGGATATCTGAAATTTGTTTTTAAACAAATCAATCTCTTGCACATTTGCCATGAAGCAAAGTCAACAAGGTCCAAGAGCAACCAACAAATGATCTAACAACATGTTAGGATCATACAGCAAAAAAAAACACAAGTTTGCCTTCCATAGATGTTCTGCGGAAGAATTAACTTGTTCTGCAGAAGAATTAATTTTGTGGTTCTGCGGAAGAATTAATTTGTGGTTCCGCGGAAGAATTAACTTGTGGATAAAATGATTTAATGATATTCTGCGGAAAAATCATACAGCAAACAACCATGGAAGGGTAATGAGGGTTAAGGGTCCCACAATATTAAATAAAATGATTTAAATATTCTGAGGGAGTATAAATGATGTTCTTGACCGTTGTCATTCTTATTCACTTTTTCAGACCTAGAAAATCGCTCTCAACCCATAAACCCCTCTTTCCGCGAACATTCAAAATACCCACTTCACATAACCATCCACACTTAAATTTCAACATCATAGCATCGAGCATACAACATTTTCAAAATGGCTAACATATTTGCAAAAGAACATAATGTTTGTGCTTTTCTTAACGCCGAAGACCCAGTGATCGAAGGATGCAGAGATATAATCAATTATTTGAGAAGATCAAGAATATCTTATGAATTATCTACGGAAGCAATCATCTATTAATCCGATATGATAGATTTTTGGAGCATGACACGAATAGAGGAGGAGGATAATACAAAGGTGATTTATTTAGTTGTAAGAAATGAAGAGTTAAGGGTTGATGAAAGAATCATCAGAAGGGTGTTGCAGCTGGGAGAACAAGAAGAGAATCATCCAGATGTATTTAAGCATGACTATATTGAAAGAATCTTTCGTCTGATGGGATATGATGGAGATTACAAGCATAGAGAGATCAAGAAAGGAAGGTTGTGCAAACCGTATAGGTTTCTGTGCCACACTTATCTGAAGTGTATGTCAAACAGAAAATCTGGGCTTGATAGATTTTCAAGGCCCATATCATCTGGGATAATCGGTGTGTTTGAGGGAAGAAGATACAATTATGCCAAATACATCTTGGGATGCTTATGTGAGCACATCAGGTACAAAAAGAAGACAAGATGTACATGTTCCCTAGATTTATCCAACTGATTATCAATGATGTTTTGCCCAACATTCAAGTAGAAGGTGGAGTTTTTGTTCAATCTCACCTTGGGAGGTTTGTGCTTAATAAGATCAGTGGGCAATATCAAGGAAGAGATATGGAAATGTTTGCCCATGTAATAGATGAAAATGCAAACATACCTCAAGAGCTTATGTACATTGAACAACAACAACAACAAGCACTACCTGCTGAGTCCCCTGAACCAGTACAACAAGAACCACTTTCTCGACCACCAACATCTTTGATAAACCAACCAGAAACACCACCTGTTCATCTCAATTCACCAACAAGTGAACACACACAACCCTTCTCTCCTTCCCATTCCAAATCATCATTAAATACTGCTGCAACAGAAATAGTCTCACCTGATCACTTTCAACAATCACCACCACATCCATCACCACAACAAGAACCATAATCTCCACCACTAACTCCTTTAATAAATATACCAGAAACACCACCTGCTCAACTGAATTCACCATCAAGTGAACACACCCAACCTTTTCCCCCTTCCTAATCTCAATCATCAATCAATACTACTGTAATAGAACCATTCTCACTCGATCACCATCAAACACCTGCTCATCCAATAACACAAAAAACTCCCTTACCCCCACTTCCTGAACTCACCTCACCAACTGAAAGCCCTGCACTCACTGAAATTATCAATCTTGAAGATGATGATGATAATGAAATGAAAGATGGTACAAGAGAAGAAATCTGTTTAGAAGCTGAAGGGAAAAATGACAAGGAAGTTGAATAACTAATTGAAGCTTCTTGTGTAGAACAACAAGATGAGAGTGATACTCACTTTGTTGATATCACTGCTCTTGATGAAGATGATCTAAGAGAAGAGGAGATTAATATGAGCAAAAGATTCCTTGTTGCTAAATATAACAATCTAATTATCAAAAGTAATCAAAAGTTGGAGAAGTTGAGAGAGTTGAAAAGGAAGTTGAAGGAGAAAGATGAAACCATTGCAACTCAATAAGAAACCATCAAGCAGTTAAGAGAAGAAATTCAAATAAATAATCAAGTGTTTGACACTATGGATCAGTTGGTAACTGAGTCCCTTGATTCTGCTGGAAAAAAAAAGAAAAGATAAGGAGAATGTTATGTCTGAACTGAACAAAGCTCTGAAAACTATTACTGAACAATCAGATCTGCTGAAAGCAAAAGATGAAGAGATAGAAGCTCTAAAGAAGAAGGTGCATGTACAAGAACAAATCCAAGAAGTTGCTCAACCAACATCAGCACTGGCAGCTAACCTTCCATTGGTGAAGTCAAAAGAACCAACCTTTAAGTACAACATAAAGAGAAAGTATATGGGAGGAACAAAGGCTGAAGTAATTGTGATTGAAGATTCTCCAAAGAAAACAAAAACCATGTCTCCTGATCACACTCCATCAGCAGATCTATCTACTCTCAAACCAATTCAATACAATAAAGAAAAGAGTGATGCTGAGTGGGAAGATTTAACCAAGGATGAGTCTCCCAAGGCTGCTGAAGAAGCAAGGTCTGATGACTTGCTTACTAATGAAGACATATTTAAAAAAGAGCCCAATCCTCCATGTTCATGGATCTGATCAATAATGGTTTTCCTTATGACATGGTGGAAAGGATGAACATGAATGAGATGAAGCAAGTTTTGAAAGAGTTTGATGCATCTAGGTTTATGTTACCTATGTGTAAATATGAAACCTTCACTCAATATCAATCAATCCAGAAGATAAAGCATGAATTGGGTTATTGTGACACCAAAAAGCTCACCAAGTATAACATGACATGTTGGCTGCAAAGCCATAATTATGAATCTCATGAATTGAAAGGAAGATCTCTGGCTGAGCTTAGAAGCATGATGCAGTATGTGATGAAGTTGAATTGGAAACTAGTATTAGATTCAGAACTAGGGCACCTAATCCTACATACAAACAACAAACAAAACCATCCCCTGCTGTGCCAATTGTAGTTGAAAGTAAAGATATGCACAAAGGGAAAGAAAAGCTGATCAAGGAGCCAAGGGATGTAATTCCCAACAAAATTTGGCCTTTGGGAACAACAATAAGGGAGATCACTGAGCAAAAATCAACTCTTATTCAATTGTATGATCATCTAACAACTCCAAGATCTGCTTAAGAGAACAGAATCATAGCTTGGAAGTTTGAACCAGATTAGGATTGTGCAGCAATAAAAAGAGCATCTGGGATGATTCAATACTTTCCATGGACAGAGACACTCATTTCACTCCCAGATGCAGACATCTCTGATCTTCAAAACATCCCAATCACTAATTACCCAATCAATCCAAGAGGGAGAGACTTCTCTGTGATCATTGCAAAATTAAGAAAAAAATTTATAGAAGATGTTATGACGAAAGCAAAAAGAGATGATGCATGTTACAAAAGGAGAAAACAAAAACAGAAGAGGTCTCAATCCAGCTCCTCTCAACTTATTGATGATGAATTTTTAAGAAGAATTGGATATGCATACAAGAGTGCAGCATCCGTCAAGACCATTAAAGGAAACCAATATTCATATCCCATTACTGGATGGGGATATGTAGAAAGAACAAAAGAATTGGTGCTGCAAAGAAATGATCCAAACAAGAAAGCTTCAAGTATCAGACTGTTTGATCCCATGGAAATTAAGCTTCTTCATCCAAGTTACACCTCATACTTGCATGATAAGTACTTTCCAAAACTGACTGATAGGATTGCTCAAGGTGACATATGTTTATATGTGTATATTATTCAAGTGATAGACAAGCTTCATGCCAAAGCTTACAAAAGAAGAAAAATTGAGTCTGGTCAAATCATGGGATCTCAAATCCCTTCTGTCATTGATCTTCAAATATCTGAACAAGATGAGTTAGAAGTAATCTTAAACAACAAAGTAGTTGCAATATTGACTACTGAAGAAGATGTTCTTGGTCTTAACTTTAAGACTTTGAAGAATATGAACAGAATGAAGATCAAGTACACGTATCAAGATTAGAAGGATGCTGATGCATACTTCAACAAAAAGATTTTGGAAAGAGTTTAAGAGTTGAAGACATTGAACAGCTGATTACAAGTGTCTAAACCTAAGGGGGAGTATTATTAGGTCTAGATTAATTGTATAGGTTTAGAAGATTTTTCATCACTTGTAATGAACTCTTGTAAATCATTATCTTTTTGTAAGCAAGAGTATATATATATATATGTTAACCCAAATTATTATTTGTGTTGATGATATGTGTAATTGCAGGAAAAACATCATACTTGGTCAATTTTGAAATTTGACCAAGTACAAAAACATCTACGGAAGAACAAGTCAAGGAATCTGCATCCGTAGATCTCCTGCGGAAGCATTGTAACTTCTACGGAAGACCAAGTCTGCTGCTGCTCCTGCGGAAGAAAGCTTGCTCTTGAGGATGAAGTTCAATATGAAGATCAAAGAACCAACTCCTATGGAAGGCTAACTCCTATGGAAGACCAACTCCTACGGAAGACCAACTCCTATGGAAAGCTTTTTCTACGAAAGAACAAAATACTTGCATGAACTCCATTCATCAAGGAAGCCTCATGAAGTCAACAAGTCAAATTCTCTAAAGTGAAGTCATCAAGTCAACATCTGCGGAAGACTGAACTTCTGTCAGAAACGAATATTGCGTGTCACGTCAAGAATTTTATTTGTGTAACTTTCTTACCACAATAAAAAAGTTACTTTTATCCATGTAAAAAGTGAATCCCTCTGCCTATAAATAGAAGGTATAGGTGCACACTTTTAGGGTACCAGACCCTAGCATCATTAGCAACAGAAATCAATATCATCATTACACCAATAATACACAAAGAACACCAAGAACACCTAGAACATCACATAGCAATTATCATATCAACAAAGATCAAAACCGATTGTAATCAATTCAGTATTAATGAAAATCATTTGAAGCAAATTTGTTTATCATATTACTTTAGTTTGTTTTCCATTTCCCTCATCTGTTCTTCATCGATTCACGTTACAATTACAATTTGTTAAACAATTAATTAAACAACGAGTTATGATAATTCCGCGATCATTATTTGTTCAATTAAACTGATAATTTCTGTTTCGATCCTTGGATTCACATTGCATCTGTTAAACACACAATCAGTAATCGGATTAAGTATAATAAGATAACAGTTTTTAGTAGTATTTGATGGAAATGATCGGCCCAAAATACATATTGAATTGATGTGGCTAGTATGTCATGATCCAAGGTCATACCCAATAACGAGCTAGACAAACACCAAAGATATTTGTTTTATGATGTGATCATATAAATAAATATTAACACTTACAATATTTGGAAATTGGGTTTCCAAATAAATTTACACTTGTGTTGTATATAAATTATATGGATAATTTATTTCAAAGAGAGAGGAATATTAATTCATCCACATTAGTTTTACACAGCCGCATTTGATCTGGTTGAACAAATGCGGTGATGTTTACTCATCCGCATTAACTAATGCGGATGAACAAAACCCTGTCCGTATTTGTTTTGGAACAAATGCGGATGAGCATTTCTGGAAATGCTGATGGAAACATACATCCGCATTAACTAATGCGGATGACCATTTGCAAATGTGGATGACCATTTGCAAATGTTGACGAATTACTTCACCCGCATTTACAAATGCGGGAGAACAACTTCATCCGCATTAACTAATGCGGATGTTGTTTTGAGAAATGCGGATGGGTTAAGGGGCTGGGCCCCACCCACTTTTCTCTCTCCTGAACTTTATGTTTCCAAGGACATGCAATATAAGATTACTTGTAGATCTCTCTAAATATATAACGGTAGAACACAAAAGTGTATAAACTCCTTTTCTCTCGATCGGTCTAGAGAAACACAAAAGGGAGTTGTATAAGTGAAAAATCCTAGCAACTGGTGTTCTTGTTGGTGGCTTGTGGGTAGACCAGCTTGAGGCTTCTTGCTTTAGGAGCCGCCATCCTCGTTCACCTCCTGCCAACCTCACTGTTGAAGGTAGTTCTTCGTACCTTCTATGGTTGTTTGTAAGCAAGATTTCATATATCGATCCATATGGGTTTTTGACTGATTTTATATAAAAATGTTTTATATATAAATTAGCTCACTGTAACAAGTTTATATATATATATATATATATATATATTCCGCTGCGTTCTTCTATTTTATAAGGATAAAATAGATCTGTTTAACTTGTGAAAACCCAACAATGACATCAAGAGCCAGTTATATGGATACATGCTTCATTTGGACTGAAAATTCGGTTTCTTGGTGATGATTCACCAAAACGCAGAGAGGCTTCAGCCCTAGTATCCCCTATTTTTCAAGATCTATTTGACATGCATATAGGAATCTTGAAAATTTTATATCATTTGGATGATTTTGTTTTGGAAACAAAACCATGGTTCTCGGCTGTTTATGCTTCAGCTGAGAATCTATGGTTCAAGGGGATGCTTTTGGATTTTGCTTACATATGTGGATATGTATTTTATTTGTTCATAACCAAAGCCGAGACCTATGGATGAATGTAATGTGATTTGTTTTAATTATTCAAATGGTTTGTAATAATTAAACATGTTTATTCTTCCTATTGGGTATGTAATTTATTTATTTTCATATGGTATGTAAAATATATAGGCTAGTTGCACTTTACTAGAAAAATGTATTTTGGATATGTTTTGTAAAAGAAGATGCAATAAGACTATCTTTCTCGGTTTTAACCGAAAGAGAAGATGAAGGCCCAAAGGAGTTTGGTGCTGAAGTCAAAGCCTAAATGGAGACCCAAATGGATTGGAAGAATCACCACACAAGGTGGACACTTGAAGCATTTGGATGCGGGATCAAGTGGGAGTTCACCGACACAAATGTTGTGTCATTTCACCCTTAGGAATGACTTTATTAACTCACTTGTTTTGATCAACAAGTGATGTTGAGCTTAGATGGCTACGGTTATGGACTCATGTGATGCTTGTGTGGTTGTTTTATTATTGTTTTGTGATATATGGATATGCATGTTTAAACAATTTAAAATCAACAACAAGCATAAAATTGGTTCTTATAAAACATTAACATGGGTAATAAAAGTTTATTAAAAGTTAATGTTTCAACAATAAAATTGGTTTTATTGAAAGAACCTTGAAAATTGTTTCACACTGGTACCACACATTTGAATGCATGCAAATGTTAGGTGCAAAATAGTTTTCAAAACTAGAATTAATGAAAACTAAAATCCCTTTTGAAACAAGTTTAACACCATCCTTTTACACAACACTCGAATCACTTGGGAACTATTTGTGGGATAAAGGTCACCTAACCACTCTTAGGGAACTTGTGTGTTTGAGGTGGGGTTAACATATTTGTGGGATAAAGGTCACCTAACCACTTGTATGTGTAAACTCACACGTGTTTGTAAGTAGGACAACTTGAGTTGGAAACCATGTGAATAGGGTCACGAAGCATGGTGTACAATGGTGTTGATGGGATTAAACATGCCAACTAAACATAAAGATGTTTAACCGATCCCATAAAACTAGAAGTTGCAAAGGGTTGCAATTGTCAAGTGTTGACTACCTTGTTAATTTAAATGATGGGATAAAGGTCACCTAACCATTATTTAAATGTAACGTTGGATTCTAGATTTTAATTATTAATTGTCTATGAGACGTGAAAGGGTATTAATAATTAAAGTTTTATTTTCGTAAATACTAAAAATGAACTTTGTTTGTAGAAATGGCCGCCAACAACAACGTTCCCACCCCGACCGTCCATAACCTATCACTAAGAACTATATTAGAAAGGGATCGTCTTAACCATAATAATTTTATGGATTGGTTTCGTAACTTGAGAATCGTTCTCAAGCAAGAAAAGAAATCTTACGTACTAGACGATCCCATTCCCGACGAACCCGATGTTGATGATGTTGAGGCCTATAACGATTGGGTTAAGCACACTGAGGATTCTGTGCAGGTTTCTTGCCTCATGTTGGGAACTATGATTCCCGAGCTCCAAAAGGATTTAGAGCATCATGGGGCATACGACATGATTACCCAGTTGAAGGAAATTTTCCTTCAACAAGCAAGGGTAGAACGCTTCGAAACGGTTCGAGCGCTTCATGCATGTCACATGGAAGAAACTCAATCGGTTTCATCTTATGTACTTAAGATGAAGAGCCACATTGATCGCCTTGAAAGGCTAAATTGTCCCATCTCAAAAGAGTTGGCCACGGATTTGATCCTTAATGGCCTAACTAAAAGGTTTGAGACGTTCATCATGAATTATAACATGAACGGGTGGGACAAGAGCATTGGTGAGCTTCACGCAATGCTCATAACGGCCGAGGCGGGGATGGGTAAAAGGGTTTTACCCGTCCTCACGATCAATGAGGGAGGCAACAGGAAAAGGCAACACCCCGATCCCAAAGCAAATGTTGCTAAAGGAAAGGGATACATCAAAGGAAAGGGTAAGGGAAAGGCAAGAACTGAACCTCCAAAACCAAAGCTTAAGAAGCCTACGGTAACGGAGAACGATCCATGCTTTGAGTATGGTGAGATAGGACATTAGAAGAGGAATTGTCCAACCTATCTCAAAGAGTTGAGAAACAAGAGGGATGCTGGGCAGACCTTAGGTACAACTTTCATGATTCATATTGAATTGAATGTTATTTCTTCAAACACATGGGTATTGGATACCGGATGTGGAACTCATATTTGCAATTTGTTGTAAAAAGAAATAAGCATTTCAAGAAGGGATACACAAGTCTCTACATGGGCAACGGAGCAAAAGTTGATGTTGAAGCCCAAGGAGACTATGTTTTGAATCTTCCAAATGGTTTGGAAGTTGTCTTGAAAAACGTCTTGTATGCTCCTAGTTTGACTAGGAACATAATTTATGTTTCCCTTTTAAAACAATATGGTTATGTATTAAAGTTTGTAAACAATGGTATTTGTATTTTTATGGATGATGTATTTTATTTTGAGGCTATGCCTTATAATGGTATCTATGAATTGGTTCATGATAACTCATCCTTTAATAACTCGTTATACCAAACAAGCACCAAGAAACTTAAAATGGGTTTAAGTGATTTATATCTTTGGCATTGTCGTCTTGGACATATAAACAAAAATCGGATTCAAACACTTCAAAAGAATGGCCTTTTGGAGACAAATGAAAATGGTTCATTGGATAAGTGTGAATCTTGTTTACAAGGAAAGATGACCAAGTTGCCCTTTAGTGGTACTAACGAAAGGGCAAAGGATTTATTAGGAATCATACATTCGGATGTATGTGGTCCTTTTAAGACAATGACAAGGAATGGTGAGAGATACTTCATTACTTTATCGACGATTATAGTCGTTATGGTTATGTGTACTTCTTGACACACAAACATGAAGCTTTTGAAATGTTCAAAATCTTTAAGAATGAAGTAGAAAATCAACTCAATAAAACAATCAAAGTTCTTCATTCAGATAGAGGAGGTGAATACCTGAGTGATGTTTTTCAAGATCATCTTATGAGTTGTGGGATTGTCTCACAACTTACTCCACCCGGAACACCGCAACATAATGGTGTGTCTGAAAGGAGAAACCGAACCTTATTGGATATGGTTCGATCTATGATAGCTAGAAGCTCACTACCTCTATCATTTTGGGGTTTCGCATTGCTCTCCGCGGCTCGTATTTTGAATATGGCCCCAACCAAGAAAGTGGATACGACACCTTTTGAAATATGGCATGGAAGAGTTCCATCACTATCATATTTAAAGGTATGGGGTTGTGAAGCTTATGTGAAGAGGAACACCCAAAACAAGTTAGAAAGTTGATCCATTAAGTGTATATTTGTTGGATATCCCAAAGACAGTATGGGATATTACTTCTTTGATCCAACCGAGCAAAAGGTATTTATTGCTCGAAAGGCTGAGTTCTTGGAAACTAAGTTTCTTATGGAAGAAACGACGTATAGAACAGTGGAAATTGATGAGGATCAAGAACCACAAGCCAATACACGTTTGGTTGAAATTAGCGATCAACAAGAGGTTGTTGATAATGATCAAATGGTTGATCAATACACACAAAATGTTCGCAGATCTGGTAGAATTAGCATTCCACCTGAAAGATATGGATTTTTCATGAATGGATGCTATGTGGTTGACTCGGATGAACCAACTACATACCATGATGCAATGTCCAATTCGGATTGTGACAAATGGCTAGAAGCCATGAACGTTGAGATGCAATCCATGTATGACAACCAAGTATGGGAATTGGTTGAACCACCACTTAACTCCAAACTGGTTGGATGTAAGTGGGTTTTCAAGAAGAAAACCGATATGCATGGAAACTTGGATACTTATAAAGCAAGACTTGTAGCAAAAGGTTTCACTCAAACTCAAGGGGTTGATTATGATGAAACATTCTCGCCTGTGGCAATGCTAAAGTCAATTAGGATATTATTTGCCATAGCTGCATATTATGACTATGAGATTTGGCAAATGGATGTCAAAACCGCTTTCCTTAATGGACATCTCAAAGAGACTGTCTATATGGTTCAGCCTGATGGTTTTGTCGATCCAAAACATCCTAATAAAGTATGCAAGTTAAAGAAATCAATCTACGGATTGAAACAAGCATCGAGAAGTTGGAATCAACGTTTTGATGAAGAGATCAAGAAATTTGGATTCATCAAGAACGCTGATGAAGCTTGTGTGTATAAAAAGGCTAGTGGGAGCATTATCACATTCTTAGTATTGTATGTTGATGACATACTACTATTTGGAAATGATGTTCCAACCATGGAAGGTGTTAAAGCCTGGCTTGGAAGTTGCTTTTCCATAAAAGATCTTGGTGAAGCCGCCTATATTTTGGGAATAAAGATCTATAGGGATAGATCAAGATGGTTGATAGGTTTAAACCAAAGTGCATACATTGATAAAATCTTGAAAAGGTTCAAGATGGAAAACTCTAAGAAAGGTATGGTACCTATTCAAAGAGGGACAATATGAGTACATCTCAATGTCCGAACTCAAAGGATGAGCAAGAAAGAATGAAGGAAATCCCATATGCATCTGCTATAGGATCCATCATGTATGCAATGATATGCACTAGACCGGACGTGTCATGCGCATTAAGCATGACAAGTAGATATCAACAGAATCCAGGTAATAGCCATTGGATGGCTGTTAAAAGTATATTGAAATACCTTAGGAGGACTAAGGATATGTTTCTAATATATGGATCTGGTGAGGAGGAGCTCGTTGTAAAAGGTTACACGGATGCGAGCTTCTAGACTGATCGAGATGATTCTCGATCACAATCGGGGTATGTCTTCATTATGAATGGAGGGGCAGTGTCCTGGAAGAGCTCGAAGCAGGACGTGGTAGCATTGTCTACTACAGAATCCGAATACATCGCCGCTTCATTGGCAGCTCAAGAAGCTGCATGGTTAAAGAAATTTATTGCCGATCTAGGGGTAGTCTTTACCATTCAAGACCCCCTAGAGATCTTTTGTGATAACGAGGGTGCGATTGCTCAAATCAAGGAACCCCGTGCACATCAAAAGACAAGGCACATTGAGCGGAGATTCAACTACATAAGGGATGAAGTTGAAAAGGGAAAGATATGTATTCGCAAAGTTCATACAGATCAAAATATTACGGATCCACTCACGAAGCTCCTTGAAAGGGCAAAGCATGAGAGTCATACTTGTGCCTTAGGACTTCGATATTCTAGTGATTGGGCTTGATCTGTTTTGTATTTTAACTTTGGAACGAATGAATACTAACTCTTGTATAAATTATGACATTTTGAGTTATGTTCCATTTTAGCATGTTTACATCCATGAATATGTTTATTATTCTAAATGTCCGTAGTCGGTTATATTTGTGGGAACAAATATGAATATGAGACTATTATGAACATGGATTGGTAGATATTCATAAGGTATGAATATAGAGCAAAAGATTGCTACCAAGGTTCATAGATATTTGTGGGATACAAATATTGGACTGACCCGCTCTCAAATGTTACTGCATGGAATTTTATAATTGATCATAAGTAAATTTGAGTAAAGGCGAATATCATAGTGTCCTCTGACCTGAGATACATATTGGGTTTTGATATTCACCAAATATTATACCTTGATCTAGTTCTTCACTGTTTTGAAATAATGGACAATACACAAGGCTATGTTCAGGTGTGATACAAGGTGATTGTGAGAAACGTATGTAGTCAAGATGGGATTTGTTATTTATTTGTTGAGAGTATGATGTCTAAGGCCTGAACAAGTTAAATCAATAGGGAATGATCATTCTGTGTCCCTGGATTGAACATGACATCTGAAACAAAAAGATATATGATTGGATTCACCTAAATCAGTTCAAGTAAGGGACTTAAAAGGAATGATGTTATTGAATGGCACTTAGTCATGCATATTAGGGGTAGTAAACCGTTGTTAGGCGGTATTTGCTACTTGCATCAATCCTCTATGTATCTTGTGCAAGTGGGAGATTGATGGAAATGATCTGCCCAAATATTGATTTGATGTGGCTAGTATGTCATGATCCAAGTCGGGTCATACCCAATAACGAGCTAGACAAACACCAAAGATATTTGTTTTATGATGTGATCATATAAATAAATATTAACACTTAGAATATTTGGAAATTGGGTTTCCAAATAAATTTACACTTGTGTTGTATATAAATTATATGGATAATTTATTTCAAAGAGAGAGGAATATTAATTCATCCGCATTAGTTTTACACAGCCGCATTTGATGTGGTTGAAGAAATGCGGATGATGTTTACTCATCCGCATTAACTAATGCGGATGAACAAAACCCTGTCCGTATTTGTTTTGGAACAAATGCGGATGAGCATTTCTGGAAATGCTGATGGAAACATACATTCGCATTAACTAATACGGATGACCATTTGCAAATGCGGACGAATTATTTCACCCGCATTTACAAATGCGGGAGAACAACTTCATCCGCATTAACTAATACGGATGTTGTTCTGAGAAATGCGGATGGGTTAAGGGGCTGGGCCCCACCCACTTTTCTCTCTCCTGAACTTTATGTTTCCAAGGACATGCAATATAAGATTGCTTGCAGATCTCTCTAAATATAACTTAGAACACAAAAGTGTAAAACCCTTTTCTCTCGATCGGTCTAGAGAAACATAAAAGGGAGTTGTATAAGTGAAAATCCTAGCAACCGGTGTTCTTGTTGGTGGCTCGTGGGTAGACCAGCTTGAGGCTTCTTGCTTTAGGAGCTGCCATCCTCGTTCACCTCCTGCCGACCTCATTGTTGAAGGTAGTTCTTCGTACCTTCTATGGTTGTTTGTAAGCATGATTTCATATATCGATCCATATGGGTTTTGACTGATTTTATATAAAAATGTTTTATATATAAATTAGCTCACTGTAACAAGTTTAATATATATATTCCGCTGCGTTCTTCTATTTTATAAGGATAAAATAGATCTGTTTAACTTGTGAAAACCCAACATATTTCACTCAAATGGTTTTGCTAGCAGTTAGCAGTTGCTAAGAACGAAAATGGGTTACAAACATATTAAAAATAGACCTATTTTATACAAATTACTGAAGTTCTTATAAAGTCCTAGATCTTGCATCAACCGAGTTCTCGCACACCTTCAGGTCTCGAATCTCAAGCAATTTTCGCACATCATGTAGCTTCGCATATATAAATTTTCCACATAAAGTTAAACTTGAAATAAAACCTTGCGGGATGCAGCGTGTTTACAACCTTCGTTATTGTTTGCGAAATGACACTAATGTGGTGTAGTATATAAAAGAGGTTGAAGTAATTGAGTAAAAAAAATAATAGTTCAGAAATGTATATTATATAAGTAGGGACAATTGAAACATAGAATGTCAAACGTTTAAAAAGTTTAAGTTTTTATCGGTTTAACTTGAAAGTTCATAAAGTTTAAAAGTCAATGTTAAAATGCTCAAGTACGGTGGCATATGCCACCAGAACATATAATGATGGAAATTTGAATATGAAAAAGGGAATTAAAGAACAAACTAAGTATAATAAGAAAGAACAAGATGATTGTCAAACACTCAACCCTACCTCCTGCAAAAATTAAACTCCTCCAACCATTACACCAAAGTTTTTTTTTTGTTTTTTAACCAAAGTATATACAAAGAAGTGAAAAAGATTAAAGGTGATTGGTAGCTATTAACCGACCCTTTATAATTTAGTGATAATAGATATGATCTTGAGCCACAATTTGTGATGAGTATACACATCCCAATGTGCAAACTTCTCTTTTGACAGGATTGGAGTTGGCATTTGTTGAAAGCTCGATCAAAAGCTTAATTTCAATTGAAATTGTTATGAATATTAACCATCGGAACTTGAACAACCAAGGGTTTTTCGGTCAGAGAGCCGGTTTTGGAATTGAGAAAATATTGTTGGATGTTAATTTTGTTTTTAGTATGTTGAATGATGTTGTGGTATTTATGAAGTTGAATATATACGTGTTATAAAATGTAACCATTGAAAAAATGTAGTCATTGGAATGTTTTTATTAATATTTTTATTTATTATTGTTATTTATGTTGTGTTTTATTTATTTGTTATTATATTATGAGTTCTTAAAATCAATATTAAAATAGCATGGTCTGGTATGAGTGTTCTATCAAAATATGAATGTGTGGTGTGGGGGGTTGTGCTGTGAGTTTCCTCTTCATTTTTAGTTTTCTTAGATTAAATATGTATATATTTTTTTAATATAATAAAAATAAAATAATGTTGTAAACCACCAAGATAAAAAAAATAGGTGGGGTTGCGACCCCGTTTGGAAAACGAATAGGTAGATCCGAGTAAAATGATAATACCTATCATTCCAGGCTGAACCGTATATTTTCCGTGCAAGAAAAAATGAAGTTAACGTGTTAGAATAGATGTGTGGTTGAATTGAAGTATTCGTATCCGTATATTGGTACTAGTAACGTGCCAGCGCGATGCGGCGCGTGCGACACTTTTTATTATGGTACTCGTCTCTGGTTAGTTTTATATTTAAAAAACTGGATTTCTTCTTTTAAGCATATTGTAACAAACATGGAAAAAATTGTATATAATTAAAGATACAATGGTGTAAGTGTAAATAAGTTTAAAGTTCTACTTTTTAATAGTGTTAGAAAGATATAATTACCCTTATTAAATTGATTTTTTAAGTTGTATGTTGTGCTTAAAATTTACAAATCTTTTAATTTTAGTTGGAATTTTTTTTTTATACATTATAATATAGTATAAATAAAATGTAAAAATAGTAAAGATAATACTTTGGTGTTTCAACAAGAAAGGGAAGATTCAAAAGTAAACCCTCTTGTCACAATGTCTCGACAAACCTCAGGTTTACAAAGCTGATCTTCCGTCACTATCTCACCTACACCTACTGACCTACATCGTCAAGAGACGGTGATCATTAGTCATTAGCAATGGCAGGCCTGAAACCGTCGCAAACTGCCGGCAACAACCACCACTCCTTCGCCTCGAAGCTAATCCTCCTCCTCACCATCCTCCCAATCACCCTCGCAGCCTTCGCCTTCGTCCTCCAATGGCGCGGCGGTGGCGTCGTCGACGTCGACGATCCCATCTCCCACTGGTCGCCCCAACACAACTTCCCCGGCATGGACTCCTCCCCCCTCGCCACCGCCACCGTCTTCGACCACCGCTCCTCCTCCGCCTCAGACTGCCTCTCCCTTGCCCACTCCTCTTCCCCTTCCTTCCCTTACTACCGCGATTGGAAGTTCCGCTATGAATCCGATCTCAAACCTAAGGTATTGTTGCTTTGATTGCAAGTGAAGTGATTGGATTTAGACTTAGTGGATCTGGCATTGTGGTTAGGAATGTAACAGTGGTGATGTTGATTTGGTGATTTTGTTCGTGTGGAGTTTGAGTTTGAGTTTGAGGTGAGCTAGGTTTTTACATGTTTGAATCTGCAAGTGGAAGGCGATTTAGTTCGGGATGAGATCTATGATTGTTGCCGTTTATATATACGATTTAGGTTAATGGAGAAGTCGATTTTGCTTGTGCGGTTGTGCAGAAAATGAATTCAGTTATTCTGTATATATTACAAAAATTACTTATATGAAATTACTTGTTTTCATTGAAATATTTGACGAGACTGCTAACTGCGATTTCACTCTCTGCCATCGGGGTTCTTGTTTCTACGCTTTTACCTGTAATTAGGATTAGTTGATTGAATGTTGTAATTTCATCAAATTGAAAGTGAAGGCTTGTAAGTATGTTTAGATGGATTGTTTACTTTTAAACCGTTGTATGATCGAACATACTCATATAATAGTTCTGGTGCTGGGTTAAGTACTTTTCATTGTGCATATGGAAAGCAGCTTAGGAGTGACAGGATACAATGTTGTGATACCTGGACTAATTAACATCCCTCTATTGTGTTTTATCTGTTTCTGTTTCATTCCAGTTTTGGAGTGTTATGATTCTGCACACTTAACAGTTGCATATTTGATTTTTTTCATATTACTCTGAGTTTTTCTGACAGCTTTTCTGTGTGGTCAGATATGTATTACAACTAGTACATCTGCTGGGTTGGATCAGATCCTGCCATGGATGTTCTATCATAAAGTAATTGGGGTTGGAACCTTCTTTCTGTTTGTTGAAGGAAAAGCTGCCTCTCCAAGTGTTGCAAAAGTTCTTGAATCTATTCCTGTAAGTATCGATTTTCAGCTTTCTTTTGTACAAAAATCTTCTGTTGGATTGATCATTCTGTACTGTATATTTACAACTTACTTTTGTTGTATGATGTTACCTTCGGTGAAATTTGTGACAAAGTTTGCTTTTGATTGTAGGGGGTCAGGGTCATATACAGAACAAAAGAATTAGAAGAGCAACAAGCTAACAGGTTGCTATTTTCTGCATGTAATTGTTTCATTTGCTCTAGTTTTTTTATTCATGAAACCCTCAAGCTGTAAATGGATCGAGAACGGACTCAGTTTTTATAAATTTGAACATATTTAAGCTATTGATGTTTTTAATTGTTTGTATGACATGTAAATTTTCTGTGTTTCTTTGGCATCAAAAGTCGGATCTGGAATGAGACGTGGCTATCAAGTTTCTTTTATAAACCATGTAATTACGAGCTTTTTGTAAAGCAATCACTCAATATGGAGATGGCCATCATCATGGCAAGGGTATGCGTATTTTTTTGTATAACAAATAGAACAATCTTTTTATGCTACTATTGATACTTAATGACTTTTTTGCTTGTGAAATTGCTAGAATTCAGGCATGGACTGGATTCTTCATCTTGACACTGATGAATTAATACACCCGGCTGGTGCTGGGGAATATTCTTTAAGGCAGTTACTTCGTGATATTCCTAGCGATGTGGATATGGTGGTCTTTCCAAACTATGTATGTTATGCTACCTGTCTAGTGAATTTACTGGATGCTACCGCTATAAAATTTTGATTATGTAGGATATCTGCACTAATTATTAGTGTTCTTGCAATGCTCACCTTTGTTTGCTAAAATTAACAAGCGAATGGTATTGCAACGTGTTATATGGGGTTAAGTCAATCTGGCACACATAAGTTCAATAATTAACACCCTAATTCAATGATCAAACACATAAATTTAATAATCAACACCCTAATCCTATGATCAAATCAAACGTAATACTCGAAATTTCTCAGTTCTAATTTATAGAGCTGTTTCATCATGGGAATAGATTGTTACCTATTTAGTTGTGGGAATGCTGTCATCAACTATATCAGTTCTGGAATTACTATGGACGTGCTATTCACTTCTAAACTAATAGCTGACATTCGCTTTTGTCTTTCCTTACAGGAGAGCAGTGTAGAGCGTGATGACATCAAGGATCCTTTTATAGAGGTATTTTACTTGTGTAAACAAGATATTCCTCAAGCATTTATTGTTATCTCCTCTGTTCTACCATTATCACCTTTGTGTACTTTCTTATTTACCACATATGCTTGAATTTGAATGAATCAATGAGTGAAGTATTATTTTGTCTTTATTTAATTAGGTATCAATGTTTAAAAGGAACTATGATCATCTTCCAAAGGACACCTACTTTGGCATGTACAAAGAATCTACTCGTGGGAATCCAAATTACTTTTTGACATATGGGAATGGAAAATCAGTTGCTCGGGTTCAGGATCATTTAAGGCCTAACGGTGCTCATAGATGGCACAACTACATGAAAACTCCAAAGTAATTTTCCTTCCCTTGTACTTTATAACCTTTAGAGTATAAGCCAGTAGTAATGGAGATTATGGAGTGTTTGGATATGTGGTTTAAACATAATTATGTGATATTAAATAATCAATACAGGGGAATCAGGTGTAATAAAGCTTATGCAGTAGATGAGAGTGTTTTGTATAATACGTTCTGCTCTTTGAAGTTGAGAAAATAAGATAAACAAATGTTGTGTGTTTGGTAAATATAGTTGTTTTAGGAGCTTATAGATGAAAATTACTTATAAGGACATGTTTATGTGATGATTTTACACAGGGAGATAAAACTGGAAGAAGCTGCTGTTCTACACTATACATATGCTAAGTTCTCTGACTTGACATCAAGACGAGATAGATGTGGCTGCAAGCCTACTAAGGATGATGTCAAAAGATGCTTTATGTTGGAATTTGATCGAGCTGTGAGTTTGTTAAATTATTTTTTTGATTTGTATGTAACCAACAGAGTTCATTAAATTTAATCTTGTAATTTGATTGATTCAGGCGTTCATAGTTGCTTCAACCGCAACAGAAGAAGAAAAGCTGAACTGGTAAACTATAAACCTTTTTAATTGCTTAAATATATAGTTCCGTTGTCTTTAATTGTATGTATATCACTGTAGAGATCACAGAGAGACCGTATAACTTCTGATCTTGATTATGCTTCTCTTATCACCAGGTATCGTGAACACGTAGTTTGGACTGACAAAACCATAAACTTGAAACTGTTAAGGAAAGGGATTTTAACTCGTATATACGCTCCATCGGTAAGAATTAGACTTTTAAGGTTTCTTTAAAATATTGATGTGTTAATTATGAAATGTTTGACTAGAGCACTTTATGAGGTGCATTCATTAAAATACGCTTTGGGCAAAAATCGACTTGTTTATTCCGATTGATCCATTCCATTTTAGTTAAAAAAAATTTTTTCGACCCGTTTGAGATGGAACGTAACCCATGGTGCTCAAATTGTGCAAAAGGTGCCTTTATGGATTATTATGAAATTTGGAACATTAATCTTCTTGATCAGTTGCCATGTTAATATTATACTGTCCAACGTTATTCTTGACGCAAATGATTGTATCTGGCTAAATTATTAACATAAGATTTTATTCGCCTAATTCATGAATAATTAAATATAATTTGCCTAATTTATGAATACTTGAAGAGTATTTGACGTCTCAGCACCAATCCTTTTTACATTTATAGGATTTTTCATCCTTTTATTGTGTTCACCAATAAATTGTACCTATTTCTATCAATATTTATACAGGTTATCATCGAGGGTTTGAAGGAATCAGGTGTGTTTAGCTCTGTGATTGCTAAAGCCCCTACAACTCTATCACGGGACAAATTCTTAGCTTCCATCGAGAGTAGCAACTCTTCGAGGACTAGTGGGTCCAGATCACAGCCCCCAAGAAAGATAAGAAGAAACACAGAAAATCAATCCCACGCAACTGTTAGGAAGGCTTTGGAAGCTACAGAATTTCACCAGGTAGCAGTGCCACCATTGTCTCCCCCTGGCCCCATCATGGAAAACAACCTCGAGACCAGATAATTCAACATGCATAGAGTTGACTTTTACTTGATTTAAGTTGACTTTCGCTTGATTTTGAAGGCTGTTCCCGATCATATTGGCCAAGCGTGCAGGCAAGTTGTGGGTGTGGGTGGGGTTTAGAAACATACTTGTTACTCCATTTGAGTTTTGGTATTATGTGATGTGTATAGATGTATTTAGTGTGTGAAGTAGCATAACTTTGATCAATACATATTCATCTAATCTTCTTGCTTGCTTCACTCTGGTGCAAATTCTTTGATGCCTATCGGGGCTTGAACAAGCGTGATAAGTATGTAGGGATGGTTAGCTCATGAGCCCATAGGCTGAATCCATGCTCGAGTCGGATTGGATTTGGTTCAAATAGGTTTGGTCTGCTGTTTGTTTGCTTTCTGTTTTGTTTTTATGGATCTGGAAACAAACATAAAACAGTTTTCGTTGACATCTGTGTTTGGAAACCGGATGCAGTTTCAAAGAGTTTAGACTTAATATAACAGTTGTAAATCTAACCATGATTTTATAATTGGGAAGAACACATGCGTTGACTATTTACAAGCTCTAAGTATTGAGTACTTGGCTTCGTCGAGGTAGCCATTTCGACTCAACTTATACTTTTAAACCAACGATCTCTTTAGAATGAGTATGGTTTTCACAGTTAGACCACCCTGAACATATATTTTTATAGGTTTGCATTTTAAACAGAGAAAATTCCGCTATTATCCTACTATACCTTTACAGACATATGTATAAATTATAAACGTTGATAAACAGTATTTGGTTGTGATTGGTTGGCATGTCACGTGGCGTGGTAAACAAAGATTAGACTGTAATTTTTTAACCTTTTTAGTGATTTCAGCAAAGTATCATGTGTTTAAAAATTTGGTCAGAGGATAAAACCATACGGGGCAATTGCCTCAACTATAAGTGTTCATTCATTCTCAACTCACTTGGGTTTGATCACCGAGAGATGTTTTTTACTGCAAATATATGTTTATATTTTTTATTACCTTACATCAGTGTTAACTTTTTTATACTTACGAAGTAACACATACATTCTCGTCCATCAATCTCTTGCGTAAATGCAATGTTTGAGTATAAAGTTAATTAATGTGCTAAGAATAATATTTTCAAGGTTAACGCTAGAGCAGATAAGAACAACCGTTGGTAATAAATGTGAGATGGACAAGGTAAATAAGTTGAGGAGGTGGTATGAGTTTGGTTCGATTTACCATACATGGATGTTCCAAAGCACCATTTCTAATAATTTAAAAACAAATTCAAAATAAAATAATAATACATGATAAGAACTTGTGTAAACTATCCGGTTTACCCTTGTATTGCATCGGTGTTTTCTTACATCTATATTACAAACCCAATGCGACATGCAACAAAATAAAGTTGGCACATACTTATTAAAAATTGTTAGTATCTGCTAAAAAATGTTTCAAAAAACATATTAAAGATGTATTTGTCGAACCTGCATAGCGCACGACTTGATATAAACTTTGTATCAAAACAGAAAAAGTAAAAAGTATGCCATGCAATATATTAAAAATATATAATCTTTGACGGATATGTAGACAAGTTTGAATAACAATTATATCGAAACGCAAAATATAATAATATTAATATGCACGTTGCAATATAATTTAGAACTTTTAAGACAAACGAATGTCTTGAAAACTAATTATACTATTAAAACATTACATAATAGTAGAATAAATTATAAATAAACTATCAAGCTAGAATGGGTGGGGGGGGGGGGGGGGGGTGGGGTTTTGTCTCTTGAACTTCAACTAGGGACGTATTATATATGTATAAATTATAAACTTTGATAAACACTATTTGGCTGCGATTCGTAGTCATGTCAAGTGGGAAACAAAGATTGGACCACAAGTTTTTAAACCTTTTTTTGTGATTCCGGAAAGTATCATGTGTTTAAAATTTCGTCACGCGTTAAAACCAAAAGGGTGTTTGCTTCAGCCGTAAGTGCATGATTCATTATCAACTTACCTGGGTTTGATTAGTGGATGATCGACATTCTTTGCTACAATATATGTTTATATTTTATTGCATAATTTGCACCAGTGTTAATTTTTTTATACTTGCGAATTTATACATATATATTTCTGTGTATCAAGCTCTTGTGTAAATACAATCTTCATGATTTAATAAAAGATATGAGACTAAAGGTGGGTTTTAGTAAACAAAAGCCTAAATGCTCGGTTATAAAAAGAAGGGAGTCACCCAATTTTTTTAGACTTGCGAATTTACACATATACATTCTTGTGTATCAGCTCATGTGTAAATACAATCTTTATGATTTAAATAAAAGATAAGGAACTAAAGGTGGGTTTTAGTAAACAAAAGCCTAATGCTCGGTTATAAAAAGAAGGGAGTCCCCCTTCCTCTTTTCTTGCCTTCCAAGTCCTTTCCTAAAGAAGCTAAAGAGAGAAAGTTTTCGTTTAGAGAGAGAAAGTCGAAGATCAAACTGAAAGATATGAATTTCTCATGCTTTTTCATATGTCTAAGCTAGATCTAGGTTTAAATGATGTTTATTGTCACACCCCGGGTGTGGGTCACCCCTGGTCGTGTAAACCGATCGAGGCCTTTCATTATTTTATTCTAAAAATCATTTTCGAAGATATTTTTGGTAGCAAAAATTTATTTAATAAAAATATCGTAATAATATTCAGAAATCAAGTCGAATCTCCAAAATGAATCATATATTGATTCATAAGGATGTTTTACAAAATCTTGTCTATATTTACAAGCCGTAAGATTGTCATCCAGGAGATGCGTCTATCTTAACTCTAATCTAGTGATTTTTAACATTTGAGACTAGATACACCTACCCAGTTGATATTGTAGCATGATCTAATATCATTCCTGTTTTAATCATTCTTTACCTGTAAAAGATTTATAAAATTTAGAAACTCATTATCGATGATAATGTTGGTGAATAGAATTTATCAGACCCAAATCATTTTCATAGGCAACCATGATAATATTAATTTAAGATTAAACATGTTAGGTTCATAGGATGAAATACACATCAAGATCTTTCATTGTGCACCAATAATAGTTTGTTATCAGGTCACCCTAGGAAGTCATAATCTTTTAGGCACCAAGCCATTACTGTCCATGCTTATGCATAATACCCCTTTCAAGGTCCTACCCGCCACATGTGCATCATTCTGATCAGACCACATGTATAATCTTAGTCTGATGCTTGTCTTGTATTTCACCAATATGTGTTAATAAATTAACTATTACTCATGTTGTTTCCAAGTGTAGATGTGAATTTCAAGGATTCATGAATTTTATTTTCAAAGACAAACGTATTCACCTTAAAGTCAAGTCGAGCCTCGTCTATGTTCTTGGGTTAGTTCCACATGGCCTAAGCAACACTTCAATTATTCACTAAGCTAAAAACATCTTCTAGAAACTTCAGATAACTTTAAATCTTCGAGAATCAAGCGTTAGTTCATGAAACGATTCGACAAGGAGTCTGGCACACAAGCCGAGGCTAAGTGTGTATTATTTGAGATGTGAAGTGTGTGAAAAGTGAGCTAAAACTCACCTATCTATAGTTGAGGTTGGTCAGCCAATGCGGCTCACATCCATGATGTGGCCCACTTTGCATGTATCCTCGCATGCGTGACAAATTGTTTGTAACATGCCCTTCACACCTTAGGTTTCAATAGTTCAAGGATTGATCCTTTCCTTTCACTTAAAATTTCGTAAAGTGTTAGAACCAAAAGAGGTGTTTGCTTTAGCCATAAGCACATGATTCATTCGCAACTCACTTGGGTTAATTACTAGGGGATATTCTTTGCTGCAAATATATGTTTATATATTTTGTATAATTTACAACAGTGTTAATTTTTTTATACTCGTGAATGTATACATATAATTCTTGTGTATCAAGCTCTTGTGTAAATACAATCTTCATGATTTAAATAAAAGATAAGGGAATTAAGATGGGTTTTAGTAAACAAAACCTTAAACACTCAGATTATAAAAAGACGGGAGCCGCCCTTTCCTCTTTTCTTGACTTCCATGTCTTTCCCTAAAGAAGCTAAGGAGAGAAAGCTGCAGTTTAAAGTGAGAAAGCCAAAGATCAAGCTTAAAGGTATGAATTTCTCATGCTTTTTCATATGCCTAAGTTAGATCTCGGTTTGAATGATGTTTATTGTCACACCCCGGGTTTGGGTCACCCCTAGCTGTGTGAACCGATCGAGACCGTTTCATTATTTTATTATAAAAATTATTTTTTAAGACATTTTTGGCAGCAAAAATTTATTTAATAAAAATATCGTAATAATATTAAGAAATCAAGTCAAATCTCAAAACTGAATCATTTATTGATTCATAAGATTATTTTACAAAATCTTGACTATATTTACAAGCCGTAAGATTTTCATCCAAGAGATGCGTCCATCTTAACTCTAATTTAGAGATTTTTAACATTTGAGACTAGATACACCTACATAGTTGATATTGTAGCTTGATCTAGTGTTATTCTTGTTTTAATCATTCTTTTCCTATAAAAGATTTAGAAACTCAATATCAGTGATAATGTTAGTGACAACATTTATCAGACCCAAACCATTTTCATAATCAAGCATGATAATATTAATTTAAGATTAAACATGCTAGGTTCATAGGATGAAATACACATCAAGTTCTTTCGTTGTACACTAGTAATAGTTTGTTATTAGGTCTCTTTGGGAGCGCTAAATCCTAGGGAGTCATAATCTTTTAGGCACCAAATCATTACCAACCATGCTAAAGCATATTACCCCTTTCAAGGTCCTACTCGCCATATGTACCATTCTGATCAGACCACATGTATAATCTTATTCTGATGCTTGTCTTGTATTTCACCAACATACGTTAATAAATTCACTATTAATCATGTTGTTTTCAAGTGTAGATGTGAATTTCAAGGATTCATCAGTTTTGTTTTCAAAGACAAACGTATTCACCTTAAAGTCAAGTAGAGCCTCGTCTATGTTCTTAGGTTAGTTCTAGATGGCTTAGGAAACACTTCAACTATTCACTATGCTAAAAACATCTTCTAGAAACTTTAGATAGCTTCAAATATTTGAGAATCGAGCGTTAGGTCATGAAATGATTCGACAAGGAATCTGGCATGCAAGCCGAGGCTAAATGTGTATTATTTGAGGTGTAGAGTGTGTGAAAAGTGAGCTAAAACTCACCTATCTATAGTTGAGGTCGGTCAGCCAATACGGCGTGCATCCATTTGGTAATGTGGCCCACATCACATGTCTCTTCTACATGCGTGACACATTATTTGAAACATACCCTTCACACCTTAGGTTTTAATAGTTCAAGGATCGATCCTTTCTTGTCACATAAAATTTCATCAAGCGTTAAAACCAAAAGAGGCATAAGCGCGTGATTCATTCTCAACTTACCTTGGTTTAATTACTGGGTGATATTTTTTGTTGCAAATATATGTTTATATTTTTTGCATTATTTACACCAGTGTTAATTTTTTTATATTTGTGAATTTATACATATACATTCTTGTGTATTCGCTCTTGTGTAAATACAATGATCATGATTTCCAAGTCTTTCACTAATGAAGCTAAAGAGAGAAAGCTGCAGTATGAGAGACAATGTTAAAGATCAACCTTAAAGGTATGAATTTCTCATGCTTTTTCATAAGTCTAAGCTAGATCCAGATTTGAATGATGTTTATTGTCACACCCCGAGTTTGGGTCACCCCTGGCCATGTAAACCGATCGAGGCCATTTCATTATTTATTCAAAAAATCATTTTCGTAGATATTTTTGGCAGCAAAAATTTATTTAATAAAAATATCGTAATAACATTCAGAAATCAAGTCAAATCTCAAAACTGAATCATTTATTGATTCATAAGGTTGTTTTACAAAATCTTATCTATATATACAACGTGCAAGATTTCCATCCAGGAGATGCGTCCATCTTAACTCTAATCTAGTGATTTTTAACATTTGAGACTAAATACACCTACACAGTTGATATTATAGCATATCTAGTGTCATTCTTTACCTGTAAAAAATTTAGAAACTCATTATCAACGATATTGTTGGTGATTAGCATTTATCAGAGCCAAATCATTTTCATAATCAAGCATGAAATACACATGAAGATATTTTATTGTACACTAGTAATAGTTTGTTATCGGGTCACCTTGGGAGTGCTAAATCCTAGGGAGTTGTACTCTTTTAGGCTTCAAACCATTAACACCCATGTTAAAGCATAGTACCCCTTTCAAGGTCCTACCCACCACATGTGCAACATTCTGATAAGACCACACGTATAATATTAGTCTAATGGTTGTCTTGTATTTCACCAACATACGTTTATAAATTAACTATTACTCAATTGTTTTCAAGTGTAGATGTGAATTTTAAGGATTCACGAGTTTTGTTTTCAAAGACAAACGTATTCATCGTAAAGTCAAGTCGAGCTTCGTCTATGTTCTTAGGTTAGTTCCAGATGGCTTAAGAAATACTTCACATATTCACTAAGCTAGAAACATCTACTAGAAATTTCAAATAACTTCAAATCATTGAGAATCGAGCGTTAGGTGATGAAACGATTCGACAAGGAGTTTGGCACGCAAGCCGAGGCTAAGTGTGTGTTATTTGAGGTGTGGAGTGTGTGAAAAGTGAGCTGAAACTCACCTATCTATAGTTGAGGTTAGTCAGTCGATGCGGCCCACATCCATTTGGTGATATGGCCCACATCGCATGTCTCCTCCGCATGTGACATATTGTACGTAACATGCCATTCACACCTTAGGTTTTAATAATTCAAGGATCGATCCTTTTCTATCACTTTAAATTTCGTCAAGCGTTAAAACCAAAAGAGGTGTTTGCTTCAGCCGTAAGCACGTGATTCATTCTCAACTCACCTGGGTTTAATTACTGGGGATATTCTTTGCTGCAAATATATGTTTATATATTTTTTTATAATTTACACCAGTGTTAATTTTTATACTCGCGACTTTATACATATACATTCTTGTGTATCAAGCTCTTATGTAAATACATTCTTCATGATTTAAATAAAAGATAAGGGACTAAAGGTGGATTTTAGTAAACAAAATCCTAAATGCTCGGATATAAAAAGAAGGGAGTCGCCCCTTCCTCTTTTCTTGCTTTCCAAGTCTTTCCCTAAAGAAGCTAAAGAGAGAAAGCCGTCATCTAGAGAGAGAAAGTCAAAAATCAAGCTGAAAGGTATGAATTTCTCATGTTTTTTCATATGTCTAAGCCAGATCTAGGTTTAAATGATGTTTATTGTCACACCCGGGGATTGGGTCACCCCTGGTCGTGTGAACAGATCGAGACCGTTTTAGTATTTTATTCTAAAAATCATTTTTAAAGATATTTTTGGCAGCAAAAAATTATATATTAAAAATATCGTAATAATAGTCAGAAATCAAGTCAAATCTTAAAACTGAATCTTTTATTGATTCATAAGGTTGTTTTACAAAATTCTTGTCTATATTTACAAGACGTAGGATTTCCATCAAGGAGATGCGTCCATCTTAACTCTAATCTAGTGATTTTTAACATTTGAGACTAGATACACCTACACAGTTAAAATTGTTACATGATCTAGTATTATTCCTGATTATAATCATTCTTTACCTATAAAAGATTTAGAAACTCAATATCAGTGATGATGCTATTGAGTAGCATTATCAAACTAGGAAATGACTTTGCCCTGGGTTATCTTGATTATTTTTTGGGTCTTGAAGTTGTTCGACATGATCAAAATATCCTTCTTTCTCCAAATATATATATATATATATATATATATATATATATATATATATATATATATATATATATATATATATATATACCTTGATGTTCTTCAACATGCTGGACTGATAAGTAACTTCTCATGAGCACCTCACAAGTCCTCCATTATAAGGATAATGCTCTATTTTTGGACCTTTTCAAATATCGGTAGACTATTGGCGCCCTTCAATATGTCCCACTGTCTTGATATCGTCTTTGATGTCAAAAAAGTGTGCTATTATATGCATGCTTCATGTCACGGAACTACAGTCGAACATATTCTTAGGTATTTACAGACCATTATTCGTCAAGTATTGCTTATACAATATAAATTTAGGTCCAAGATTCATACTTTTATTACTGCTTATCAATAAGGACCATTATCTCTTCATGCCTTCTTCGATGCTGATTAGATTATCACTCTACGAAGGGATTTGCTATCTACTTGGGCTCCTATTTGACCTCATGGAAGCACGAAAACAAAAAGTAGTTTCTTGATCATCTACTGAATCAGAATACAAAGCTTTGGTTGATATTGTTACTGTGTTGACATGGTTAGGAAATATTTTTTGTAAACTTAAGATAGCCACATAGTCTACTCCCACTCTCTAGTGTGATAATTTGGGTGCTACCTACCTAGTATCTAATTCAGTCTTTCACGCTCGAACAAAGCACATTTGAAATTGATTTCACCTTGTTCGCAAAAAGTATCATAAGGGAAACTCCTTTTAAACTTTATTTTGACAGATGATCATGTTGTAGATATCTTCACAAAGCCTTTGGCAACTCATTTCTTACATTCTAATCTATAGGTTATTCGCCGCCCTTAGGTTGCGGAGGAATACTAGTTTATATTGTAATTTGTTAATAGTTGAGGGTTTTTTTATGTAAATATGAAAGTGTTTATTAAATACAAATATAATACCCTAATTCAAGATAGAATCATAATCCCTCATAATCAAAAACATCTGTTTTGTCCTAACGATCTCATGCTCCATAGAAATTTAGTCTATGACTTCCTTTTGTTCTAACAATCACATACTTCATAGAAATTTAGTCTATGAGAAAGTTATAGATCATCATGATTGAAGAGATATGGATTCAACTGAGCTAATAATCACCATTATTAATTACTACATCATCTTATGGGTAACTTTTTTCTCCCTAATAAATCATACTCATTGCTCCTATGATTTTATCAAAATTCCACTCATTCCTCTTGGAATAGACTCTAATATACTATAAAAGTTTGATAAGTAATATTTACCATGATGCATGTATCCTAAAACCTGATGTTATACTCTACTAACTTTCAATACTTCACCTCAAGTTTGGCACATACATGGTCCTTAAACAATGAGTGAGGCTAATAAACATAAACCACTACCTTTACTTGCTCGTTGTTCCTCTTAACATAAGTACAAACACTTTAAGACCACATTAATACCAGACACTTGCAATCATACTAGCTAGGTGAGTTTAAACACAATGTACTAATATATTCTTGATATCATCATGTTTTGTTCTGACTCATTTATGTTCAATAGCACATTAACACATAATTATTCTCTATACACTAAAAAATGCTCATCAAGTACAACACATGTATAATGAGAAACTAACGAGACATTCCCATATCTTTCACTACCAGCCCTGGCCTCAGGTCAAACACTATACCCAACTTATGAGCATATAGGTTTATGTCTAGGTAATCTTATCAGAATACTTCAACCTTTTAAGCTAATGCTCTAATACTAGTTTGTAAAGTTCTTATTTTATTTCATCCTTAGTTATATACAATATATAAATTCATTGAAAATAGGTCCTATCTTTTATTTTTTATTATTTTATTTACCATATGCAATAGTATATGTTAAAATTTAACGTGATTAATATGTAAAGATAGTATTTGTAAGGATTACACTTAGAGGCTGATGTAACCAAAGAGCTCTTAGCATGCACATGTGAAGTACAAGGAAGTTACTTTGGAATATTTGATATAACTCAAGGAAGTTTCCAGCTGACCTTCAAAGTATGGCCGGCTGTAGGATGTAGTATAAAGTGTCTCAAGTACTTATCATTTCGTATTAAGCTTTGTAACACATTGTAAGAACTTGAGAGCAAGATACATCATTCTTTCAAAACCATATATCTTGTTCTTGTTCTGTTCTTTAGTTGTGTTCTTTGTTTCATCTTAAGCCAGTTCCATATTTGATCTGCTAACTGTTCTATCTCTCCTAACATTGTGAAACTATAGTATTGACCCCCTTCACCGGTCCTACAATTGGTATCAGAGCATTTCAGGCTCTTGATTGTAAGATCTCACCATCTTAGATCTCTTCAGTTTTACAAAACACTTACAAGTTCAAATGGCAGCTCTCTCAAAGGCTGATATGGAAACCTGTACCATGATAATGTCTCCACTGATCATTCGTGATGACTTTGATACTTGGTGCCAATATATGGAAGGGTTCATCAAGTCTCAAGACAGCAGGATGTGGAAATCTGTTATTGAAGGACCTCACATCCCAAGCACCTCTTCAGCCACTGCTGGAGGTGGGATGATTCCAAAGGAAATTGCTGACTATTCTGAGGAAGTTTGAAAGAAAATTGATGTAGATCAGAAAGCCATGACTGTTCTCCAAACTGCTCTTCCAAACTGCTCTTCCAAACTTTATATACAAAGGCTTCAAGAAGTGTAAAACTGCTAAGCAGCTCTGGGATCCACTTAAGCTCATGTATGTGGGGTCTAAGGAAGCCAAGGAAAACAAGAAAGACCTCATAAAGCAGCAGTTTGAGAACTTCACCTACAAGACAGGTGAAACCATGACTCAATAATACTTCAGGTATGTTGAAATTATGGATACTCTCATAGATGTTGGAGTAAAGCTTGAGAATATGGACATTATGAGGATGTTCATGTTCTCTCTTCTCAGACAATGGACACACTACTGTGTGGCCATTAAGAGAACTGAAAACCTCTCTACCCTTACTCTCATAGAGTTGTATGGTATCCTTAGTGGTTATCAGATGGAGATGAACATGCAAAATCAATCAAGCAGCTTTTCCAGCAATCAATAGAGTTCAGCCCTTCATGTGATTGAAATGGATAGTAGAGAACCATAACATCATCTTATCTGCTACCCTGATAACTCATAAAAGGGTCCTTTCATCACCTTCCTTGAGATACTAAGGGAGAGCTACATCCAAGTAAGCCCATTCCAAGAGACAAGCTCTGCTTAAGCCTTTATGTCTATTGATGAAAGTTGTGGAAACTTTCTCTTCACTCTTGAAGACTTGAATTGTATCCATCTAGATGAACTGGAGTACATAGAGATAGTCCAACAGATGGCTCTTCTCACTCATACAGCCAAGAAGTTCTACAAGAGAAGTGGAAGGAAGTTCCCAAGCAATGTGGCCAGTGGAAAGTTTGGCCTGGATAAAAGTAAATTGAAGTGTTACAACTGTAACCAAATGGAAAACTTTGCTAGGAAGTGCAAGGCATTAAGGACAAATGGTGGCTAAGCACAATCCAGACCAAACTACACTTATGCAGCTCACAGATCTGAGAAGCCAAGCCAACCAAAACAACAAGCTACTGCTGTTGTTAAAGAAGGAGGCTTTGACTGGAGCTTTCAGGTAGAAGATATTTCTCCCAACCAAGCACTGATGGCTGACAATAAAGAAGCCAAGGTATTAGAATATCTTTGTACTCCTGAATGCATTGCTAAAGTAAATATGTATAGGTCATATAACCTGGAAGTGAGATATGACCTTGAGTCCTTGAACATTTTAAAAGCTGATTTCAAAAGATCTGAAAATGATTATAAACTTGAGATAGAAGAATTAGAGAAAACAATGTCAACTCTTAAGCATGAGCACACAAATTACAAGACTCAAATCAACGATCTCATTACCAAGTTAACTGAATGCTAGGCTGATCTTGTGATCAGTAAAGCCAAGGCAGAAAAGTGTGTTCTTGAAGAGGAAACCTTCAAGAACATCATATCTTCATCCATGCATGCAAAGATTTCTTATCAAAACAGGTAGGGATTGGGTTCAAGTAAGATAGCTCTTTTACACACATTACTATCTGTAAGACCTCCAAGGTGTGGAACTTGTGAAGATGAAGTGCCCCTCATAGACCCCATCCAAAAAAAAGATAAAGATAAAGAGGAGATAGTGAAGGATGGATCTGAGGTGAGTGAAGAAGATCATCTTAAGAAGGGTCACTATTCTCCTAGGGAGAAGAAAGAACCAATGATGACCAAGTCTGCTAGGAAGAACTTGATCAGGGTAGCCAAAAGAAAATCAAAGAAAGGCCAAGAGATCAAGACCACCTTCAACTCCAAGCAAAAACAAGTTTTTATCTCTGCTGGATTTGAAGTGGTGAAAATTGAAGACTCAACCATGGAATCTAGTACCAAGAGTCCTAGTTAATGTTCAAATCATCTTGGTCAAGAGAAGAAGACTAATCAAATGTGCACCATTGCTGCATAGCCTGAACCATCTAGTTCCAAAAGCAAGCCTCTCCTTAAGAAGTCTACTGCATCATCTGTGAAGATGAAGAAGGAAGTGGAAAGAGATCAAGCTCAGCCTCCTACTCAGAAGAAGACTCTTAAAAGTATGCCAACTGAATATATCATTTGTGGTAGTACTTCTCACTTTGCTAACAATTGCATCTACAATCCTAAAAGTACTATCCATATGACCAAAAAGAAAACTTCTAAGAAGAAGAAGAAGATAGCTTCGGAAGGAAAATCTCTTCCTTTTGGAAGCTCCAAAGTGAAGAAGAAGATAAGTGAAAACTTACCTTCGGAAGAAAATTTGGTCTTGGAAGAAAGGAATGCTTCCGAAGTACTGAAGTTTGCTGTAGTGGATGCAAAAGCTTCCGAAGGTCCAGTCTTCAAAACTTCTGTAGTAATCAAAACATTTGAAGTATTAAAGGCCAATTCTAGTCTTCCAAAGATGCTGTGGAAGATGAAGGAAGGCCATGTGACTGAAAGTTCTTCATTAACAACATCAAATGATCCATAGAGCTTGCATATCAGATCAATTACTATTGAATTATCTTCAGTTCACTTTGGCAAGCCCAAGACCAACAAGACTTGGGTTTCTAAATGTAACTAACCATCTCTTACTGTGCAGGAATGTAAGGCCCCAATCACGGGACGCTCACAGTTGGACAATCATCGCACATAAAACATATAATTTACATTTACAATTTCTAAAACATTGCAGCGGAATAATTTTAAACCATTTCATTATGATTGCTTTTGCAAAATAATACATTGTAGCTAACTGTTACAAAATATCATAATTTGCATTACATCACAAAAACATTATAATTTAACAACGGATGCCATCCAAAAATGCCAAGTAGCTGCCCCGTGCCCTCCTCAGCAACATTACCTGCTAACTAGAAATACATAAAAGTCAGCGTTGCTGAGTGAGTTCTAGTTTTATAAAATAAAATACTTTTCTTTCGTTTAAAACCATTCTTTCTTTACTTTCACATGTGATCATGCATCATACGTACACATAGATAATAATTTATTATTATATTTCATCGTCATTCTTTGACTTCCGTTCATTCATCATCGTACGTCATCTTTATCATTCGTTATCTTTCTTACCATACTATACGTACATTCATTAACTTCCGATGACATGTACTGTACCCCGAACATTGTGCACAAAGCTGACCCTAGGGCCTGGGGCAAGTACACTCATCATTATCATTCATCTTTCATTCCGGACCAGTGCCATGTGATATAACCCGAACATTGTGCACGAAGCTGGTAACTGGGCCTGAGATCTATCATATACCTCGAACATTGTGCACGAAGCTGACTCCAGTACCTAGGGCAAGCGGCAAGGGTCCCATACATATGGTCAATCACAAAGATTAGACCCCAGTGTGCATACTTCCGGGGTAGCTAACCCGCACACAGTTGAGCTAACACCCTTCATTGGGTGTGAACCTCCATACATTGCTTGCAATACTTTCATTACTTTCATTCATTAATGCATGCATTCATTCATTCCTTACGTTCCCTTTTTCATTATCTTTTGCTTTACGTTACATAATACTTTCCATTTACTTTTCATAATCATACCACGTAAAGCCACGGAAAATAAACATACATAATAAGGAACATAACATAAACATAACCATACCATACATAGCATCATCACATCACATATGACATCATAAGTCAACTTACATTACCCCCGGGAACATCCCAAGTCAAAGCCTACACTTTACATTTTCCCCAAAATTTCAGAAAATATTCTAAGGCATAGGCGCATGAACACTATGCAGGCGCATGGCCTTTCAGGCGCATGGGAACACTTAGGCGCATTGGGAACTTTCAGGCGCATGGGCACTATTTGGGAGCATGACCCAACACTTAGTCTCATGGGCAAATTTCTAGGGGCATGGGCACTATGCATGCGTATGAGTGCCTAGGCGCATTGGCAGTTTTGGGCGCTTGGAACACTTAGTCAAATTCAGCCTATTCTAGGCGCATGGATACTATTCGGGCGCATAGGTTTACACTTAGGCAATTTGACCGTTGGGCGCATGGGCCAATTTCAGGCGCATGGGCAACCAACTCTCACTATCAGCATCATAATCAGTCCCAACATCATCAATTCAACATGTTCTAACTTAGTTCTAGCATTAAAGCATCATAATATGAACATGGCATCATCATAACATCAAGAACACCCAAAATCATAACCCACCCACATTCACACATACACATTCATACGGGTACAAAAACCCATTTTCGTAAAAACATACATACATGCATTTCCAGCCCCAAAATTAGTTAAAACATGTAAAAAGGGGGTTCTAGAACTCACCCTAGCAGCCTTCGAGTATGACTTCCTTCAAACCGTTTGCAAATGAGTTCAAACACCTAGAAACCCACCAAAAACACACACCCAAACACAACAAAACACATATAAGCATATAACCGAGGCATAGGCCGACCAAGAACAACTTAAAAACCAAGAATTCTTACGTTGAATTCGGTTTCTTGTTCTTCCTTCTTCAAAAAACCCGAGAGCTCTGCTCTTTCTCTCTCTAGAAAATCCGGTGAAAAGAAAATATGCAGAGAGGTGTGGGCGGCCATCACCTTTTTGCACCCACTTTTATTCTTTTTGTCCTTTTGACATATTTAGCCCCTCAACTTGGGTTAAATTGTGTTTCTTCCTTTTTCTACACTTTTATTGTTTCTTTCTCGTCTTTTAAAATTTCCGGGTGTTACAAGGAATAGCTGAAGACCAATGTAAATGTATGGATCATTGATAGTGGCTGTTCCAGGCACATGACAGGTAATGGCTCTTTGCTTCAGAACTTTGATAAAATTGATGGTGGGCCAGTTTCTTTTGGAGGAGAATCAGGTGGTTACAATACTGGAAGGGGCAGGGTCACTAATGGTAAGCTCAGCATTGAGAAGGTAAACTATGTTAAGGAGCTTGGGTATAATCTTTCAAGTGTATCCCAATTTTATGACCAGAGACATAACATGCTCTTTACTAAGCATGAGTGCATTGTTCTCAACCCTGGGGTGGTCATTCCTCAAGAGCATATCCTTCTTAGAGCCTCCAGGAAAGAGAACATGTACAAGATGGATTTGCAGGAAACATCCCAATCAGAAGAAGTTTTTTGCTTTCTATCTAAAGCAAATAGTGATGAGTCTTTCCTCTGGCATAAAAGAATGTGCCATGTAAACTTTAAGAACATAAATAAATTAATTAAGAATGATTTGGTAACTAGAATGCCAAAGAAAGAGTTTACAAGTGATGACCGTTATGTTGCATGTTTGAAAGGGAAGCAACACAAAGTGTCTGAGAAGCCAAAGGAAAGGAACTCCATCACTACTCCCCTACACTTATTGCATATGGATCTCTTTGGCTCCACCCATGTAATGAGCCTAGAAAGGACCTCATATTGTTTGGTGATCACAAATGACTTCACAAGATGAGACCCCTGAGATCTTGAAGAGTTTCATTTTGAAAATTAAGAATCAATGTGATCACAAGGTCAGAATCATAAGATGTGATCAAGGAACTGAATTCAAGAACCAAATCCTTGATACATTTTATGATGAGAAAGGTATTACAATATAATACAGTGCTCCCAAGAGTCCTTAGCAAAATGGTGTTGTTGAAAGGAGAAACATGACACTTATTGAAGCTGCAAGAACCATGCTATCTGACTCTAAGTTGCCCATCACCTTCTAGGCAAAGGCAGTCAACACTGCCTACTATATGAAAAACAGATTTTTAGTAGTTAAGATTCATAGTAGGACTCCTTATGAGCTGTGGCACAAAAGGAGACCTTTTATTGGTTTCCTCATATCATTTGGATGTCCTTACACCATCTTGAATACCAAAGATTAGATAACCAAATTTGCTAGGAAATCAGATGATGGACACTTTATTGGATACTCTTCCCAAGCTAAGGATTATAGAGTATACAAACTCAGAACTAGAGTAGTTGAGGAGTCATCCAATGTGACCTTCAATGAGCACACACCCTGTGTGAAAGGTTTTGGACCTGATTGACTATTTGATCTTGATTTAGCTACCAACTATTTTAACAAATCTTGTGAAGATGTTTTAATAACTACATGTAGCTTATCAACAAGAGATTCTGATCCATGATTTGAACTGAGAAGACCAAGTTAGAAAACTACTTCACCTCCTGTGGTAACAAACCATGCAGTTGGAAATTCTGTCAGCACAATAATGACAAACTCTTCAGCTGATACTTTTGAAGTGCCAATAAATTCCAGCACAGAGACACAGAACTCAAACAAAGGGGTTTTCAATGTAGGAGGAGATGGAGGTAGTGAAAATGATCAAGAATTTCTTGATGGTGATAACCACTCCATAGAAGACAACATCAATGATGTCACACACTCATTGGATCAAGTGTGCTGATGTAGTGGGTGATACTCAATCACCGGATCTAAATTTCCCAAATTTAGATCTGTCCAACCAACATGCTGTGATTCCTTAACTAAGAATCCACAAGTCACATCCCACTACAAACATCATTGGAAATGTTAAGACAAGGATGAGAACAAGAGGACAAACCCATGACAAAAATGTTTGTATTCACTCTTGTTTCTTGTCCCAGATTAAGCCTAAGAAGATTTATGAGGCTTTGAAGGATGGAAGTTGGGTTTAAGCAATGAGGGAGGAGCTTCTTCAATTCAAAAGGCAAAAGGTTTGGAATCTATATCCTCTTCCTTAAAGGAAGACCACCATAGGTACCAAGTGGGTATTCAGGAATAAGAAAGATGATAGAGGACTTGTCATCAAGAATAAGGCAAGACTAGTTGTTTAAGGGTACACACAAGAAGAGGGGATTGACTACATAGATGTTTTTGCTCCCGTAGCAAGACTTGAAGCTGTTAGGATATTCCTTGCTTTTGCTGCCAAGGATTTTAAGGTCTACCAACTTGATGTCAAGTGTGCTTTCTTATATAGGGTGACGGAGGAGGAAGTGTATGTCAAACAACCACCTAGCTTTATAGATCCAAATCATCCTGATTATGTCCACAAGCTTGACAAAGCTCTCTATGGGCTGTATTAAGCTCCAAGGAAGTGGTATGAGACACTATCATAGTACCTTGTCCAGCATGGCTATAAGAGGGGTCCTATTTATAGAACACTCTTCATTAAAGGAACAAGAAATGACTTAATCTTGCTTTAAGTTTATACAGAGGACATCATCTTTGGGTCAACTAATCCAAAGCACTACAAAGACTTTGAAAAGCTGACGAAGAATAGATTTGAAATGAGTGCCATGGGAGAACTCAATTTCTTTCTAGGGATTCAAGTGAAGTAGGTTGACAATGGCATCTTCATAAACCAGTCAAAGTATGTGCAATACATACTTACCATATTTCATATGACTGAGTGCAAGGTTGCTAAGACACCTATAGAAAGAAACCACTCCCTAGGACCTAATCTTGAGGGGGAGTGTGTTGATAACATCTCTACAGGGCTATGATTTGGGTCTTTATGTACCTCACAGCCAGCATGCCTGATATCATGTTTGCTATAAGTATTTATGCAAGATATCAAGCCAACCCCAAGATGTCATATCTGGTTGCTATTAAATGAATTTTTAGATATCTCAAAGGTGCTCCCAAACTAGGCCTTTAGTATACAAAGAATTTTGACTTCAATCTATATGTGTATACAGATAGTGACTATGGTGGCTGCAACATGACTGCAAAGTCTACATGTAGGGGATGTCAATTCCTTGGTGGAAGGATAGTCTCATTGCAATACAAGAAACAATCTTGTGTGTCTGTATCAACTGCTAAAGCTGAATACATTACTGCTGCAAGCTGTTGTGCTCAAGTGCTTTGGATTTAGAATTAGATGTTGGACTATGGATTCAACTTCAAAGAGACTTCCATCCATATAGACAACAACAGTGCTAGCTCTATTACAGAGAATCCTATGCATCACTCAAAGACAAAGCACATCAACATTAGGTATCATTTGATTAGAGATAATTTTGAAAAGTGATTGATAAAACTATTCAAAGTTAACACAAATAAACAATATGCTGATCTGTTCACAAAAGCTTTTGATGAACAGAGATTTAAGTATCTTGTATTAGCTATTAGGATGATTAACTTTGAGTACATTTTCTTAAACTAAATTCAAGTTTATATTTTCAAATGTATATGTCTTAAGTTGTCTATATCATCACCTATATAAGCCCAGTTTACTTTAGAAGAATTTTTTACAAAATGATACTCCTTAAAATTTTGAAAATTTAAGATATATTTTCTTTCGGAAGACATTAAGTTGACTTCGAAAGAAAGTTATGTATTCAAAACTAATAACTACTTACTAAGATATTTACCTTTGGAAGAAATTCTAATATATCTTCTGAAGCTTCAACATGCTTCTAAGTCCTTATATGTTTTGAAGGACAATTTTCTTCCGAAAGCAATTAAGTCTCGGAATCTTTATTCATATTTTGCACAAAACTTATGAAGTTTAATATCTTCCGAAACCAAATATACCTCGGAGCAAAAATAGTCTAAGTATTTTTCTTCCGAACCAAATTTTTATCAAGCTAAGGAATATCTTCCGAAGCCAAATTGAGTTCAGAAGTTTTTCAAAACTTCTGAAGACAAATTACCTTCGGAAGATTTCGACTTCCAAAAAAAACTACCTTTTTAGGCACTTTTTCAGAGGGGGGATCGACATTCGGATTTCAAAGTTTAACCTTTTGCATTAACTTTGTCTCAAATCCAACCATATAAATATACCTTCAATGATTCCCCCTCTTTTTCCTTCCTTTTCATCTGCAAAAGTTAAAACCCTAAATTCACCCATAAATCGACTTTGTTTTTAGCTTTCTTCACTTCTATGCTAGTCAAAATGGCCAACCCTAATCCCCGAAACCAACCAGATTTTTTCATGTATATACACAGGCAACACAATCAAGTTCCCCTGTTGTCATCCGAGAAAGATCCAGGTTTCTCAGATGTTTGTCGTTTCTTATCTCTCTCAAACTACCTCAATGCCCTCATAATAGACCCTCCATTATATGAAGAACAACTCCAAGAGTTCTGGAGGACCTACCAAGAGGTCATCTTGGACGGTGAGAAGGTACTGTCTGCCACAGTGCAAGGGAAGACAATTTTCATCACTTCAGCCACCATCAACTCTCATCTGAGGCTAAATGATAAAGAAGGCGAGTTTTCCTTCCTAAAATCTGTTGTCAACAACTCATTCCGGAGATGGGCTATGAAGGGGACTACTCTGTCAGAACCTTCAAGAAGGGTAAGGTTTCCTCTTAATGGAAGTACCTCCTCCATGTGGTAATCCACTCTCTATCTAACAAACATGGAATTTAGGGCCAGATTCCTGAGGACTTATCCTACATAGTCCATGGGATGGTTAAGGGGTCAAGTTCAAGTACTCCTAGTTTGTCTATACAAACCTACTTGCTAACTTGGACTCCTTACAGTACTATATGTTCCCTAGACAGTTAAAGGGAACAAGTAATACTCTTAAATTGGGATAGATAAAGCCCGACATCTTCAAAAAAATAAGAACATCCAATGTTAGCTTCTCAGGGGTAAAAACAGCTCTGGTCCCAAAATGTTAGAGCTCATTGCTCAAGATGACAACTTGCAGCACCAGCCAATGTTGAACCCACACCTTCTACATCTGCACCACCCACACAACAACAAATAACCATCACCTATACTAGAAAATACAAACGAACCCCTGCTCAGTCTACGCAGCTTGAGCAGGCTCCCATACAACTACCAATGCAGGAGGAAGTGGAAACAAGAGCTCGCACTTCTTCCGAGGAGCAGACCACTCCTATCATTTCTTTGATCAGTGATGTAGTTCGTCATGCATAGCCTGATGATCTCATTACCCCAGCCTTAAGCCATCACTCTGAGTCTCAAAACTCAAGTGATCAACCTTTAGGGGAAAGCTACCATCCCCAACTGTTAGACTTAAACCAACCCATCCTTGACCTTCAATTCTATGATGATGAGTATATGGGCTTTAGTGAGTACCATGAGTCTCTCTTCTCCATCTTGCTCAAGGAAAGCTGAGTGCTCCTGAATCACCCATGTCTAGCCTACATCATCCACCCCTAACTGAGGTGGACTTCCCTGAACATGTTTAGGAAGTCCATATGAAAGAGGCACTCACTTTTGCAAGTTATTCCATCATTAAGACCTCAATTATGACAACCCAGCCCATTGAAACTTCTTTTGAAGCTATCATGGTGCAGGGGAAATCTAGCAGCCAAGAACCCTAAGCTAGTGATGATGAAGAAGACCTTGGTCCTATTCTCTCATCCCTCATGATTCTTCTAATGAAGATGAGGGGAGTCTATAAATAAAGGTGCAACAACTATAAAAAACATGCACCTATTTAGTTTCAAAGGCAAGTCACCTAGAATTTCAGGTGGCTACCTTACAAAGACAGGTCAGTGACCAGCAACTTGAGATCACCGATCTCAAGGGAAAGTTAGCTGAGATACCTGTCCAGAAAACTCAACCAGGTCCACAAGAACCTGTGGATGTGGTGGACATAACTCTTAGCTCCCTTTTGCAAGAGGTTGATGCTGCCAAAAAGGGGTAGAAAGTCCTACCTATAATCACAAAACCTAGGAGTTCAACCCAGAGTATGGACATAGAGGATTCACCACCCTCACTTGAAATTGTCCATACTTAACAACCTCCTCAGGCCAACATTGATGTGGATTCCCTAATTCAAAGCCTATTTAAGGAGGGTAAACCAAGGGCAATGTCTACCCTATCCTACCCTGCTAAAAATCCAATAGTGGGATGGAGGTATGATGCTGATAGGAGAGCCCTGGTAATCTCTAGGTCTTAGGGACAACAAGAAGTCTTCAACTTTCACAACCTGAGATACTATGAGAGCACCTATTTGGTTGACCTGCCACTTACCAACCCAATTCAAAACAGGCAAGCTGCAAGGTTAGCTGAAAGGATTCAAGATAGGGTGCTTGAAGAGTTGAAAAGGAGAACCAAGCTATATAGACAGAGGCTAGCGGGCAAGACTGTTGGTCAACTGGATGTTGAGGTGGACCCTAAGATTAGCTTCGAAGGGGAAACCTTGGCTAAAGGCCCAGTAGTTGAACCTGTGAACCTTGAGAGAGGAACTGCTTCAACACCCAGTGCCTTCAGTGAGGCACCAGCTGGTGAAGGTGTCTCACAGCCTCTCTCTAGCCAGAGCTCAAGTGCAACACCAAGCAATGAAGGAAAAAGCTCTTTCCACTCTGAGTCACACAAGCTAGTGACTAACAAAGGGAAAAGGAAGATGACCTCTAAGGAGATTAAGGAGGAGAAGAGAGAGAGGAAGAGGAAGGCAAGAGGAGAGAGTTCAAGTAGAAGCCCTGGCTTTATGGAAGCTGCAATCAGGGCTGCCCCCAGGCTAAACACTCAAGAAGATGAGTTAAGGGTAGCCAGATTGAACTATCTGGGGTCTAGGAACTATAATGTTAATGAACTTATCTCTCTTCCCTTGGAAGAACTGAATGAACTGGCTAACATGGAAGTGTCAAAGGAGTGGAGGGAAGCTGAGGATTCAGAACTTCTCCTCAGAATCAAAAAAGAAAGGAGAAGAAAAAGACTCTACAAAGCTCCTACCCTCTTCCCAGTTCAAGAAAGCCCTAAGGCAGAGGCTCTGGCTACTGAGCAAAAAACTCAGGTAGGTAGGGAATAAGACAGACAAAACATAATAACCTACTTGGGTGTCACAGGCCTCTATCAGGAAGCAGACCTGTTTCCCCTATCTTATGCGTACATTGAATTTGAATACCTCAGGCAGCTTGAGCAGGAAGTGCTAAAAGAGTAAAAAGCTGCTAAGAAGAAGATGAGGTAAGAGGCTGCAAAGTCAAGAGCCATAATCAGAGCAAATCAGAAGAAGTCTGTTGACAGACAGAAGATGGTGAGCTTCTTGAAGCTGTATGGGTTCTCCGAAAGAAGACTTGGTCCAATGTCCCTATCCACCATGGATGGGCACATTAGGGTGATCAAGCAGAAGATCAAGAAAGGTGAGCTTATAGATTTGCATTCTCCACCAAGTTAGTCTGCACCTGAAGCTGAGGTCAAGGTTGAACCACAAGAGACAACTCAACCAGGACCTAGTGCTACTTCACAGCCAACTTCATCTTTTGACCCATAGAAGAGTCTTGATCCCACTCTTTCTGAATCTGTGAAGGAAAAGGACCTAACTGAGAAAGACAAACAAGAACCATCTGGTGTTGAAGGCCAGCCTTCTCCATTAAAGTATAGAAAGAGGAAGATGATGGCCATCAGAAAGTACAAGAAGAAGAAGAAGAAGTCTAAGGCATCAACATCTGTACCTCAGGATGGGTTAGAACATCCTGAGGATGATCAAGAAGAGTCTGCTCAACAAAGTTCACTCATTGTAGATCCTCTTGCTATTGAGAGACCTATCGTTTCTTGGGTGCTTGCAACTAACCCAGACAGATGGTATATCACCAGAGATCAAAGGGGTCAAGAGATGTACTTCTGGCAAAACATACTTGACCTCCCTCTACATGATCTCTATGACATGAAGAGATACTTTGAGAGTCTGAGGAATCCTGACCAACTGATGATGAAGGGATTGGCCTTGATTCTGATGAGGACTGTCAATAGATGAAGATCAAGCTTCAAAGCTCTCCTTCAGTTTTGGTAGCATCAGCCTAGGGGGAGTTTGTAAGGATTAAAGTTAGAGGCCGATGCATCAAAAGAGCTCTTAGCATGCACTTGTGAAGTACAAGGAAGCTATTTTGGAAGATTTGATATAACTCAGTGAATTATGCTAAGTATCAAATCTTTCAAAGCCAAAAGACCAAATATTCTAAAGCCTAAGATGAAGTCTTCCGAAGCTTCAAAGGCAAAGTCTTCCGAAGCCAAAGACTGATTTCTTCCAAAGACAGAGAAGACATGCTTTTTCTGAATCACTTTTTGATAAGAGCTGAACCACTTTTCGCTACCACCTCTAAAGACTTGCCAATTTATATGAGTTGGTGAAAAGGTCATACAAGGTCTTGAGTTTGTAACTTCCTACTTATGTACTTTTATCCTTTTAATATATTAAGATGTGACCTATGGCATGTCATAGTCACTAGTCAAAAGGCAATTTGTCTTTTGACTCTACATTGATCTTGTTGTCTAGATTAGTGTTTCCAGCTGGCCTTCAAAGTATGGCTGGCTGTAGGATGTAATATAAAGTATCTCAAGTTCTTGTCATTTCATATTAAGCTTTGTAACACTTTCTAAGAACTTGATAGTTATATACATTATTCTTGAAAACTATATTATCTTGTTCTTGTTCTGTTCTTTACTTGTGTTCTTTGTTTCATCTTAAGTCGGTTCCCTATTTGATCTGCTAAGTGTTCTAACTCTCCTAACATTGTGAAATTGTTACATTGACCCGCTTCACCGGTCCTGCAGTATTGTAATTCATGTTACAATGTTAAATAATTTAAGGTTAGTTGGTTAAATACACATATCATTTTACAAAGATGTCTCGTTTAATATAATACAACAAAAGCAAGTTTATCAAATACATACAGTGTTTGATTCGTACGTCACATACCCAGGCTTGTATCGATCTTAACCTCCTGTTGTGGCGATTTATATGAATAAACATTGATAAATTGTTATTAGCTAATGTCACATCAATATATAAATGTTATATTTAAACACCGTGTAAGAGTTAACTTAGAGGCTAATGCAACCAAAGAGCTCTTAGCATGCATACTGAAGTACAGAGATAGTTACTTCGGAAGATTTGACAAAAGCACTAAGAAATTCTCTAAGCGTCAAATATTCTGAAGCCAAAAGACCATTTCTTCTGAAGCCAAAGATGAAGTCTTCCAAAGCTTCAAGACAAAGTCTTCCAAAGCCAAGAGATTGATTTCTCCCAATGACAGAGAAGACATGCTTTCTCTAACATGCTTTTGACAAAACCTGAACCACTTTTCGCTGCCATCTCTAAAGACTCACCAATTTATACAAGTTGGTGATATCTCCATACTTTTGTGAACTATAGATTAAGGTCTTAGAGTCTGTAACTTTCTACTTTCTACTTTTATCCTTTTTGTAATAGATAAGGATGTGATCTATGGCATGTCATAGTCACTAGTTAAAAGGAAATCTGCCTTTTGACTTTACATTGATCGTGTTGTCTAGATTAGTGTACCAGTTGACATTCATAGTATGACCGGCTGTAGGATGTAGTATAAAGTATTTCAGGCACCAGTCCTTAGGACTAAGCCTTGTAACAATTGTAAAACACTTGAGAGCAATATATATCATTCTTGAAAACCATATACTTGTGTTTTAGAGCCTAGTAAAAATTGAGAATCAATGTGATCTTGAAAACAATATATATTAAGTGTTCTTGTTTGTTCTCTCCAACCATTGAGAAACTGTTGCATTGCTCCCCTGCATCGGTCCTACAATTGGTATCAGAGCCTAGTAAAAATTGAGAATCAATGTGATCACAAGCTCAAGATCATAAGTTGTGATCAAGGAACTAAATTCAAGAACCAAATCCTTGATACATTTTGTGATGAAAAGGGTATAAGAAGACAATATGGTGCTTTTAGAACTTTTGAACAGAATGGTGTTGTTGAGAGGAGAAATAGAACACTTATTGAGGCTGCAAGGACCATTCTTTCTGACTCTAAACTACCCATCACCTTCTGGGCAGAGGCAATCAACACTGCCTGCTATGTTTAGAATAGAGTTTTAGTAGTCAAAACTCATTATAAGACTCCTTATAAAATGTGGCATAAAAAGAGACCTTTCATTTGTTTCCTCAGGTCATTTGGGTGTCCATGCACCATCTTGAATACCAAAGATCATATAGCCAAATTTGTTAAGAAATCAGATGATGAACACTTCATTGGATACTCTTCCCAACCTAAGGCTTATAGAGTATACAATCTCAGAACTAGAGTAGTTGAGGAGTCAGCCAATGTGACCTTCAATGAGCACACTCCAAGTTTGAAAGGTTTTGGTCCAGATTGGCTATTTGATCTTGATTTAGTTATCAACTGTTTTAACAAATCTTGTGAAGATGTTTCAGGATCTACAGGTAACATATCAGCAGGAGATCCTGACCTAAGATTTAAGCTGAAAAGACCAAGTGATAGAATTCCTTCAGCTCCAATGGTAATAAACCTTGTAGATGGAAATCCTATCAGCACAACAATGACAAACTATTCAGTTGATACATCTAAGGTGCCTATAAATTCCAACATAGAGGTATAAAACTCAAATGAAGGGGTTTTCAATGTAGGAGGAGATGGAGATGGTGAAAGTGATCAAGAATTTTATGATGCTGACGACCTCTCCACAAAAGACAACATCAATGATATCACACACTCATTGGATCAAGTTTCTCTTGATAAGTATGCTGATGTGGTGGGTAATACTCAATCACCAGATCTAAATTTCACTAATTTAGATCTGTCAAACCAACTTGCTGTGATTCCTCAACTGAGAATCTGTAAGTCCCATCCCACCACAAACATCATTGGAGATGTTAAAACTTGGGTGAGAATAAGAGGACAAACCCATGATAAAAATGTTTGTCTATAATCATGCTTCTTGTCCCAGATTGAGCCAAAGAAAGTTGATGAAGCTTTGCAAGATGGAAGTTGGGTTGAAGCAATATAGGAGGAGCTGCTTCAATTCAAAAGACAAAAGGTTTGGAACCTATGCCCTCTTCCTTATGGGTAGACACCAATAGGTACCAAGTAGGTTTTTAGGAATAAGAAGGATGATAGAGGACTTGTCAACAAGAACAAAGCAAGACTATTTATTCAAGGGTACACTTAAGAAAAAGGGATTGACTACATAGATATTTTTGCTCCTGTGGCAAGACTTGAAACTGTTAGGATATTCCTTGATTTTGCTACATCCAAGGATTTTAAGGTCTACCAACTTGACGTCAAATGTGCTTTATATGGAGTGATAGATGAGGAAATGTATGTCAAGCAACCACCAGGCTTTGCAGACCCAGATCATCTTGATTATATTTGTAAGCTTAATAAAGCTTGTTATGGGTTGTATTAAGCTCTAAGGAAGTGGTATGAGACACTGTCACAGTATCTTGTCCAACATGGCTACAAGAGAGGTACTATTGATAGCACACTCTTCAAAAGGAACAGGCAGTGACTTGATGTTGGTTCAAGTTTATACAGATGACATCATCTTTGGGTCAACTAATCCAAAGCTCTGCAATAACTTTGAGAAGCTGATGAAGAATAGATTTGAAATAAGTGCCATTGGAAAACTCAATTTCTTTCTAGGAATTCAAGTGAAGCAGGTTGATAATGACATCTTGATAAACCAGTCAAAGTATGTACAAGATATACTAACAATATTTCATCTGACTGAGTACAAGGTTGCTAAGACTCCCATAGCCAGAAACCACTCTCTAGGACCTGATCTTGAGGGGGAGTGTGTTGATGAACATCTCAATAGGGCTATGATTAGGTCTTTATGTACCTCACAGCTAGCAGGCCTGATATCATGTTTGCCATATGCATTTATGCAAGATATCAAGCCAACCCTAAGATGTCACACCTGGTTGCTGTCAAGAGGATTTTTAGATACCTCAAAGGAGTTCCCAAGATAGAACTTTGGTATCCAAAGAATTCTAGCTTCAATATGTATACATATATAGCTAGTGACTATGGTGGTTGTAACATGACTGTAAAGTCTACATCAGGGGTATGTTAATTCTTTGGTGGAAGGATAGTCTTAAGGCAATGCAAGAAATAATCCTATGTGTTTGCATCAACTGCTGAAGTTGAATACATTGCTGCTGCAAGCTGCTGTGCTCAAGTGCTTTGAATTTAGAATTTGATGTTAGACTACAGATTCAACTTCAAGGAGACTCCTATCCACATAGACAACAATAGTGCTATCTCTATCATAGAGAATCCTATGCAGCACTCAAAGACAAAGCACATCAACATCAGGTATCATTTGATAAAACACTTGAGAGCAATATACATCATTCTTGAAAACCATATACTTGTTTTCTTCTTGTGTTATTTACATTTGTTCTTTATTTCATAAGCCAATTCCCTATTTGATCTGTTAAGTGTTCTTGTTTGTTCTCTCCAACCAGGGTGAAACTGTTGCATTGCTCCCCTGCATTGGTCCTACACATCGGTCATCAATAATTAAAAGTACATTATATTAAACAACAACAAAATATTTCAAGCAACCGCCATATGATTCTCTCTTGAGGTATGGGCGTCATATGACAAAAGGGAATGACTTATTGCGTGGTGTATGAAACTTCGCCCTGGCGTGGTACTCCGTCGTAAGTTTCCCAATGTATGATTACACATCTTCTATAACAGTCTCGACAACAACCATTTCGATGCGTGAATTTGAATAGAATGCTAATTCATTCAAAAATTTGAGATTCAAGTTCAATACTGAAATTCGAAAATTTGAAATTCGAGTTTGAAATTGAAATTTGAATTTAATTTTTAATTTTTTGAACCCTATTCAACTACTGAACAACCCTATTTAAGCATCAAGTTTTTTACCACTCAAGAGTGTCTTTTAAACCATTTAATTGTTGGGTTTCTAACAAGTTTTATCAAAGATGTTTAACCATTTAAACAACAAAACACAGCAGATATAAGAGATTAAAACTTGTTTTATGTTTTGAAAATAAACCATTTTATAATCAATAAAGCAAACCCAAGAACAAAGGATCATATATGTGAAAAGAAATGCTATCAAAACGTAAACAACCATAGGGTGTTCTTAGAATACTACCTTTCCAAGAACAATCTGATATGATATGGATAAAAGATGAAGCTCTTGAATGGCTTGCCTTCAATGGAGAAGGCCTTAAGCTTGTATACCCCAAGCTACTAACACAACACCTTGTTTGCTAGGATTTTGACACTTGCACTACACACGAAGAATTCTTCTTGTTCCTCCTTGTTCCAGCCGTGAGTTTTTGAGAGAGAAGAGAAGGAGGAGTGTTTTGGTTAGAGAGCTTTTGCATGTAGAGTGGTTGGGTGGTTGAGAGGGGGGTGTTCCAAGAACATTTAATACAAACAAAATTCAAAAGGGATGGGGTTTTCCCTCTCTAATTTTGGCCGCCCCTTTCTAGTCACCTTTTAATTGTTTTAAACACTTTAAAACAAAATAAACAACATGTTAATTAGATACAAGTTTAATTAAAACATGTACCATATAGACATGATATTGGTTACATGCAATATGTCATAACCATTATCATATACATATTATTTAACCAACTTAAATAATATCATAAGATAATTTGTATAAATAAATTATCCATATAATTTATTTATTCCTCAAGTGCAAATATTTAGAAACCCATTTTCTATATATCATAAGTGTTAATATTTAATTGTTAGATCATATCTTACAATAAATATTATGGTGTTTGTCTAGCTTGTTATTGGGTATGACCCGACTTGGATCATAATGTACTAGCCACATCAATTATAATATGTCTCTTGGGCAGACCAATTCCAACAATCTCCCACTTGCACAAGATACATAGAAAATTGATGCAAGTAGTAAATACCACCTAACAACGGTTTACTACCCCTGATACATATGACGAGGTGCCATTCAATAACATTATTCCCTTCAAGTACCTTACTTGTAATGATTTAGGTGAATCAATCATTTATCCTTTTGCCACGGATGTCATGTTAAATCCTAGAGACATAGAGTGATCATTCTCCATTGATTTAACTTTAGCAGGCCTTAGACATCTTGCTCTCAACGTATAAGAGGGACAAATCCCATCTTGACTACATACGTCTCTCACAATCACCTTGTACTATACCTGAATTTAGTCTTATGTACTGCCATGTTTCAGAACAGTGAAGAACTAAGTCAAAATATAATACCCGGTGAATATCAAGACCCAATATGTATCTCAAGTCAGAGGATACCAAATGATATTTGCCTTTACTCAAATTTACTTAAGATCAACCAAGAAGATTCCATGTAGTAATATTTGAGATGCGGGTCAGTCCAATATTTGTATCCCATAAATATCTATGAACTTTGGCAGCAACCCTTTGCTCTATATTCATCCTATGAATATCCACCAATCCAAGTTCATAATAGTCTTACCCTCATACTTGTTCCCACAAGTATGAACGACTACGGACGTTTAGAGTAAATGATTTACTCATGGATTAAACATGCAAAATTGGAACATTAGTTGAAGCATTATAACCAAATAATTTATTCAAGTAATAAAAGGTTCCAATATCCAAATACAAAATTACAAGATCAAATCCAGTCACTAGAATATCGAAGTCCCATGGCACAAGTATGACCTTCATGCTTTGCCTTTTCAAGGAGCTTCGTGAGTGGATCCGCAATGTTCTGATCCGTGTGAACTTTGCGAATACATATTTTTCCCTTTTCAACTCCATCCCTTATGTAGTTGAATCTCCGCTCAATGTGCCTAGTCTTTTGATGTGCACGGGGTTCCTTGATTTGAGCAATCGCACCCTCGTTATCACAAAGAATTTCTAGTGGGTCCTGAATGGAAGGGACCACCCCTAGATCGGCAATGAATTTCTTCAACCATGCAGCTTCTTGAGCTGTTAATGAAGTGACGATGTATTCTGACTCTGTAGTTGATAATGCCACCACATCTTGTTTAGAGCTCTTCCAAGAGACTACTCCTCCATTTAAGACGAAAGTATATCCCGATTGTGATCGTGAATCATCACGATCAGTTTGGAAACTCACATCCGTGTAACCTTTTATCACGAGTTCCTCCTCACCGGATCCATAGATTAGGAACATATCTTTAGTCCTCCTTAGGTACTTAAGTATGTTCTTAACAGCCATCCAATGACTATTTCCAGGATTTTGCTGGTATCGGCTTGTCATGCTCAAAGCGCATGACACGTCCGGCCTAGTGCATATCATTGCATACATGATGGATCCTATAGCAGACGCATAAGGGATTCCCTTCATTTTATCTTGCTCATCCTTTGAGCTTGGACATTGAGTCGTACTCAATATCGTTCCTCTTTGAATAGGTACCGTACCTTTCTTAGAGTTTTCCATCTTGAACCTTTTCAAGATCTTATCAATGTATGCACTTTGATTTAAACCTATCAACCGCCTTGATCTATCCCTATAGATCTTTATTCCCAAAATATAGGCGGCTTCACCAAGATCCTTAATGGAAAAACAGCTTCCAAGCCAGGTTTTTACACCTTCCAAGGTTGGAATGTCATTTCCAAATAGTAGGATGTCATCGACATACAATACTAGGAAAGTGATGATGCTCCCACTAGCTTTCTTATACACACAAGCCTCATCAGCATTTTTGATGAACCCAAATTTAATTACCTCTTCATTAAAACGGTGATTCCAACTTCTTGATGCTTGCTTCAATCCATAGATTGATTTCTTTAACTTGCATACTTTGTTAGGATGTTTTGGGTCTACAAAACCTTCAGGCTGAACCATATAGACATCTTCCTCAAGATATCCATTCAGAAAAGCGGTTTTGACATCCATTTGCCAAATCTCATAATCATAATAAGCAGCTATGGCAAATAATATCCTAATAGACTTTAGCATTGCAACCGGCGAGAAGGTCTCATCATAATCAACCCCTTGAGTTTGAGTGAAACCTTTTGCTACAAGTCTATCTTTATAAGTATCCAATTTTCCATGCATATCGGTTTTCTTCTTGAAAACCCACTTACTTCCAACTATCTTGGAGTTAAGAGGTGGTATAACCAAGTCCCACACTTGGTTGTCATACATGGATTGTATTTCAACGTTCATGGCTTCAAGCCATTTGTCACAATCCACATTGGACACTGCATCATGGTATGTGATTGGTTCATCGAAATCTACCACATAGCATCCATCTATGAAAAATCCATATCTTTCAGGTGGATTACTAGTTCTACCAGATTTGCGAACGTTTTGTGTGTATTGATCAACCATTTGATCATCCTCAACATCCTCATGTTGAGTGCTAGTGTAAACCAAACATGTATCGGGTTGTGGTTCTTGATCCTCCTCAAGATCCACTGTTCTACTGCTAGCTCCTTCCATAAGGAACTTGGCTTCCAAGAATTCACCCTTCTTGGCAACAAACTCCTTTTGTTCCAATGGATCATAGAAATAATATCCCATAGAATCTCTAGGATATCCAATAAAGATACACTTAGTGGAATAACTTTCTAACTTGTTTGAGGTGGGAGTCTTTACATAAGGCTCACATCCCCACACCTTTAAATATGATAGAGATAGAACCCTTCCATGCCATATTTCAAAAGGTATCTTTTCCACTTTCTTGGTTGGGGCCATATTCAAAATACGGGCCACAGAGAGCAAAGCGAAACCCCAAAATGATAGAGGCAATGAGCTTCTAGCCATCATAGATCGAACCATATCCAATAGAGTTCAATTTCTCCTCTCGGACACACCATTGTGTTGTGGTGTTCCAGGTGGAGATAGTTGTGAGCCAATCCCACAACTTCTAAGATGATTTCTAAAAGCATCACTTAGGTATTCACCTCCTCTATTGGTGCGGAGAATTTTTTTTGATTTGTTGAGTTGATTTTCTACTTCATTTTGGAAGGTTTTGAACATTTCAAAAGCTTCATCTTTGTGTCTTAACAAGTACACATACCCATACTGACTATAGTCGTCGGTGAAGGTAATGTAGTATCTTTCATTGTACCTAGTCAATGGGTTAAAAAAGACCACATATATCCGAATGTATGATACCTAATAAATCTTTTGCCCTTTCGGTTTTGCCACTAAAAGGTGCCTTAGTCATTTTGCCTTGTAAACACGATTCACATACATCAAATGAATCATATTCACTTGCTTTTAAAAGACCATTCTTTTGAAGTGTTTGTATGCGCTTCTTGTTTATATGACCAAGACGGCAATGCCAAAGATAGGTGTCACTCAAATCCAATTTGAGCTTCTTGGTACTAGTTTGGTACAACGAGCTATCATATAATGTGTTTTCACGAACCAATTCATAAATACCATTAATAGGAGTAGCTTTAAAATAAAAGATGTCATTTAAAGAAACATGAATTTCATTTTCAATAAACGTCAAAACATAACCATATTGTCTTAATTGGGCAACTGAAATAATGTTCCTAGTCAAACTAGGAGCATACAAAACATTGTTCAAAATTGCTTCCAAACCATTTGGAAGCTTTAAGATGTAGTCCCCTCGGGCTTCAACTTGAACTTTTGCCCCATTGCCCATGTAGAGGCTAACATCCTCTTTCTTGAAGTCTTTACTTCTTTTGAACCCCTGTAACAAATTGAAAATATGAGTCCCACATCTGGTATCCAATACCCATGTGTTAGAGGATATTAAATTGAGATCAATATGAATCATGAAAATTGTACCTGAGGTCTGCTCGGCATCCCTCTTAGCTTTCAACTCTTTGAGATGAACATGATAATTTCTTGCCCAATGTCCTATCTCCCCACACTTAAAGCATGGGTCATCCGAAGCAACCTTTTGCTTCTTCTCCGCTGGTTTTGGTGGGGGCACTTTTACCACTCTCTTTCCCTTTCCCCCAACATACCCTTTACCTTTGGCAAAACTTGCCTTGGGTGCAGGGTGAGGCTTCTTCTTGTTCCCACCTTCATTGATGGTGAGAACGGGTAAACCCCTTTTACCCATGGCTGCCTCGGCTGTTTTGAGCATAGAGTGAAGCTCAGTTATGTTCTTGTCCCAACCGTTCATGTTATAATTCATAACAAAATTGTCAAACCTTTTTGACAAAGAGTTGAGGATCAAATCCGTAGCCAACTCTTTTGAGACGGGACAATTCAGCCTTTCTAGGCGGTCTATGTGGCTCTTCATCTTAAGTACATAAGACGAGACCGATTGGGTATCATCCATACGACATGCGTGGAGTGCTCGAACCGTTTTGAAGCGCTCTACCCTTTCTTGTTGTTGGAACGTTTCCTTCAACTGGGTTATCATGTCGTATGCTCCGTGATGTTCGTACTCCTTTTGGAGATCCGGAGTCATACTTGCCAACATGAGGCAAGACACTTGGACCGAGTCCTCAGTGTATTTCACCCAATTCATGTAGGCCTCTTCATCTTCCTCATTGGGTTCATCGGGAATCAGGTCGTCTAAGATATATGACCGTTTCTCTTGCTTGAGAACAATTCTCAAGTTTCGAAACCAATCAATAAAATTGTTATGATTTAGACGCTCCTTTAGGAGAATGGTTCTTAGTGATAGGGTATGAGCGGACGAAATATCATTATTTTCATTGTTGTTGGTGGCCATCTACAAAATTTAACAAAGTTCAATTTTAGTATTTTCGATATTATCATTTTTAATTATTAATACCCTTTTATGTGTCATACACAAATTAAAATTCTAGAATCCAACGTTACATTTAAATAGTGGTTAGGTGACCTTTATCCCATTATTTAAATTAACAAGGTAGTCAACGTTTGACAATTGCAACCCTTTGCAACTTCTAGAGGCATGGGATCGACTTAAACATCATATGTATAGTCAGCATGTTTATCCCATCAACACCTTTTGTAAACCACATTGTAGGTGATCCATTTAACATGGTTTGCAAATCAAGTCACCCTACTTACACACATATGTGAGTCTACCAATATAAGTGGTTAGGTGATCTTTATCCCACAAATATGGCATTCCCACCTCAAATCACAAGTTCCCTCAAAATGGTTAGGTGACCTTTATCCCATTAAGAGTTTCCAAGTGACTCAAGTGTTGTGTAAAAGGACGGTGTTAAACTTTTTTTCAAAAGGAATTTAAGTTTTCATAATTCTAGTTTAGAAAACTCTATGTACCTTGTATTTGCATGCTCTCAAATACATGGTACCCTATGGTTCTTTTAATAAAACCCCTTTTATTTAAAATCTTTAATCCTTTTAATAACCTTTTATTAACCACTTGATGATAAAGAACCATTTTATTTCAGCTTGTTATGTTTATTAATTTGTTTGTTATGCATATCCATATATCAAACAACCAACATAAAATAAACAACCAAACAAGCACAACCATTCAATCACAAGTGCATAACCATAGCCACTAAGGTGACCACACTTGTTTGCCATCACAAGTGTTGTCATTTGGTCTTTCTTAAGGGTTAATAATAACATATTAAAATGTGTCCAAGAACTCCCACTCGAATCCGCATCCAAATGTTTCAAGTGTCCATGTCTTTTGAGTTCTTCCTTTGTATCTTCCCTTGAGTCTCCAACTTGTGCATCTTCTTTTACAAAAATCATATCCTAATACAATTTTTCTAATAAAATAAATGCACCTAATCTATTTATTACATAACCAATGAATAAATAAATTACAACCCAAAATTACAAACACAAAAATTATTATTACAACCCTTTAATGAATAAAACCAAACATGACAAAGCACATTCATCCAAATCCAAAACACATTAGGTCAAGGCTATGTTATGCACCAAAATATGTATCAAATACAACATCCAAGAACAACCATGAACTCTCTTTTTTAACCCTTAAAGTTTCGGCCAACATAAACCAAAACTTTAGGGTTTTGTCCAAACAAAATAATCAACCACTTGATATTAATCTTTCAAGGTTTATTCTAAAGCATGTAAAATAAAACTTGAAAGATAAGGGATTCATACATCCAAAACAAATCAGCCTCTAAAGGGTTGAGAAAGTCCAACAAAACTAACTTTTCTTGGACTTTTGAAGCAAGTTTTCCACATAACCGGCTCTAGATGCCATTGTTGGGTTTCTAACAAGTTTTTTCAAAGATGTTTAACCATTTAAACAACAAAACGCAGCGGATATAAGAGATTAACACTTGTTTTATGTTCTGAAAATAAACCATTTTATAATCAAGAAAGCAAACCCAAGAACAAAGGATCATATATGTGAAAAGAAATGCTATCAAAACGTAAACAACCATAGGGTGTTCTTAGAATACTACCTTTCCAAGAACAATCTGATATGATATGGATAAAAGATGAAGGAGATGATGCTCTTGAATGGCTTGCCTTCAATGGAGAAGGCCTCAAGCTTGTATACCCCAAGCTACTAACACAACACCTTGTTTGCTAGGATTTTGACACTTGCACTACACAAGAAGAATTCTTCTTGTTCCTCCTTGTTCCAGCCATGAGTTTTTGAGAGAGGAGAGAAGGAGGAGTGTTTTGGTTAGAGAGCTTTTGCATGTAGAGTGGTTGGGTGGTTGAAAGGGGGGTGTTCCAAGAACATTTAATACAAACAAAATTCAAAAGGGATGGGGTTTTCCCTCTCTAATTTCGGCCGCCCCTTTCTAGTCACCTTTTAATTGTTTTAAACACTTTAAAACAAAATAAACAACATGTTAATTAGATACAAGTTTAATTAAAACATGTACCATATAGACATGATATTGGTTACATGCAATATGTCATAACCATTATCATATACA